>SJYO01048061.1:38988389-39128565 GCA_006410555.1 Capra ibex | reverse complement strand
CCCTCAACCACTACCTGTCCCTCCGGACCGCGCGACGCTAAGTACCCCAACGTTTCTCAGTGTGTGCTGACTCGCTGCCTTGACTTGATTTCTCGTGAAGTATTTTTTTGTTGATCACTTTATCCTCCCTCTCCCCATTTCGTGTCAGAAATTTTCTTACTGTACCGGGTTCCTGTCCTTTATTTACCAATCTTGATTGGTCCAGACTGTTTGGATCTGTCACATAATTTTTCGTCTGTGTAGTGAAACGACTGTTTCAAGATATATGAGTTTCGATACCAAAAAGGTCGTCAGTACATGTTTACACTCTCAACCTAGTATTTCTTCCGACTCTCGAGTTTTTAACTATGAAAACTTAAAACCACGACCTCTTCTGAGAACTCTCAGGGAACCTGTCGTTCCTCTAGTTTGGTCAGTTAGGATTTCCTTTAGTTGGGACTTATAGGTAACCTTCCTGACTACGACTTCGAAGTTATGAAACCGGTAGACTACGTTTCTCGACTGATTAACCTTTTCTGTGTTTACGACCCCTTCTGACTACCGTTCTCTTCCCTCGTCGTCTCCTACTCTATTGCCAATCTACCGTAGTGACTGAGTTACTGTACTCAAACTCGTTTGAGACCCTCTATCACTTCCTGTCTCTTCGGACCACACGATGTCAAGTACCCCGACTTTCTCAACCTGTACTCAATTCACTGACTTATTACTTGTTGGTCCAGGTTCTACTTCTTCTTCTGAAGGTGATCTGGAACTTGGAGTCTCATGAGAGTGACATTGTGTAGTCGTGTGATTCGCTGTGTGGGTCTCCGTGGTACTGTCAAGGTTCTTTTACTCACAATCACCCAGACAGTACAGACTGAGAAATGCTGGGGTACCTGACATCAGGCGGTCCGAGGAGGAGGCAGGTACCTTAAAAGGTCCGTTCTTATGACCTCACCCATCGGTAAAAGAAGAGGTCCCCTAGAAGGAGTGGGTCTCTAACTTGGACTCGGTGGGCCCTTCACGACTGTTAAGGTTCCAGCTCGTATTTTCAAGTTGTTCATCGGGTTAAAGACCTTTCGGGGTGGGGAAGGGATTTTGTCGACCTTATGAGAAGGGTGAATAGTCAGATATTTTTGAATGAGCGGATATTTTTGACTGTTAGAGTATCGAACCCCGACGAGAACGGAAGACTCTACCGGGAGTGAGACGTCTGACAAAGATTCACTTGAGTGAAGAATGGATAGTGAAACAGAGAGTGACTTAAGAAAGACACTGTTCATGAACTCGAAGTAATTCAGGGTCCATACTAGTCCCTAAATTTTCTGTCACCCAAGTTCAGGGTTGGACTCCATGTGTCAAAGTGGTCCTGTCGTTTTGTTGGGGGCGGGGGGTGGGGTACGGTGTCTGTTGTAGATGTTGTTTTAATTCACAGGTTCACAAAGTTACTTAGGGTCTTATATTCGACCATCCTTGTTTGTGACGTCCGCCATTTCTTAGGAGGACGTTGCACCCTCTGGACCCAAGCTAGGGACCCAACCCTTCTAGGGGACCTCTTCCCTTTCCGATGGGTGAGGTCATAAGACCGGACCTCTTAAGGTACCTGACATGTCAGGTACTGACTCACTGAAAGTGAAATTAAAAGTGAAGTCCTTGTTTGATCATTATCGTCATTCTGGGGACACCATGTTTATAGGTGTGTTCTCGTTCGTTTCCATCGCTCCTCTTACCTTCTTTAGTGAGTTTTCAGATCGTCCCAGTGGCCCTCCCCTCGACGACTTTCCCGTCCTCGAGACCCGTGATCTGGCACTTGCCTACCGGGTCCAACTGACAAGAGATCTCATTGGTCGGCTGCGAGGGACGGTCCACATGACCTTTTCCAGGGTGGCACTCTTTGACGACTCTAGTCTAAGGTTTGTTTCTTCCACTTTCTTTTGTCTTCTAAGTCTATATTCACTGCCACCACCGTCCGATGTCGGATATCCCAGCGTTTTCTCAGTTTGTACTGAATCACTGATTAGTTGTTGTTACCACCACCACTTTCCCACTTTGATCTCGGGGTTTTCAGGGGAGTATTTCAGACTCCGATATGACAGATTAAGAAGAATTTTATTTCAAACGAGTCGTCAGTACTTCGATTTTTTATGATAGAACAAGAGGAAACGGAGAATTTTAAAGTTTTTGTATTAAGTATATTCGTTATATTTAACTAATCTCGTAAAATAATTTAACAATATTCTCTTTCGTCTGTTTCCTTGTCTCATTAATTGGATTTTTCTTGGTTGTTCTACCTTCTCTCTGTGTGGATGACAATCTTTCTTTGTTGTCCGGGGTTTACGTCAGCTACTAGGATTCGGGTGGTTCTGTTTATAGATTGGTGTGAGTCTTAATATTTGGTCGTCAGATCTCAAAGGAGTAGTCGTGATCACTTCCCATGATGAACGGGATTATCCTGGGGGTCGGAGAGGTACTCCCTTCCACTAGACCAGACATTGTCAGAGTCAGAAATAAAAGAACCCGAGGTTTTAGTGACGTCTACCACTGACTTCAGTACTTTAATTTTCTGCGAACAAGAAACCTTCTTTTCGACACTGTTTGGATCTGTTCTATACTTTTTCGTCTCTGTAATGAAACGACTGTTTCCAGGTAGATCAGTTTCGATACGAAAAGAGTCATCAATACATACCTAAACTCTCAACCTGGTATTTCTTTCGACTCACGGTTTCTTAACTACGTAAACTTGACACCACGACCTCTTCTAAGAAGTCTCAGGGAACCTGAAGTTCTAGTTTGGTCAGTTAGGATTTCCTTTAGTTTGAAATATAAGTAACCTTCCTGACTACGACTTTGACTTCGAAGTTATGAAGCCAGTGGACTACGCTTCTTGAGTGAGTGACCTTTTCTGGGACCACAACCCTTTCTGACTTCCGTTCCCTTCCCTTGCTGTCTCCTACTCTACCAACCTACCGTAGTGACTGAGTTACCTGTCCTCAAAGTCGTTCGAGGCCCTCAACCACTACCTGTCCCTTCGGACCACACGACGTCAGGTACCCCAACGTTTCTCAGTCTGTCCTGACTCGCTGACTTGACTTAGCAGAGGTAGACGGTTAATGTTGGAAAGGAAAGTACTCGAGGACCCTCGTAGGAAGACAAACAATCTGTCTACGACAGACTGAATACTTGACCTATTTCGGTTAATCTCGAAGTTTAAATGAGTTAACTTAAAACCAAATATATTTTGTCACTTTTATTTTTTTAAACTCCGTAGTCCATTTTTCTGGTTCACTAAGTATACTCTTTCTTTGAGTCTAAACAGTAATCTCTAGGCATAAAGTTTCACCCACACCTCCCTTTCCCTTCCTACGCTCTTTTGTCCATGATTAGTTGTTGTAGTTTATTGGATAATAGTTTAACTATTGGTGTTTTTTCTTTTCTTTTTAATTAGGTTCATTGAAGACTTGTTAGTTGTGGTCTTGACTTATGTGACGTCCTTGTTTTTGTTGACATTTATTTGAACCTTAAAGTGTCATCTTACCCGTATCATTTAGACTTTGATTAAAGATTAATAACGTCCCGAGTCATTTACTGATGTATATTATAACTTCTTGTGGTCTCAATAGTACCTTCTTTTCCCTCTGTCTTGATGTCTGTGATTCTTGTTGTCCTTCTGTGTCACCGCTGCCTGACTTTAATCTGTAGTCATACTTGAACTGAATTTTGATTACATAAAAGGGGAAATAGAGACAGATTTCCCGGATCTTTATTACTATAGGGTGATCGTTATTACCGTAGAACGAAAGATTTAAGATAAGACGGGATTTTTTTTAGTTCTAAGGGACTTATTTCCAACCACGGTTCCGACCTCGTCCTCCCATGTACCCCTGTGAAACAGGTCCCTCGATTCTGCGCGGGTCTGTCTGTCCCTTTGGTGTCCTCCTGTGTCGAGTGAGTGAGTCTCCCGGAGGGCGTCGGGTCCCCACCCGGACGAAATTGTCGTCGTTAGTTCATTGTTCTGAGGTTCTCACACATGGCGATGAACTTTTTAAATTCCCCCTCCCTCCTCGACGAGAAATGTCCTGTGTTTGATTTATCGAATCTTTTTGTCTTTTCAACAATAAACGTTGGTGGTGTCATTATTGGTTAATTTCGTTTTAATAAGTTTTAATAGAATTTTAGTACCCACTCTCCAACAACTTCTTCACTAAGAGTGTCAGGCTTTCCAATGAATAATCCAATGAATGATAAAATGTCCCCTTTTCCATGGAAATTTTCCCTTCTTTTTTACTATCTGGAGTGAAATAGTATATTAATATTAAATTGTGGTCGTTACTCTATTGACTGCGTCCTGAGTAGATAGCTACAGTACATGGAATGGCTATCTTATGTGCACGGGTTTACAGATACGAATTAGATGTTTAGTCGATTAAAGTTAAAATTCTTGTGATAAACACTAAATTGTAATTAATCGTAGGTAGATTAAGGTTATCCTTCTTCGAAGATATTTTGATGACCGGACCTAAGACTTTTCCTCCCCCCCAGACCCCCACAATCTGTTCTCCTTTGGCTCTGTCCTGTTTCGAACCACTGCCTGGGGGGTCCTTTGGGTGTCACACCGGTCTGTGGCCGGCGTGGACACTGTCTTCGTGACGACGGCGCTACGACGACGACACAGTGCACAGGACTGTGTCTTCTCCCAGAGACGACGCAGCTTGTGTGTGTGTGAGTCTTTGGTTTCCGTTTCGGACGTTGAGTTAGTTCCGAGTGACCTTTCGATGGGGAGACGAAATTCGTTCAAGACATCCTATGAACAGATGTCTTGATGAACGGACACCCTCTGGTAGAGTTTAAAGGGAGTTAGGACTTCTCGACTGTTGACTGAAGGTAGAAGAACTTTGTCACCACTACGGAGCAAAGGTTTGTCTTATGTGACAAAAATGAATTTAAAAGACGTAACTATTTCCCCCGTGTAATTCTTAACAATACAGAAGAGCCTCTTAACTTTGGAAGGAGTAATACATTACAGAGAATTAGTTGACACTAAAAAAATTCACTGAGTAAAAATCAGTCAGAAAGGTTTCGTAAATTACTTCAAAAGAAACTTTTTTTCTTTTTTTTTTTTTTTTCCCTCTTTCGTCCCGCCACCACCCCCCGCTTCTCTTTCTTGTCTGTTTCGAACGATCTGTTTCGACTGATTGACGAAGTTTTTCTAAAATTTACTTAAGATTTTGACTTAAAAAAAAAGGTTTTATGTCAGTTAGAATCTCAGTCTAATAGTCAACTTTGTCTCAACTATTCTTTTTCATAGGGGGTGTGTGGTGGTTGAGGGGTTAGATGTAAAGATCGGCTTTAGAAGGAGAACTTGAGTCTGGTCTGGGTACAAAGGTTACCCTCTGCCCGGTAGAAGTGAACCTGTTCGTTCATTGATTTTAGAGTACACAAGTTTTGACCTCGACAAGGGATTTATTATGGTACTACATAGATCCATATAGGGTTAGGTCATTAAGTTCAACAGAGAAATCAGGTGAGAAGGGAGTCGGTGACTGGATGCACGTAGTTAAGACGTCGGAGTGGTGGAGTTGAGTCGAGGAGGGTGGAGGAGAAGGTCTCAGTCAGTCCTGGTATCGCAGAGTCTTAGTAGAAGGGTCATTACATTCATCATTTCCGTTTCCTTACAGTCTTAATGTTTTAGTGTTCGACATTACTTTATTACTAAGGTCCGTTACTGGTGAACACCGAGGATTTTGGATGTGTACTTTACACTCCTGAACAGTACACCTAGTCTGACTTTGAGGAGTAGAGTCTCTAAGACAATTGGAGTGCCCTCTCCTCAGTTGATCTGTTCTACCCGTAAGACTGTACAATGTCGTTCCGAGTGTTGGTAGACACGTTTTATAGCCATTTTTTCGGTTACTTGAGGGCACGTTAGGACGAAGAGGTAATCTTTTTGTACCTCTCTGTCTCCTTGTACAATTTTCTGTGGTACACGAGTTTTGGATCTTATGTCCTTTGAGATGTGTTTTTATTAGACCAGAGAAGTAGTTTATCTGTACTACCCCTTTTTACCCCCTTCCAATGTCCTTCTTCGACAATATCTAATTCTCTCTACGTCTCTAATAGTTCCTATACATTGTAGGTCTGGAAAAAGTTTAGGGTTAAGTTAGTTCAGTTGTTTCTGTACGAAACAAACTCTGTTGACCCTCTTTGACTTATCTAATAATCTATAATCTTTCATAATTCTTTTTGCGCATTGAAGTGTCACACTTTAATAGACGATGACGATGACGATCCAGTGAAGTCAACACAGGTTGAGATACACTGGGGTATCTGCCGTCGGGTGGTCCGACGGGACAAGGACCCTAAGAGGTCCGTTCTTGTGACCTCACCCGACGGTAAAGGAAGAGGTTACGTACTTTCACTTTTCACTTTCACTTCAGCGAGTCAGTACAGGCTGGGAGTCACTGGGGTACCTGACGTCGGGTGGTCCGAGGAGACAGGTACCCTAAAAGGTCCGTTCTCATGACCTCACCCCACGGTAACGGAAGAGGTGACTAAAGTTTACTTAGTGTCCCAATCGACGTGACCCCACTAGGTCGGGGCCTTATTGACCGGTCTAAGTTACTTCAGTCCTATATTTTTAATCAATGGTTGACTATGTGTCCATAATCTACTATCTTTCCTTGATCACAATTGAAAATTTTATTAATTTTACACTTATTTTAATTTTGGTGTGTATAATGTTTGGACTCGTGAAAGTCATGTGATCATTAGACAGAAAAATGAATGAACTTCTCAAAGTGTGTGTGTTGTTCGTATAATAAATAATATGTTTGATCCCGTTTAGACTTTTACTTCCCCCCGAGACCAGTACTAATGTCATTCAGTTGTCCGTATGCGACCCCGACTGAGTTCGTCCAATCCCAGTCAGTGGGAGGAGGTGATCCAGTTGTGGGCCACCTGTTCCACACTACTGTTTTAGTGGCGTGTCATATGTGGGGGGAGTCCCAGTGAGGGAGATGGATTAGTGGAGACCCTTCGTACTTGAGAAGTCGTCACGTTGGTGACGAGTTTATTGAAAACCTTCACGTGAAAACGTGACATTCTTGGTAGTAGTACGTAAAAAAAACGTGTGTTTTTCCTCCGTAGTAATCTTTAATAAAAGAACGTACTGTAAGTGTAAGAATACTTCTGTTAAGGTTTTGTCATTCAAATTTTTGTAAAACCAAGTACCGTGATGACCTTATTTACAAATGAAGTGTTTTAGATGTGAAAATTTTTATTTCGAATAAACTCACACGTTTAAGAGTAAGCAAAATATAATTTTCTCATGTATATAATGAAATATCGGTCATAAAGTTCTTCGATTTTTTTTGTTGATAGGAGTCTTTTTAAAATTTTATTTCCGTTTTGATAGAGAATCGACTCCTCATCCCTGTGTCCAATTAATAATTTTTTGTGTCGACAAACGAACGATCTCATACATGATTATTTTTTAATAAAATTTTCTTCCCGTCTTCTGTTCCTATACCTTGATAAGAATTTTCATTCTAGTGTGTACCTGTTGAACATTCCGAGGAGTTCTTGTTTTCTATCTATACTAGATAAGAGTATTTTGATGCTGGTAAACTCTCAGACCGGGTATATTCTGTGAACTATAAATGATTTTTTGTTTTGTTTTGTTTTGTACGATAGGGATTTTTTCTTTTGGTCCTTCCATTTTCGTCATTTTACAACGACACTACCAGGTCGTCTCCAATAAGAAACAGTACATTGTAGGTAGTAGTCTCAAGAGTTCCTTTGGTCGGTCACGGATCGACACCTAAAAATCAACTGATTTTTACTTCAAGATCTGACATAGTGTGTTTAGTTACGATTTATCGTGAAGTAGCGAAAAATTTTTTTAAAGCTTGATGGGCTACCAGTTGTTTTTCTATTTCCATAGGTTTACGATTTTTTTTTAAAAAATTACTTGTTTATGGTAAAGACGTACTACATATAAAAGACCACTTATCTTAGTTGTTAGTGAAAAACCATCTTTGGTAAAGATAAAGACACTACGACTGACTCAGGACTTGTTCGTCCCGAGGGTCTTAACCATCGTGAAGAGGTATTCTGTTTCTAAAACCACTGTCCGTTTATGACATAAAATGTTCGCCGTGTACAGAGAGACCGTACTTGTCACTACTGCTCCACTTACTTCGGAAAAAGAGGATGAGAGATGAAGATGTGAATCTCACTTTCTTAGTGTTCTTGAATACTTGTCGTTTTGATAAAACGATTTCACCCTTTTCCAATGACTCATTGATGAGTAAAAACGGTATCCGAACAGATGGTTGTGGTAAGTTATTAATCCAATTTTCAGTGTCGTTATATTTATGACCTTATGACATATTTATACCCGAAGGGATCACCGAGTCTGCCATTTCTTAGACGGGTATTAGACCCTGGACACAAACTAGGGACCCAGGTCTTCTAGGGGACCTCTACCCTTACCGATGGGTGAGGTCATAACAACGAACCTCTTAGGGTACCTGTCTCCTCGGACCTCCCCGATGTTCAGGTACTCCAACGTTTCTCAGTCTGTGTTGACTCACTGATTGTGCAAGAAAAAGTATATGACAATATAAATTTTACCCATTGGTTGTTCCAGGATGACATATGGGGTCCCCTGCCTGGAGACGAGTTACAATTATACCGTCGGACCTATCCTCCCCTCAAACCCCCTCTTACCTATGTACATATACGTACCGACTCAACGAGACGATACGTGGACTTTGTTAGTGTTACAACAATTAGCCGATATGGGGTTATATATTTTTTTTTTTCTTGTCTCCAAAGTCAGAATTTTCTAAGTTTTACAATAATCACGGACCTTAAAATTCAATAAATATTTTATCATTCCTGTTGAATCTTTTTCTGTGAAAGATCACCTTTTCATAGAGGGATTTTACTCCTGTTCCTAAAAATTCGAATTCTTCTTCGGAGTTTGGGTCGTCAGATAGTCCTCAGCAAGAGTAGGTCTGAGGACACGTTCGACCTGACTTCGTCTCGGGACCACTACACTACCCTGTTGTTTCGGTCACAAGATACTCAGTTCTGAAAGACTCATTTCAAAATCGTTTGAATAGAGTGAGTAGTCCCTCATTTCAATTTCTATTTAAATTCTTTTGAGTTAGTTTTACAGATTTAAAACTCTCGTTATACTTGGTTAGTGGATCATGCTACCCACGTAAACACAGATATTCGTAAAAATCACTTTCTTTATCCCCTCCTCCCTCATCCGTGGGTAAGATCTTTTCACTTATACTGATATCGTTTTGTGACTTCCTTTTTTCCGAGATTAGACTTGAGTATTTCCTAAAGGAAATATTTTTAAATTTTTCATGACTTCTTAAAGGAATCATTAAATTTTTGATAAATAATTTCTGGGACGGTGATGTCGTATGTAAAATTTTTGACAATTAAGGTGATAAGATTTAGTTAAAGTTTGATGTCGGATTTGGTTTTCTTTCGGATGGTATCACGGACTGAGATAGTCATGATTGACCACTTGACTCGGATCGATGAATCGAGTAACTCGGACGGAGTCAAAAGAGTCAGATTAGGTATTTTCACGACCGGCCCATAGACCATATATGTCTCATGTTCGTGATCGGTCCGTCTCCACGGAGATAGTGATGTTAATAATAGTTTTTGGTAATGTGTGTCAGTTCAGGATTATAACGAAAACAGTAAATTTTCTATGATTCATACATTATTTTAAGTTTGACATCCCTTTCTTCCCTAGTTATAAGTCAGGAATTTTATTTTTGAAGTTATTCTTTAAAACAACGCTCACTAAAAGTGACGTATAATTATGAAGATTTAAGTTCTTGTACAGTCATATTTTTTACTTTTAATAAAGATTATTTTTTCTTTTGATTTTCATTTTTCTTTTTAAAGTGTTCTCACCCCAACTAAATATTTATTTTCGATATTTACTTTGTCTCATTTTATCCTTTAAGAGTCTTCTAAGTATTTATTTCGGTTAAGTTATTACACACCTTATGTTTTTAGTTTCCATTTTGTTGCCTGTTTGGGGATCTTCCTTTGGGAACTCGGTTTAAACACGTAATTAAAATTGTAATAGGGTGAAAGTTGGTGGTAGTTCAGAAAAAGGTTTGACGAAGACTTCCTTCAAATTATTGAGTAGACTCAAGGAAACTTAGGTAATAGGAAGGAATCGTAGTTGTTCTCGAGGATTTTGTGTTATTTCACCGATTTTTGATTTCACCTATATTAGTCTGAACACTTATTAGACTTTATCTAATTTCCATATCGAAAATTCAATATCTAATTTTTGATATCGAAATATTTCACTAGATTCTTAACAAAATTAATCGTCTTTTCAGTCTGAATCTTTATACAATGATTTCGACTAATCAAAATGATTAGTGATAAAGTGTGGTTTATCGACACTTTTCTTCTCTTCGTTTTTCGTTTCCTCTTTTCCTTTCTATATGGGTAAATTTAAGTCTCAAGGTTTCTTATCGTTCATCTCTATTCTTACGGAAGAAGTAACAAGTCACGTTTCCTTTTGTTATCTTACCCTTTCTGATCGCTAGAGAAGTGCTTTTAATCTCTATGGTTCCCTTATAAAGTACGTTTCTACCCGAGCTATTTCCTGTCTTTACCATACCTAGATTGTCTTCGTCTTCTATCGTTCTCCTCCATCGTTCTTATGTGTCTTCTTGACATGTTTTTTCTAGAAGTACTGGGTCTATTAGTGTTACCACACACTAGTGAGTAGATCTCGGTCTGTAGGACCTTACACTTCAGTTCACCCGGAATCTTTCGTATTAATACTTGTTCTGATCACCTCCACTACCTTAAGGTCCACTCGAGAAAGCTTAGGATTTTCTGTTACGACACTTTCATGAAGTGAGTTATACGGTCGTTTAAACCTTTTGAGTCGTCACCGGTGTCCTGACCTTTTCCAGTCAAAAGTAAGGTTAAGGATTCTTTCTGTTACGGTTTCTTACGAGTTTGATGGTGTGTTGACGTGAGTAGAGTGTACGATTATTTCATTACGAGTTTTAAGAGGTTCGGTCCGAAGAGGTTGTGCACTTGACACTTGAAGGTCTACAAGTTCGACCAAAATCTTTTCCGTCTCCTTGGTCTCTAGTTTAACGGTTGCAGACGACCTATTAGCTCTTTCGTTCTCTCAAGGTCTTTTTGTAGATATAGACGAAATAACTGATACGGTTTCGGAAACACACCTAGTGTTATTTGACACCTTTTAAGACTTTCTCTACCCTTATGGTCTGGTGGACTGGACGGAGAACTCTTTAGACATACGTCCAGTCCTTCGTTGTCAATCTTGACCTGTACCTTGTTGTCTGACCAAGGTTTAACCCTTTCCTCATACAGTTCCGACATATAACAGTGGGACGAATAAATTGAAGATACGTCTCATGTAGTACTCTTTACGACCCGACCTACTTCGTGTTCGACCTTAGTTCTAACGGTCCTCTTTATAGTTATTGGAGTCTATACGTCTACTGTGGTGGGAATACCGTCTTTCACTTCTTGATTTCTCGGAGAACTACTTTCAATTTCTCCTCTTGCTTTTTCAACCGAATTTCGAACTGTAAGTCTTTTGCTTCTAGTACCATAGGCCAGGGTTGTGAAGTACCGTTTATCTACCCCTTTGTCACCTTTATTACCGTCTGAAATAAAAAACCCCGAGGTTTTAGTGACGTCTACCACGGACGTCGGTACTTTATTTTTCTGTGAATGAGGAACCTTCTTTTCAATACTGGTTGGATCTGTTGCATAATTTTTCGTCTCTGTAGTGAAACGGTTGTTTCCAAGTAGATCAGTTTCTATGTCGAAAAGGTCATCAGTACATACATACACTTTCAACCCTGATATTTCTTTCGACTCACGGCTTCTTAACTACGAAAACTTGATACCACAACGTCTTCTGAGAAGTCTCAGGGAACCTGACGTTCCTCTAGGTTGGTCAAGTAGGATTTCCTTTAATCAGGACTTACAAGTAACCTTCCTGACTACAACTTCGACTTTAAGGTTATGAAACCGGTGGACTACGTTTCTTGACTGAGTAAACTTTTCTGGAACTACGACCCTTTCTAACTACCACTCTCTTCCCCTGCTGTCTCCTACTCTATCAACCTACCGTAGTGGCTGAGTTACCTGTACTCAGACTCATTTGAGACCCTGAACCACTACCTGTCCCTCCGGACCGCACGACGTCAAGTACTCCAACGTTTCTCAGCCTACACTCACTCGTTGACTTGACTTGACTTTCGACTAATTTATATTTTCATACACAACATAGACGTCATCATTACACTTATCGTGTGTTCCATAAGGAGTCCATATGTTTTTGTGTTACAAGTGTAGTGCCTGTTTGTTCATTTTAAAGTTGTACAGAGAAAAGAGGGGTAAAAGAAGAATGAACATTGAATTAGTTGTACAGGTTTGATATCGACAAACAGTGGACGTTAGTGTCCGACCGACGTTTTTCTTGTCAAACCGTTTTTAGTTACTTTCGTAAGATACTCTTAGTTGACCGATATGTCTCGAAGGTTATCTTTACGACATATAAAGTAAAAAGGATCATTTAAGGTATGACATGTAAAACATAAGGTAATATAAATATCATTTAAATAATATAATTTTTTTTAGTGATACTCTATTTTATCTTATGGACCTATAGAAAGAAGTGACTAAATCGAAACAATAGACGTTAAAAGAAGGATTTAAGTTCTTCTTGAAGGAATGTCAGGAGTTCCACTTAGAGTCCGAGGGTCCATAGTAGTAGACGACACATAGGAAAGGTGGCTTGGAATATTTCCTGGAATGGGACATTGTATTTAATTTTTGTCCGTTTATTTCCTATAATCTAAACTAATATCAAGGTTTCGGTATGTCAACGACTCTTGTTTACTTGGTTGAATGTTACCTCTAATTTTAGTACTATTTCTTACAAGTAGATTTTTTTTTTAGTAGAGGACTCTAGTAAACACTTAAGGAATTTTGTGTATTACTTTAAGGTGGGTTAGGTTCAGGTCGATGTCAAAGAGGAGACTCCCGTTGACGAATGGTGTCACCTTATCATTCTGTAGTCAGTGTAAAATTGAAAGCAGGGGAGGATTGTACTTGACCGGATTTTCGTAGAGAATTTTACAAGATTCTGTCTTCGGTCACTAACATTTAAAGACCCCTCCTCTCACCTTCCTCTCAAGTAGAAGTTAGATAAAATATATATCATGAAAAGTGAATTATTCATTAAAAATTTAATTTTTTTATTTTTAAATTTATTGTTGTTCTTATTTTACACACACACCCCCCCCTCAAGAAGAGGACTGCGTTCACCGGAATTTTTTTTTTTTTCATAGGGACCACCAGGTCACCACTTCAGAGTCGTGAAGGTTACGTCCTCCGGGCCCAAGTTAGAGACCAGTCCCTTGATATAGGGTGAACAAGGTTGATTTCTGGGGTCCACGACGTTGCTTCTGGACCGTGCCGGATTATTCATTTATTTATTTATACTTTTTTTTTCATAGTGTGGTTTCTGTTTCTGTTGTCTTCGTTTTTTCAGTGTGATGTAGTTTGATCTTTCGAAGATGTGTCGTTTCGTTCAGTAGTTGTTTTACTTTTCCGTTGTCTGACTTACCCTTCTATGAACGTTCAGCCTAATAGACTATTTCTCAGTTATAAGTTTTGTATATTTCTTGACTCTTGAAGGTCACCAATTGTGCGATCCGAAGGTTACGTCCCGACACCCAAGCTAGGGACTAGTCCCTTCATTCTAGGACGTACGGTATACCGTTTTTTTTTTTTTTTTTTTTCTCTTGACTATGTTGATGTGTTATTTTTTATGGTTGGTCTAATTTTTTATCCGTTGACACGAAGGGAAGTCACCACTTCTTAGGCAGACGGTTACGTCCTCTGTGTCCAAACTAGGGACTAGGTCCTTCTAGGGTGTATGGTTCCTCGTTGATTGGGGTACGTGGTGGTGATACTCGGACACGAGATCTCGACCCCTCGGTGTGTTCTATTCGATGGCGTTATGTGGACTTCGTCGGGGGGAGTGGTGGTGATCTCTTTTCGAACACGTCGTCACTTCTGGATCGTACTGGTTTTATTTACATTTTTTGGACTCTATAATGGAGTGTGGATGATCCAGTTTGTTTGTTTTGGTTTCTTGTATTGTTCCCAACCACTACTGTATCTCTTTTCTCTTGGAAGAGTGTGACTACCACCCATACATTTTACTATGTTAACGATACCTTTTGTTAAGTCGTTAAGGAGTTGTACAATTTGTTTTAATGGAGTATTAAGTCGTTAAGGTGATACTCCATATATAGGGTTTCTTGACTTTTGTCTCTGTATAAACTTGTGTGTAAAGTCCCGTCGTAATATTGTTGGGTTAGTCAGTTAGTTATCTACTTACATATTAGTTTTACACCATAAGTCGGAATTTTCCCCTCCTTTAAGACTGTGTACGACTGTACCTACTTGGAATGTTTGTACGATCCACTTTATTCGGTCCGTGTCCTCCTTTTATAAATACTAAGGTAAGTATACTTCGTGGATGTTGTACCTTTGAGTGACTCTGTCTTTCCTCTGTCCGACTCTCTCTCTCTTGTCCCTTAGTCACAAATGACCCCTGTCTCAAAGTGAAACCCTTCTACCTTTTCAAGGCCTCGACATGTCTCCACGATGACGTGTAGTTACACCTACATGAATTAATGGGGACTTGACATGTGACTTTTCACCAATATCACCTTTTAAGTTCTATGTGTATATCTTATGCATACATACACAATTAGCGAGTCAATACAGGTTGAAAAACACTGGGGTACCTGACATCAGGTGGTCCGAGGAAATAAGTACTCTAAAGGGTCTGTTCTTATGACCTCACCCAACGGTAAGGGAAGAGGTCCCCTAGAAGGACTGAGTCGCTAGTTTGAGTTCAGAGGAAGTAACGTCCGTCTAAGAAATAGTAGACTCGGTGGTCCGTTCGGTTATATGTATTTGATGTTGTTTTTGTAAAAGTTCAAGGAACAACGCAGAAAACAGGTAAAAAGAACGAGTAAATATTCTTAAAAAGAAAACTTTTGGAAACAAAAACCAGTACCGTACGTAGAACGTCCTAGAATCGAGGGGTTGGTTCCTAGTTTGGACCCGGTGTCATCCGTGGCTTAGGATTGGTGGTCTGATGGTCTCTTCAGGGATAATTCAGAAACAGTATATATAAGGTTTAAGAACGAAGAGATCTAAAGACTAAAAAAAAAGAGGAATTACGGGTTGAAGTGACTCTTCGTTCTTGCGGGAGTTAAGTTATCAAGGGCTTACTAGACGTCTCGTGGTAAGATCGAGACGAAAATTGTGACAGACCAAAATAAGTGTGTTGGTGGTTCCGGTGTTTGAAAGGTTCGACTCACGGGAGGGTCCAGTCAGGGGTCGGTACGGGTGTGACGAAAGGATGGACATCCTTCTGAGTCATAGTCGGAAATTGTCCCACTCTTTCACTCTCTACTACCCTTTTCATATATCGGAGAATTGAAGGTTGTTATTAGGACTTTTAGAAATATTAAAATTTTACTATTAATTTTCGGATGCATTCTTGAAGGGCCATCAGGTCACCAATTCTGAGATACCAAGGTGATGTCCCACTCGTCCGAGTTAGGGACCAGTCCTTTGATTCTAGGACGTTTCACCGTTTTTTTTTTTTTTTTTAAGACAAATTACCAAGTCAATACGTCGACACCCCCCACCCACCCTCACTAATATGGTTTACTTTTACATACGTGTAAGAAAAATCGTTTTCACACCTTTTTCTTTTGATAATCATATGTTGTAACACTGTCGAAGATACTTCCACATCAATTTTCCTCTATGTGGTTCCACTCTGTCGTACCAACGTATTACGACTTGAGGAGACATGGTTACCTCCGTTTCCTTTTTTTGTCACACGACATGACGGAAGTGCCTCGTCATAAGAACCAGAACCATCCTCATAGTGTACTCTTCAATGTGACAATGTCGTCTCACCTTTTTGTGGAAGTACATGGTTGTCATCCCGTACCTTTGTTTACTAGGAACGAAACCCCGGTGGACTAAAAACACACGTATTTTTATTACGATTTAAATAATGAGTTCCCCCGAATTTTTTTTTTGTGGTAAATGAAAGTTTTCGTATTTTTTTTACATATATCTTCTTTTTTTATTTCGGTTATAATTGTTGACCCCCTAGACTCACTTCCGTACACCCTCTATGATTTGTTAAGAACGTCGAAAAGACTAAATACCCCCTTTTTTTTTGATCATTTCAAAATAAAGTTGTTACTTGTATCTATATTTAAATTATAATCAATAGTTAATTCAAACTAGATCAGTTACTGTTACTCCTTATAATTATTAGTAAAAACTCATATTCCTCATGAGTTAAAATCGAGGTCTGAACTGACTGTTTATTGTCGGAAATAAAGTCGTCAAAACGAAGTAAGTAAGTAAGTTATTTACAAATGACTCCCAGTGAATACACATGTCGTCATATGTTTTCTGTAGTGACTTAATATGAAAAAAAAAAATTATCCTCATTACAGTTGGGTTTATAACGGGTTTTGAAACGACATATGATTTTTGAAAGTATTGTCGGGACCCTAGATATTTGAATAGAAGTTTTGAAGGTATTAGAGATAAAAGAACCATCGACTCGAATTGGGTACTCGGTTTGACATTCCTTCGTCTACCAGGAGGATAGAAGAATTCTAAGATCTATTAATCAAATTTGTTTTTTAGAGTTCCGGTCACTCAGACTCACATAATACTTGTACTTAAAAGAAATTTTTTTCGTGTTGACATTAATCCGTGAAATCACCTGAAGTTCATATAATTATTATTTTCGTCCTTGAAGGGACCTCCAAGTTACCAATTCTGACGTGAAGAGTACACCCCAACCCCCTAGTTAGGGACGAGTCCTACGGAACAAAGTTCCGTTATTTATTTATTTTCTTCGTTTTTATCGATTATATAAGATTTTACCACTCCGTTTTTTACTCATTATTTTCTTCATTTTTATAGACCATAGAAAATCATGACGAAATTTGTGTAGTGTTTTTTAC
Organism: Capra ibex; assembly: GCA_006410555.1. Classification (NCBI taxonomy): domain Eukaryota; kingdom Metazoa; phylum Chordata; class Mammalia; order Artiodactyla; family Bovidae; genus Capra; species Capra ibex. Next base: position 39,111,451 of record SJYO01048061.1, on the reverse strand, counting down.
TGTCAATTTGATTAGTTATTATAGTCCTTATACTTCATACTTGACTGAGTAGACTTTTCTGGGACTACGATCCTTTCTAACTTCCGTCCTCCTCTTTCCCTACTCTCTCCTACTCTACCAACCTACCGTAGTGGTTGAGTTACCTGTACTCAAACTCATCTGAGCCCCTCGACCACTACCTGTCTCATCGGACCACACGACGTCAGGTACCCCAACCTCTCAACCTGTGTTGGTTCACTGACTTGACTTTGACTTACTTTGTCTCTTATCGGAGGACGTAAGTTTAATAAGAGTTTAATGAAGGGGTAAGAAGGTCAAAGTTCAAGAATTGATTACCAACTAAACGAACGACCGTCTACATAATATCCAAAGTTCATTGGGTTGACCCGGGACCACCTAGTTTACTATTTGTTAATCGGACGTTACGTCCTCTGGACCCAAGTTAGGGGCCCATCCCTTCTAGCGGACCTCTTCCCTTACCGCTGGGTAAGGTCATAAAAACGGACCTCTTAGGGTACCTGTCTCCTCAGACCGCCCGACGTCAGGTACCCCAGTGTCTCAACCTGTGGTGACTCACTGACTCAACTTGTGAAAGTTGTGTGAATTAGTCCGTTTATAAGTTACATTTGTTGTATTCTTGAATGCAGTCACTTTCATTTTTTAAGAGAATTTCGTGTACTTTGTAAATGATTATTAGTTTACAAACCTTTCATTCGTTATATAAATATGTGTTAAATACCTTTGACCTTTTATTACAATAGACTTACTTTTGTTTGTATTAAATACTTCACGTTGATTTCATTCTACTCTTGTATTAAATTGTATTGTATTTCCATACAATAAACTTTTTTCTTTCCGATTTTTGTGACTCGATACGTTTCCTTTGACATTTATTCCACTTTTCTGTTGGGAGTCTTACCCTCTTTTATTATCGTTTACTTTGTTGACTGTCAATTAAAGGTTTTATATGTCCGTCGAGTATGTTGAGTTATGGTCTTTTTGTTTGTTGGGTTAGTTTTTCGTGTTTTCTGGATTTGTCTGTAAAGAGGTTTCTTCTGTATATGTACCGATTATTTGTGTTCTTCTCTACGAGTTTTAGCGAGTAATAATCTCTTTACGTTTCGTTTTGATGTTAGTGGAGTACGGTCTGTCTTACCGGTATTATTTTTTTAGGTGTTCATTGTTCACGACCTCTCCCGTACTTCTTGTCCCTTGGTGGTGTGACGATCTCCCTTGCATTTGACTATGTCGGTGACACCTTTTGTCCTACCTTTCAGGAAATTTTTGATCCTTATTTTGATGGTATGTTGTGTTGTCAGGACGACGACCCGTATCTGGGACTTCTTTGGTTTTGACTTTTCCTGTGTTCATGGGGTTACAAGTGGCGTCGTGATAAATGTTATCGGTTCTGCACCTTCATTGGATCTACAGGTAGTTGTTACTTGACTATTTCTTCGACACCATGCATATATGTTAGTGTAGTCGGTACTTTTCCTTGAGAAAACTCAGTCAAGATTACTCCACCTGCTTGGATCTCGGATTATATGTCTCACCTCATTCAGTCTTTCTCTTTTTGTTCATAGAATATAATTACGTATATATACCTTAGATCTTCCTTCTATGACTGTCCAGACAAACGTCTCGTCGTCACCTCTGTGTCTGTATCTCTTGTCTGAATACCTGTTCCCACCCACTCTACTTACCTCTCTCATCGTACTTACGTATACGTGGTTGCATACATTTGTCTGTCGGTTACCCTCAAACGATATACTGAGTCCCTTGAGTGTGACCCCGAGACATTATTGGATCTCTCCACCTTACCCTCCCTCCACCCTCCCTCTATTCTCCCTCCTCTGTAAACATGTGGATACCAATTAAGTACAACTACATACTGTTTAGTTTGGTTATGACATTTCGTTAGTGGTTAGTTAATTTTTATTTATAACCAAAATTTTCGACACGTAGGTAGAGTGCTACAATCTTTTTCTGGTTGTTTATTCCTTATCTACGTCGTTTCTGCTAAATTATTTTAAGTTGTAAGTAAGTGTTATTTTCATAAATCGTTGGTCTTTATTTCCCTTAGAGAAGTTGTTTTTCATTTATATGTTTTTAATTAACGTATTCGTTGTTTGTCATTCTGTTCCTTTGAAAGGTTTCTTAGTAGATGGTGACGTGACCTTTTAGTTATTGTGGATTTTCAGTTAAATGATTTTGAAGTTGTATTTCAATATTTTTTCAATATTTCAATATTTTGTCCTAAAGAGACCACCAGGTCACCGATTCTGAGGAACGAGGGTTACGTTCCCCGGACCCAAGGTAGGGACCAGTCTATTATTAAACGTACGACGTTGGTTCTTAAGTGTCCGACGTTGATTTCTCTAGTGTAGACGTCTTTGATTGTTGTTGTTTTTTGTAGGGTGTGTAGTGTTGATTCTGGTCCACGTCGGTTTATTCAATAAAAAATTTTTCTCTCAATAATTTATAATAACTTTTTTAATTTAATTAGGATTTAAATAGGTGTTTAAGTTACGTTCAGAGTTATTTTTGAGTTTCAAAAACACACGTTCCTTTAACTGTTCAACTAAGATTTTAAATGTTACAATTTCTTATTTTTCTTTCTAAACGAGTTACTTTGGACTGAGGATGTAATGTGATATGTGTTTTAGTTAATGTTCATTTCACGTTTGTATTCAGTCTTTCTGTTTTGTTGTGTCGAAAGTCTTTTCTTTTTTTTTTCTTATAAATCTCATTCCTTTCTAAAGAGTTTGGTCTGTAATTTTCGTGAGTTGTAGTTCTGTTTAATTGAAAAGGATGTAATTAGTATAAGATAAATGGTTTTTCTGTGTCGTCCTTTTCTCTAAATGTACTGTGGTCAGTGTTTCCCAAACTTAGGTCTTATGTTCTTTAGTTATCTGTTGAGTCATCTCTAGACTTTCCCGTCAAGTATTTGCTATTGGTCTACTACTGATTTATATACTTTTCTGCGAGTTACTAAAGTTGCGACTAAAGATTACATTTTAGGTCTTTTTATATTTAATGTTCATCCTTTATGGTTGTTTATGTAGTGGTGATGACCGACTTTTATGTCTGCCTAATAGTTCACAACTGTCCTACGCTTTGCTTTCCTTAAGAGGATTCGGTCGTCATCATCACATTTAACCATGTTTATGAAAACTTTTATCAAAGAATTTCGACTTCTGTGCGTAGAACAGGAGGATCACATATGGAGGGTGAGGATCCATATATCGTTCTGTTGGTTCTCTTTGTAAACACGTGTTATGTGGTCCTCTGTGCAAGTCACCTCAAGGACGGACAATCAGTGAGTGAGCACAGACTGAGAAACACTGGGGTACCTGACATCGGGTGGTTCGAGGAAACAGGTACCTTAATAGGTCCGTTCTTATGACCTCCCCCAACGGTAAAGGAAGAGGTAGTCAATTCAAGTGTCTTCGTAATAAGTTTTGACCTTTGTTGGGTCCACGGGTTGTTTTCATCATCTTTTCTATTTTGACATTATATAAGTATGTTGACTTATGTCAACTGGGAAATTGTTGTACCCAAACTTGACACCCTAGGTGAATATACGTCTAAAAAAAGTTATTTATATAACCTTTTTTAAAATCTCTAAAAGTTGTTAAACTTTTTTCGACGTCTACTTGGTATATCAGATCTTTATAACTTTATTAATTCTTTTTTCATACGTTTCTTACGTACTTCTTATACGTCTACAACCAGATAATGATGTTTTCGTATTCTACTCACTGTCAATTACCTTTTAATTACACAATTCAAAAGAATTACACAATATTGAAACGAAAGTTTCTTAATATAATAGTAAGAAAAGATTAACCTCTTTAACTTATAATCGAATAATAAGTTCCATTTGTTACAGAAATTTTTCATTGACAAAGACTATGATATAATATTTATACTGACATTATGACATACGGTATTTTAAAAAGATTACTAAACAAGAAATCACAGATCCAATCTGACGACACGACACGATTCAGTGAAGTCAGTACAAACTGAGAAACACTGGGGGTACCTAACAGGTGCCTTAAGAGGTCCGTTCTTATGACCTTACCCAACGGTACGGAAGGCGATCACCTAGAAGGGTTGGGTTCTTAGATTGGACGTCGAGGACGCGGAGGACGTGACGTCCGTCTAAGAAATAGTGATTCGGTGGTCCCTTCGGGTTTGGTCCGATGACACTTCGTTGACATAGCTAATGTGACGACGACGATTCAACGAAGTCAACACCGGCGGCTGACACACGCTGGGGTGTCTGTCGTCGGGTGGTCCGAGACGGAAGGGACCCTAAGAGGTCCGTTCTTATGACCTCATCCAATGGTAAAAGGAGAGGTTACGTACTTTCACTTTTCACTTTCACTTCAGCGAGTCAGCACAGGCTGAGAAACGTTGGGGTACCTGACGTCGGGTGGTCCGAGGAGGGTGGTACCATAAGAGGTCCGTTCTCATGAGGTCACCTCACGGTGACGGAAGAGACTAACTAATGTGATCCGATGGTATTTTGTGACTTAGTAAGTTGAAAAAGTGTAATAGAAAAGTAACAACTACAGTCATAATGATCATTATGTATGTTGTGGTTTTACAAAATAAATTCTGTTATAACTACATCCGAGACTGTCCATTAAGTAGAACATTTGTTTGTTACATTTATCCCATCCGTTATGGTAATTATATAAAAGAAGAGGAATGTTAAAATAATTATAAAAGAAAAGAAATCAAATGAAAAAATAATTCTTAGGAGGGTTGGGTCCCTAGGTTGGGTCCAGAGGGTGTAACGTCCACCTAAGAAATGGTCGATTCGGTGCTTCTTCGGGAAGTAATCTTGTGTCATATATTATGCGTATTGTATGTTTTATAAACAATTTGACAAATGTGATACCATTCCGAAGGGAAAGACCATTTTTTCGGAAATCATCAATCCAAAACTCCCTCAGTTTTCAATATGACCGAAAAGTTGACACGCCCCGGTTCGTAGGGATCCCGGGTTCAACAAACTCCAGTTGACATGATTCGTCGTTGGTCTTTTTTTTTTTTTTGTTTTGGTATCGAGGTTGTCGTCCCTAATTTAGAGTGTTTCTACAATGACTCGTTTTTTTCGTCTACGTGTGGTTTGTTTATATCACTCTAAGGTGAATTTCCTTTTTCTAAAATTTCTACCCCGAAATCCACGTCAAGGATGTTAGGAAGCTTCGATTGTTTTATTTTATAACATAGTTCTTCACTTAGTGGAATTAACACTTCTGTAATGGCAGAATTGATAAAAGACTTATAAAGGGTGGACGGACCGTGATACAATTTACGTCCCCTATGACGACGTGGAGAGTGGAGTTCCATGAATTTTGCATTAACCCTTTTAATTTATGCATTCTTACAGGGATTGAAATTGATTGTTATTATAACAGCTGTAACCTGAAAATCAATAAATAGGGGGTGACCTGTTCTCTTAGAAAATACAGTCGTTGACACATACGATGTTAAGTAGAGATATAGGAGTCCTGGATTGTGCCGTGGATGGTCTGTCATTGACTTTTGATTTGAGATGGCTTACTTACGCCTTTTTTTTTTTTTTTCATCGTATGCTGTTTACCCTTTACTCTCTGTTAATTTTTTTGTATCCCTTATTTTTCCTGTCCCTTCGGATCGCACGACGTCAGGTACCCCAACGTTTCAGCCTATTCTGACTCTTTGACTTGACTTTTGTGTTGTGTGTCTCCTGGTAGCACATCCCGGAAACCAGTGGGATGTGGGTAAATGATTTTATATAATAGAAGGGTAACGGGTAGGAATGTGGGTGAGTGGAAGGCGGTCCGGTGTTGACCAAGTGAGTGAATTGTTGGACTATGTGTAATTCGTTAACGACGTACGATCCGTGGCCTGAGTTCACGGTCGCAATTGTTCAATTATTTCTCTTGTCAGAGACATGATTCCCTCAAGTGTTAGATCGTTCTCTGGTTGTACATTTCTTGCTTCAGAACTTTACATTTTGTCGCCAGATGTGTCAAAGCATTCCCGTGTTTGCCTCCTTCGTGGAGTAAGACCCCCATGGTCCCAGTTTGTTCTGTGACTCGTCCCAAGGGATGCTCCCTACCCCTTCGCGCCCCGTCTCGCGCCGCTTCTGTGAGCCAAGAGCCTCGGCTCTGCGGCGGGAGCGCGGCTCCTGCCGCCGGATCATCCCTCGGGGCCAGAGTCGCGGGGGCGCCGACCTGGAGGCGGTGTGACGGAGGCCTCGGGGAAACGCGCCCGTCGTAGTGGGGCCCGGGCGTGGATGGGGAAGTCAGAAGTACAGGTCCTAGAAGAGGTGGAGCTTGTGTAAGAGCGGCAGGAGGAGCGACAGGGGCGGCCGGAGGAAAAGAAAGCGCCGGTGCAGGAAGAGAAACGGGGAGCGGGGTTGAGGGAGAGGAAGCTGACGTCCGCTGACTGGTGACGGCAGCTGTGGGCTTGGTCCTTGACATCGGTGCGACCGAGGAAGGCGGAGGGGGAAGCGGAGGCGGTATTGCCTCGAGAGGTTCGACGATCCTCTCCCCGGCGATTCGCTCGGGGAGAGAGCCGAGGCTTGGGGCCGGTCAGCCTGCGCCAATTGACCTTTCGCGGTTACCGTCCGAGCCCTGTCTCCACGCTGCGAGCGCGTGTTGTTTGTGCAGTTGCGCCCGCGCGGAGTCGGGGCGTGGCGGGTGTCCTTCATCCACCCGCCCGGCTCCCCCCTCTTCGCGGAACCCGCCTTCCTTCTCGGCGCTGTATTCCGGCGCCGCTCTCAGAGCCCCATCGCAGCCGCCCCGCCCCGAAACCCGTCACTCCACCCCTCGCCCCGCCCCTCACCCGTCCGCCCCGAACGCCCTTCGTCCTTCCCTCACCTCGTCCGCCCGGTCTCTCTATGGGCCGCTTGGGAGAAGGGACCGGCTTACGACAGGTGTATGGCCCTAAGAATAGACCCACTACATCGATCCTATTTGCGGATCCTAGGTTAGTTTGCGTTGAGTATCACGACAATGTCAAATCCCCTCACGACAAATTTCTATTCCTTTTGCAAATAAAAGGTTCAAGATCATCCCTAAGAGGCGTACCGGGCGGGGGGGGGGGGCCTTTTAGTCTCTCGCACTATTTTTCATTAAACGGGTCCAATATTCACTAACTGGTTTTCACGGGGAGGTTTACTTAAGAGCGGGTGTCAAGTCAAGTTAGCGAGTCACCACAGGCTGAGAAGCACTGGGGTACATGACGTCGTGTGGTCCGGAGGGACAAGTAGTGGTCGAGGGCTTGAATTCGTTTGAGTACAGGTAGCTCAGCAACTACCGTAGGATGGTAGAGTAGGAGACAGCAGGGGAAGAGGACGGAAATTAGAAAAGGTCGTATTCCCAGAAAAGGTTACTCAGTCAAGAAACGTAGTCCACCGGCTTCATAACCTCAAAGTCGAAGTTGTAGTCAGGAAGGTTACTTATAAGTCCTGAGTAAAGGGAAATCCTAACTGACCAACCTAGAGGAACGTCAGGTTCCCTGAGAGTTCTCAGAAGAGGTTGTGGTGTCAAGTTTTCGTGGTTAAGAAACCACGAGTCGAAAGAAGTATCAGGTTGAGAGTCTGCTGTCCTTTTTGGTATCGACACTGATCTGTCTGGAAACAACCGTTTCATCATAGAGACGAAAAAATTATACGACAGATCCAACCAGTATTGAAAAGAAGGTTCCTCATTCGTAGAAAAATAAAGTACCGACGTCAGTGGTAGACGTCACTAAAACCTCGGGTCTTTTTCAGACAGTGACAAAGATGACAAAGGGGTAGATAAACGGTACATCACTACAGTGGGACGAATAAATTGAAGATACGTCTCATGTAGTACTCTTTGCGACCTGACCTTCTTTGTGTTCGACCTTAGTTCTAACGGTCCTCCTTATAGTTATTGGAGTCTATACGTCTACTGTGGTGGGAATACCGTCTTTCACTTCTCCTTGATTTTTCGAAGAACTACTTTCACTTTCTCCTCTCACTTTTTCAACCGAATTTCGAGTTGTAAGTCTTTTGCTTCTAGTACCGTAGACCAGGGTAGTGAAGTACCCTTTCTCTACCCCTTTGTTACCTTTGTCACAGACTGAAATAAAAAACCCGAGGTTCTAGTGACGTCTACCACTGACGTCGGTACTTTAATTTTCTGCGAATGAGGAACCTTCTTTTCAATACTGGTTGGATCTTTCGTATAACTTTTCGTCTCTGTAATGAAACGGTTGTTTCCACCCAGATCAGTTCCGATACCAAAAAGGTCACCAGTACATACCTACACTCTCAACCTGATACTTCTTTCGACTCGTGGGTTATTAACTACGAAAACTTGACACCACAACCTCTTCTGAGAACTCTCAGGGAACCTGACGTTCCTCTAGGTTGGTCAGGTAAGACTTCCTCTAGTCGGGACCCACAAGAAACCTTCCTTACTACGATTTCAACTTTGAGGTCATGAAACCGGTGGAGTACTCTTCTCAACTGAGTGACCTTTTCTGAGACTACGACCCTCCCTAACCCCCGTCTTCCTCTTCCCCTACTGTCTCCTACTCTACCGACCTACCGTAGTGACTGAGCCTGCACTCAGACTCACTTGAGGCCCCCAACCACTACCTGTCCCTCCGGACCGCACGACACTAAGTACCCCAGCGTTTCTCAGCCTGTGCTGACTCACTGACTTGACTTGACTTGACTACCCTGGTCTACGGTAGAAACAAAAGACTTACAACTCGAAATTCGATTGAAAAAGTGAGAGGAGAAAGTGAAAGTAATTCTCCGAGAAATCAAGAAGAAACGAGGGTGTCATCAATCCACTTTATAAAAAGAGAAACATAACGTTTAATCGTTTATCTCTGAAACACCGTCTCCTCGAAAAAGAAATTGAAACTTAAAACAACTAACTATATTTACGTGTTCCACTCTTAACACTCGCTTCAGAATAAACCCCATTTTACTCTTGAGACACGTCTTCTGTCCGAGAGGGGTCGTGACCTCCTTCACGAGGATTCTCCACCCCCGAGTCGTGTCCACACTGAAGTCACTTCCCTCATGAGTGTGAGTTCGTGGACGAAACCGTCTCCCGGCGATGATCAGCGATCCTCGTCCACAGGAACAATTACTGAAATCACGAAAAGATCCATACTCCTCCACACTCTTAACCCGAGTATTTTAGAGGTCTTTTATAGACTTTCGGTCAGGACGTTCAAAAAGGGTTTCGTGTCAGAGTAAGGACTAGGACCGGGGTTCAAGGAAAGTCCCCCACAACATCCAGTCTAACGTCACCGATTACTGGAGTAGGAACATCTCCGTCTACCGTTCACTGTCAAAAATCAACTGTTGAATCAAATATTTTAATTGAAAATTTAATTGTCTCATGCTGAGACTACGTCGTCTAGAAACACGACCGAGCGATTCTCGTAGGATCCAAAATCCTTGTATTTCTATTTATGTAGTGTCGGACGGGAGGTCCCTGAGAGTCGGAGATTTCTTCCTGTCGTTAAGATTATTAAACTCTATAAATGTTATAATTTATAAAATTTATTTTATAAATTTAATATTAATTTTTATAATATTTCGTTGTAGTCAACTACCCCCTGTCGAATAATAAAGTATTAAGATCGATTACTCTTCTTTTATTTTCTCTTAGTGTTATAAAGAATTTTACTAAGTCTGTTGTCGTAGTAATCGACTTTCTGACTATTCCTTGACCTACAACTCATAGAGAGGTGTCTATATACGACCAACATCCCTTTGTTGAAGTATAACCTTTTGACGATTAGTTACAATTGTAATAATTTCGTCTATTTGGTCTGAAGTACCAAGTGTAACTGTTTTTGTAACTAGGAATTAGAGGAGCCCTGATGTCTAAATTAAGGGTCAAATGTCCTTTATACCCCTTTCTCTTTACCTGTGTCAGTCTGTATAGGCCTTACACCCTGTAAGCCATTCTGTCGTTCTCCCCTCTCTTCTGACAAGATGTACATTTTGTTAACTGTTTTATGAAATTCAGAACTACCCCCAGTAATGTGATGAGACGAAAATACATAAAAACTTTATTTTTGATTCATATATGCAAGGAACATTTTAAAAAATTAAAAAAATTAAAGTTGAAAATTTTAAGTTTCACACATTCTGTCTTTATTTCAAAGATAAGGAGTCTCCAAACCTTATACTGTAGTATCTAAAGATAGAGCATTTGTGGATAAACATATCGAAAATTCTACTCGAGATAACGTATACGACCTACTACCGTGATACATATATACGTGTACTATGGACACACACAGTTGCACAGGTACAAAGACATTCTACTTAAAGATCTTCATGTTAAGGATGGTCACCTCAAATGTCCAGTTTCTCCCATCACTAAATTAAAAAAGAGGGTCAAAATAACTCTATATTAACTGTAGATCGTGTGATATTCTAATTCTACCGTCGTGGTACAAGACTAAGAGTTTGTAGTACTTTACTACTAGTGTCATTCAAATCACTTATAGGTGGTGGAGTGTGTCTATATCTCATTTTCTTCTTTTAGTACAAAGGAACACTACTCTTGAGTCCTAAATCAGAGACTTGTTGAAAGTGTACATGATATATCGTCACAAAATATAAAAGTACGACGTATAATGTAGGATCATGAATAAATAGCACATTGACCTTCAAACATGGAAGACTAGTGGAAATAGGTTAGAGGTGGGAGGGGGTTGGAGACCAAATTTTTTTCAGACATTATAATCTTAAAAATAGATTTTTTCAAAAAAAAACCAACATGACGAACCGAACACCCTAGAAACAAGGGACTGGTCCCTAGTTTGGGTCTTAGTGTCACAATTTTCGAGCCTCAGGATTGGTGACCTAGTGGTCCCTTAAGGAACTTTAAAAATAACATATCAACGAACAATCAAGTGACTTTGTTTTCGGAAAAAGGCAAATAAAATTTCACTAACGATATGACTTATTTTAGTATTAATCTGAAGTAATATCCGTAGATAATATAGACTAATAGTATATGTACTCCGTACTCACGTACAATTTTCTGTTCACGTACTCGCAGTCGGAACCGACACGAATTCCTCGGACACTCCTCCCCTCGCCCGTAGAGACCCGTCCTAGGGGTCGTCGACGAACCACCGTCTCAGGGTCAGAAATGGGTCGAGGTCGGCGACCGTCTACCTACCCATGACGGGAAGTCAAGAAGACTCGGTGAGTGACCGAAAGAAATAAAAGAGTGTTAGGGTCCCTTATAAGGATCTAATTTGTGTAGAAAGGTAGTTAAAGTCTTATATTAATGTATACTTTACAGTACACCATGGTTTAGATCGTGTAATATAGTCTGTTTTAGACAGTTTTTAATTCTAATATTTTTGTCAAGAGAAAAAAAAAGGAAACTGTAAAACACTTTTAAGAAGGTGGACAGACTGTACCACGTAAATTGAATAAGTTAATGAACCTTTGTCTCATCGGGGGAGTGACGGGTCGAAGGGGCGTACACTGTGTACAAGAAGAGCGAGGTCCTGTTGATGTCGAAGAGGCCGGGAAATGTACAAACGAACAACAGTAGAGGAAAGATAGGAAGTTCCTGTTCGAACTACGATAAAATGTTTCCGAAAGTAAAGAGAGAGGAAAAATAACAGGGTCCTTAAGAGTTGAGGTAATAAATGAACATTTCATGGACTCTCAGTGGGTTCTATGACCATATATAAATTAAAATCGTGTGTTTACTCCTTGTTGAATGAACATTTTACACGTATTGTATTTTTGAAGTTCAAACACAGGTCTTTTACCACAGTTAATAAGTTTGATTTCTGAGTCTTTTTGGTACCCTAGCGAGTAATCATAATCAATCGATGAAGAAGTAACAAAACAACAGACGATCTTGAACGATCGTTTGTTCACCACTGTATATGGTTTCTTATACCCCCTTTGACTTTTGGACCTCTTAAAAGAGGTAGAAGGGGCGGGGACGGGGGGGTTGGTACTTGACCCTTTTCCGGTAGTCTCATCACACCATCAAATCTCGACCCAAGTTTAGGACGGAGACTAGTGTGTCGTGACCAACACTATAACCAAAAAACAACAACAACCGGTGGACAGAACACCCTAAAATCAACGGACTGATCCCTAACTTAGGACCGGGAGTCACCACTTGGACGCCTCAGGATTGGTGACCTGGTGGTCCCTTAAGGGATCAACACACTATAACAATGTCGAAAGTAAATAGTGACCTTCAGACAAAGAAGTCAATACTGTCACTATGTTCTAGGATACCCAAACGACACCCCTAATTGTTTTTCGTACTTAAATTTTAAATTGTCAGAGACCGTGTTTCAACCGTTAGTTATTTACAATCGACTTATACTACTGTACTTGTATGATTTATCGACCGTATGGGTTGTACCGATTTTTCTGGGTTATTAATAATCAGATGGCTGTCAATGACTGATGACTTTCGTCGTTCTACTAAAATTTATAAGAGTACTTAGGTCTACCGGACATTTAAAACTACCAAGATGATTGTACTTTTAAAACAAGTATATAGAGGTTCGTTGTACGATGACGTAATTACAATACATGTAGTACTTCGGCTTTTATATATTTTCGAAATTCATACGTATTTATCCTTTGTTTTTAATGAATTTTATAACAATATTTCACGGTTGTTTAGTAAAACGGGTGTGTTATTGTCACTATCCCATTGCCGTACCCACAATACTACACACTACCTTATATGAAGTGGCAAAAAGTTTTAGAACTGAATTATCAAACACGGTGATGTTAAGTTTTCCTCTGAGTTTCAATAATTATGAATAAGGTCGCCTATAGTATTAACCCTTTGTAAATTTTTCTCCTCCACCGAGTGACCAACACGGACATTTAGTTTGTCAGGGAAGGTGATCAAGAAGTTCCATAATCAGATCTATAAGTAAATTTTGTACAACGAAAAATTTTAATTCAATATATAATGTATATCAATTTACGAGTCAATTAATAAAAGACTCATGGAGAAAGCACAGACCACGACAACCCTCATCTCTTAAATAATTAAATAAATACCGACTCGACGTACCGAACGCCCTAGAATCAAGATTCTTGTCCCTAACTTGGACCCCACAACCGTCACTGTCACACCTCAGGATCGGTGACCTGGTCGTCCCTTAAAAGGTCTTCACCTCTTAAATTAGCCAGGAACTTGACCTGTACCTTGTTGTCTGACCAAGGTTTATCCTTTTCCTCATGCAGTTCCGACAGATAACAGTGGGACGAATAAATTGAAGATACGTCTCATGTAGTACTCCTTGCGACCTGACCTTCTTCGTGTTCGACCTTAGTTCTGACGGTCCTCCTTATAGTTATTGGAGTCTATACGTCTACTGTGGTGGGAATACCGTCTTTCATTTCTTCTTGATCTTTCGGAGAACTACTTTCACCTTCTCCTCTCACTTTTTCAACCGAATTTCGAGTTGTAAGTCTTTTGTTTCTAGTACCGTAGACCAGGGTAGTGAAGTACCCTTTATCTACCCCTTTGTTACCTTTGTCACAGACTGAAATAAAAAACCCGAGGTTCTAGTGACGTCTACCACTAACGTCGGTACTATAATTTTCTGCGAATGAGGAACCTTCTTTTCAATACTGGTTGGATCCTTCGTATAACTTTTCGTCTCTGTAATGAAACGGTTGTTTCCACCCAGATCAGTTCCGATACCAAAAAGGTCGCCAGTACATACCTACACTCTCAACCTGACACTTCTTTCGACTTGTGGCTTCTTAACTACGAAAACTTGACACCACAACCTCTTCTGAGAACTCTCAGGGAACCTGACGTTCCTCTAGGTTGGTCAGGTAAGACTTCCTCTAGTCGGGACCCACAAGAAACCTTCCTTACTACGATTTCGACTTTGAGGTCATGAAACCGGTAGAGTACTCTTCTCAACTGAGTGACCTTTTCTGAGACTACGACTCTCCCTAACCCCCGTCTTCCTCTTCCCCTACTGTCTCCTACTCTACCGACCTACCGTAGTGACTGAGCTACCTGCACTCAAACTCACTTGAGGCCCTCTACCACTATCTGTCCCTCCGGACCGATGACACTAAGTGCCCCAGCGTCTCAACCTGTGCTGACTCGCTGACTTGACTTGACTTGACTTGACACTCTTCCATGTTTATCTAAATGAGTAAATAAAATCAAAATAGATTTAATAGAGAGCCTCTTCCGTTACCGTGGGGTGAGGTCATGAGAACGGACCTTTTAGGGTACCTACCTCCTCGGACCACCCGACGTCAGGTACCCAACGATTCTCAGCCTGCACTGACTCGCTGAAGTGAAAGTGAAAAGTGAAAGTACGTAACCTCTTCCTTTACCGTTGGGTGAGGTCACAAGAACGGACCTCTTAGGGTCCCTACCCCCTCGGACCACCCGACGGCAGATACTCCAGTGTGTCTTAACCTGTACTGACTTTACTGAATCGTCGTCGTCGTCGTATAATAGAGATTCTCTACTCTTGAAAAAGAATTTACACTTTGAATTTTTATCAATACTTATAAGAAATTATAGTGTCTTATAAGTCCATTACAAATTTAAAGGGACAGAAAAAAATTTTCTTTTTTCATGTTACCCAGAGCAAGTTTAGTCCTAGGTTTACTCCCAATACAAACGGAGGAAAATTTGCAGGAAGATAAAAAAAAAATTTACAGGAAATTAAATATCCAAAGTGCAGAGGAGAGAAAAAAGAGAACGGTAAATAAAGGAGTATAAGGTCTGTGACGACTGATGTAAGTGTACCATATTAAATTGTACAAGTTGGAGACAAGAGACCATGGACCTGAAATAATCCATTTTCTAAATGTGTCAAAGTTTCAGAGTATTTTGTTTCATGTGCTCTTTGGATTGAAGGTAAGACAGAGGAGGAAGAGGCAGTTTCTTTTATAAAATAATCAAAACAATCAAAAGGGGAATAGAACGGAAAAAACTTTTTTCACACACACACACACACACACGTACACACATATATGTGTTGTGACATAGTATACGTACCCATGTCTACGTCGAAACTACTCGTTCGTCTCACAAGTATGGACGGCGGTTCCGGAGACACCATGGTCCGTAGTCGGTTCCCGACCCCGGGGACTTGAACAGTGTAGGAACAGTGTGCGACGGTGTAAATTCGTATTTTGAATCCCTCCAGGGTCTTAAGATCTAGACTTGGACCAGAAGATCCACCAATGTTTCAACATAAACAACCCCATCTCGAAATTTGCATAAATTGACG
Organism: Capra ibex; assembly: GCA_006410555.1. Classification (NCBI taxonomy): domain Eukaryota; kingdom Metazoa; phylum Chordata; class Mammalia; order Artiodactyla; family Bovidae; genus Capra; species Capra ibex. The sequence continues at coordinate 39,096,163 of SJYO01048061.1, read as the reverse complement.
TTCAATTTAGACGTTAAAATTTTATGAATTCTGTATATCGTACATTCAAAGATAAACATAAGGACAGGGTCCGGGTCCTTTACAATCTAAAAGGTTTTCGTGTATGTTCGGTACACGACATCACTCTCCTGGTGACTTGGTCCTCGGTCGTCGTGTCATTGAGAGACTCGGTAAAAGACGCGTTTGTGACAGGCTGGACGTGTGTCACCTTCTCGAGGTCACTCTCCGAGGGAACTTGTCAATAGAGACACGAATATGAAGCGACGTCGAAAAATGTTCCATCAATTCTTTACCAACTCGGAAAAAAAATTGATTTATTAGGTAGAAGTAGAAGGTGTAAGGACGGGAGGTATGTGTGTGAACACTTGATGTCGGAACTTTTTTACAAAAGTTTATCCTTTATCAACATTTTATCAATAAAGGTTAATGAAGTATTTTTGTATCGACTAAACATTAGCGAGTCGTATTTAATGCTAGGTGAAAATAAGTTACATTTTCACCAATTTTTTTAACAATGAGAGGTCAAGGGGAAGGGTAACCTAGACTTGGGACCAGAGCCACCGGTATTTTCGACACGAATATCACAGGCGACATCTCGTACACCCGATCAAAGTTTCTTCCGACTTAAGAGAACCTTGAACAACGGAGATGGCGAACATTTTATCCTAGTAGAATCGGAATTTCCCTCTGACATACACTTTGACCATCAACCACATCATTGACGACTGATCATAAAAACATAAACCCTCCATAAATAGTTATCGAAAGAACGGAGGACTAGTTATAAAAAGGGGAATTCTAGACAATGGTCATTTCGACAAAAATAGATTCACCTAGATCTCAACCCTCTCTTCGTGATGTACTTTTCCGTTGACTCCTCTGTCCTACAAGAAAATCCACCTTTGTGAACAAAACAAAAAACGACTGCGACGATGGGCCGTATATTTACTGGTTATTTTCTGAGCGCCTACACTTTTTTAAACAATTAAAAATTTCTATTTAAGTTTCTACTAAAGTTTTACGTCTCCAAATAATATGTGTTTTTGAATGTTTTATTTTTTTTTTAGTCATTTTTTATAAATAAGGTGATAAAAGACCTTATTTTTATATATATTTCTGTTTAAAAGGAAATCGGTATAAGTATTACAAAATCCTGAACCCCACGATAAATACTCGTGGATTTCAACGAAGGACCGGACGAGAGATGGGCACAGAACGAATAATGTTCTTTAGGTGATTTTCTCAAACCAACGACTGATCCCATGGATTATCCTTACATAAAGGGGTATCGGATTTGTTAAAGAAAAGTACTAATTCTATTAAGACACCCCTCTTCCCCGTAGTAACAATTAAATCCTTAATGAGAGGCATTAATAATGTGACCTAGGTGTTTTGTCATGTTATTTTTGGACCGGCTGTGTGTATGTGAACGATGTCGAAGAAAACGAGTACTACTTTTGTTTGTTCTACTTTGTTTGTCCGACTCCCGTTTATCTATTTGTTTATATTATTTTTCTTTACTGACTTTTATATTTACTCAATTTCAGTGGACCCTTACCTTCGTAGCAGGTCAGAGTAGTCGCTAAACTGCTAATAAGGGAGGACAAGGTTGAACCACGCTTCCTTGACGTCGTGATCTTTACATCGCTAGTCCAGATCTTCCGCGAGAGAAGGAGAATGTGGACCTTCACTTCGTAAACAAACAGACAATTCTCTGTGACGTAGGGTTTGTCATGGACAAATATTGTCAAGGCAACTTCTTAATGTAATTATAATGATAATTTGGTCTTGTGTACTCGTGTAGTATTTTGAGACATTATGAATGGTTCCAGGAATTGATCGGTCGATAAATTTATTTTTTCCTCCCGTTGACCTTGTTCACAGATAGTATCATAGGACTACCAACGATCCGTTGAATTAAGGTAGGTCTCAGGGGGGACGTGGGATTGAAAGGTTTATAGGTCTCTACACGCTTCAAGTGACTTTCTTTAAATCAAAGATCCGAGGACGACGTTTATGGAGTCTCCTTATTTGGATTCGTATGTTGTCTACTTGTTGACTATGTGACTAATCTGGTGACATAATTATAGCTTAATAAGGATCACTAGTCATCAGAACCTTATCTGAAAGATCGTGACGAGCACGGAACTCCCGGGTCAGTCATTTTGTTTTAAATCTATTAAAAGTACAAGGATATTTACGAGACAAACTGGTCTTCGTGATGTGTGAGTCCGTCGGTTTGGACGTTGACAATTTAGTCGAGGGTCCGAGAGACGAATAAAAAAAACAAGGACCCAGAAAGACTCTTCAGCCTATACGTGGTCAGTTAGTCTCCGTGAAGGACAGGGGACGACGGGGGAGGATATTTTCGATCGTCGGGGGAGGGAATGACACGGAAGAGACCCGAGCTCTGACCTCAGACGGACGAAGGACTTCACACTCTAATTTTGGAAAAAACGAAAAGTTCTAGTTATTTATCGAGAGAAACTACTAAAATTGTCATGTATGTCCATTGGTCACAGGAATAGGTTTAGTTCTATAAAATGAGATAATACTTTTTATGGTTGTAACTTTTACTTACGAATATAGATGACTCGGGTCTCTAACTGGGTAAAAATAAAAGATTTTCGTGTCGTGTCTCCTTTACGTTTTTAAGGATCGTTATATACTAGAGGGTTCTGACCTAGAGGATTCACGATATAAGTTATACGGTCGTTTATACCTTTTGAGTCGTCACCGGTGTCCTGAGCTTTTCCAGTCAAAAGTAAGGTTAGGGTTTCTTTCCGTTACGTTTTCTTACAAGTTTGATAACGTGTTAACGTGAGTAAAGTGTGTGATCGTTTCATTACGAGTTTTAAGAGGTTCACTCCGAGGTTGTCGTGTACTTGACTCTTGAAGGTCCACAGGTTCAACCTAAATCTTTTTCGTCTCCTTGGTCTTTAGTTTAACGGTTGTAGATGACCTAGTATGTTTTTCGTTCTCTTAAGGTCTTTTTGTAAATGAAGACGAAACGACTTATACGATTTCGGGAACTACCACACTTAGTGTTATTTCACACCTGTTAAGAATTTCTCTACCTTATAGTCTGGTGGAATGGACGGAGGACTCTTTAGACATACGTCCAGTTCTTTGTTGTCAATCTTGGTCTGTACCTTGTTACCTGGTCAAGTTTTAAGCCTTTCCTCGTACAATTCCGGCATATAACAGTGGGACGAATAAATTGAAGATACGTCTCATGTAGTACACTTTACGGTCCGACCTACTTCGTGTTCGACCTTAGTTCTAAAGACCCTCTTTATAGTTATTGGAGTCTATACGTCTACTGTGGTGGGAATACCGTCTTTCGTTTCTTCTTGATGTCTCGGAGAAATACTTCCATTTTCTTCTCTCAATTTTTCGACCGAATTTTGAGTTATGAGTTTTTTGATTCTAGTACCGTAGGCCAGGGTAGTGAAGTGCCGTTTATATACCCCTTTGTCACCTTTGTCACTCTCTGAAATAAATGAACCCTAGGTTTTAGTAACGTCTACAATTAACGTCGGTACTTTAATTTTCTACGTACGAGTAACCTTCTTTTCGATACTGTTTGGATATGTCACATAATGTTTCGTCTCTGTAATGAAACGGTTGTTTCCAGACAGATCAGTTTCGATACCAAAAAGGTCAGCAGTACATACCTACACTCTCAACCTGGTATTTCTTCCGACTCACGGCTTCTTGACTACGAAAACTTAACACCATAACCTCTTCTGAGTACTTAGGGACCCTGAAGTTCCTCTAGTTTGGTCAGTTAGGATTTCCTTTAGTTAGGACTTATAAGTAACCTTCCTGACTACGACTTCGACTTCGAGGTTATGAAGCCGGTAGACCACCCTTCTCCGTTGAGTAATCTTTTCTGGGAATACGACCCTTTCTAACTTCCGTCCCCCTCTTCCCCTACTGTCTCCTACTCCACCAACATACCGTAATGGTTGAATTTCCTGTACTCAAAGTCGTTCGAGGTCCTCCACCACTTCCTGTCCCTTCGGACCACACGACGTCAGGTACCCCAGTGTTTCTCAGTCTGTGTTGACTCGGTGACTTGTTGTTCTGACTTAGTCCTTCTTTTCATCTTTTATAGTTGTCTAGTCAATAGTCGTTACTCTGACTTGACCCACCCACCCCCCCTTGTGTGGTTTTAGGAGGGTTGTTTGTTTTCAGGTCCTGGTGTGTCGAAGTGTCCACTTAAGATCATTTTGTACACCTCTTCTCAATTGTAGTGCCAAGTTATAGGTGTGTGACTAGTTACACAAGTTGTTTAGCTCCCTATTTCTAGTATAATCGGAGAGTTACCGACATCTTTTTCGACCTAACGAATAATTCGTAGAATAAAAAATTAAATCCGTAAATAGAGATACTTGAAGAGAGAATCTTGACGAAAAGGACATGGGGTATTTAGAACGATACAACATAAAGGTAAAAGAGAAAAGAAAAGGTACCCTAAAGGGTCCGTTTCTATGACCTCACCCACGGTAAGAGAAGAGGTCCCCTAGAAGGACTGGATCCCTGGTTTGGACGTGTAGGACGTAACGTCCGTCTAAGAAATGGCGACTCGGTGGTCCACTGTCTCCTCGGACCGTCCAATGTCAGGTACCGCAACGTTCTCAACCTGTACTGAATCGTTGATTTGTTGATATTGTTGGTGGTGTTAAAGATAAAAGTAAACAGAATTCCACAAAAAAAAATAAAAAATTCCATAAAAAACTAAAGAGAAAACTGAGTGTAAAAGAAGACATTGTACAACGTATTAGAGGTGTATAGAAACTTAAAAAGTCAAAAGGAACACAGGAAGATCCTGAAAGTACCAAAATGTAAACAAGACCACCTAGGAGACTTCCGAAACGAAATCCGGAACAATCCCACCCTGACAAGTCAAAAAAGGGGGAATAGGACAGCCTGTCAGGAACTAGTACTCTATATCAGAAATACCGAGAAGATCCCAAAGTTACCTTTCGGACTCTGTAAATAGTTCGGATTAAACAACATTAGACTTGTGGTTTAGGACAGAAGGATTGTGAACCACTGTCCACTTTAGAGACGAGTCGGGAGATCGAAGACCTAACACCGAAAATAGACCTAAGGAACTTCCGTGTCACCACATACATATCCAATCCCCTGTCGGTTCCTAGACTCCCTCTACACACACCTATTCAGTTTTAAAAAACAAATAATACAGTAAGGTACGTTAAAATTCACTTGTCTAAAACTCTTTTAGATGACCCTCATAATGTGTCTACTACGGTTATAACTACTCTTACAAAATGTATTCCATTCTTCTCCCTGGTGACTGTGATAGTGGGAGGCTTTAAACATGTACGGTATGTTTTTCTTATTTGTTTCAAATGACCGTAAATTAATCGTAATAAGATCCGTTAGATACTTAATACTATGCGGACTTGTTAACGTCTTAGAAGTCTCATTTTGTTTCATAAAAGAAGGTGATCGTCTATATCGTCAAACAAAGAGATTTTTGTTCGTTTATTTAGTTGTGTTGTTTTTGGTGTGTGTGTTAGGGGTTTGGTTTCAACTCCCTCGAAAGTTACGTCGAAAGTCTCGAGGGACGAGACGCCAGGGGAGGTAATTCATAAGAGTGGAAATTAAAACTCCACGAAAGTCGGAGTTTACGACTGGGGACACGGTAGTAGCGTACTTGTGAAAGACAAAGTCAAGATTGGAGGTACACGGAGCAGTTGACTCTTCGCGGAAGTCCACTTTTCGACCTATTTTCACCTCGAGTGGATTAAACAAAGAGAAGAAAGTTCCAAACACAGGGACGATCAAAGACGGACGAAGACTAATATAAGGTCCGGAAGTCTCTCACCAAAATTTTATAAAACAGATCCCAATTATTTACAATAACCGTCCTCAATCAGTCGAGAAGAAAGTGAGGTCTTTGATCTTGTGAGACGGCCACGTTCAAAAGTAGGAATAAAAACCAGATCACGTTAAGTTTCTCATGTAAAGGGTTGAGGGACACAATTATAGACCCACCCCGAGTCTCCGAGTAGGAACGGTGTAAAGGAGAGAGAGGGAGACCAGATGGTCCACCTACTACGGTCTCATTAGAAAAGAAGAAGAAAAGAAAAGTGGTCCTCATTGACATTTCTGTGTACAACCACTGCCAGCTCAACGTCATATCTTCCTCAGATGCACAGGTTTGACGACACACCTCACCTTGAAAGGACACCTGGTTGTGGACTGATACTCCACACGCACTTTCACTAGAAACACAAATCCGATGAACCTAGAAAAATGTCGTCAGTGACGATGAGTACGATTATCTAGACGTGTCCATCATGGGATGAATTACCATTTCTACTGATCTTTGAGCAGGGTAAGAAACTACTAATTGTTTACATTAGGGAAAGTGTACATTGTTTATATAATCTTGTGACCAAATGTTTTTACACATTGTAAATTCTCGTACTGTAAATATTTACCTTTTTACCACTGTATGGATCTCTAGCTTACGGAAAAACAAGTTCTTTCGACAAATTTTATAAACACAATTCAAAATTATATTTAGGGTCAAGAACACATTCAAAGGTCGTAGGTAGGATACTTTAATTCTTTTGTTTTAAAGTCGGTGTAATAATGTTAAAGTAATGTACTCAATACACTAGTTATTATACAAAAGTTAAGTCCCTTAATTCTGTAGAAATGACATTTTAGTTTCAAAAAAGTACACGTTTGTCATAATAACCCTTAGAGTATTTATGATACCTGTCATTCATAATATAGACCACCGTAAACATTATTTCGTCATCTCCCCAAGTTCATACCTCCAAAAATTTTTATAATATGTAAAAAAAGAAGATCATTAAGAAACTTTGTTACAAAGAGTTTGAAAATTTATTGTACCAAGGAAAACAAGTTGTAATTTTACACAGGAATACTGCTTTATACTTTTACTGAGAAAAGGTGATTTCTATTTTAATACAACTTGTACGAGAAACTTCGATGGAAGGAACACGAGTGTATGGGACAGGTGAGGTCGATTCTACCTAGAAGTAGTGTACGAATGTCTTCACAACGTTCGGACTAGGACCCTAGGATTGACTCTTCGTCTGTCGGAGGTCCAGGTTCCGCTTGATTGTGTCCCGCACCTCCCCTTCCCCCCCACGTCCGTTCGTGTACCCACTATCCTAGATACCGTTGTTAAACTTTTGATTGTCCTCACTGTCTTACACGGTCGACCGGGAGTGGATCATACCTCACGACAAAAGAACACTCGACGAAGGACACTTCATGACAGTGACTTGGGTGACACGTCTACTCCTGTGACTCCATGCTTTTGAATTCGTTCAACAGGTTTCACTGTTTCGACTGTTCGTCAGCGTCGTCCTGGATTTGGGGTTGTGAGACCGAGTCTCTCACAACACACGATACGACGAAAGTGTACGTTAAGAGGTCGACCCCCGACGACCATCGACCAGATGGAGAGACGCTCGACCTGTGAAAACAATGAGGGTAAAGTACCTACTGACTTTCTGACTGAACGGGACCTAGTGTCTCACCTTCGCAACCCTGAACTTGACTGTGATTTGGTTCAATGAAAAGATGAAATGATATGAGAACGGACCTTTTAAGGTGTCTATCTCCTCGGACCATCCGATGGCACCTACCCCAACGTTTCTTAATCTGTACCGTCTCGCTGACTCGTATAAAGTAGTTTTGTTCAATTAATGTCTGTATTCTAACCCAGAATCATGGTGACGTCCTTGATTTAAATGTCTCACACTAAATCGAAGTGTTTGCCTTACGATTGGAGATTATATTCGAGTGTACAACTCAGTATAAGGACTCTTGAAAATTATGAATCTCACATGAATGTTGTGAACACGAAATGAAACGTTACACTTTAACCACACTTGACGTCAAGTCGTCAAAATCTTGGATCCTCTAATTACAGAATGGGGTCCTGGGTGACTCCCTACGATTGGAAGTTGACTCCTTACAATTGTGAGGGAAGGTACTATAAGACCGGATTGTCAATTTTTATCCATCCATTCGTGGTCGAAAAGAGTTCGTGTGACAAACAAGTCGACCGAAGAGTCACTTCCTTCGACGCAAGACCGTGATCGAGGAGTACAGTCGTCGTCAGACCACTCCTCGATGAAACACATCGTGGTAGGACTTGAAACTTCGATTACTTCGTGTCTATATACCTCTCTATTCTGATCATGGAACCAGACTTCGGACTTCTCAAGTCAGCTTCCGTGCATTAAGGAGGTCGAACAAAACGGTCGATCCGGTAGGAGTAGTAAAACACGGACTCACGAACGTCATTTCGGTGAAGAGTCCAGTATAAGACGGTCGAAAAATTTTTAGGATGAGCGGTCTTCAGGAGGACAAAGTAGTGAAAGGTAAAGTCTTCTTGTAAGTTTTTTACTTGTTAGTATAACCTTCCTCAGATTACTGTTTCCAAGTAGTATGGGTCGATTGTCTCCTTACAGGTCGACCCGTAGAAGTCGTCCCGGTCTACCTCGGTGACCGTCGAATATTAACCGTGAGGATCCTCTACCCTATACCACTCTTCCTTCTCCTCTCCTTTCTCCCCCTCCTCTTCCTCCTCCTTATGGTTGGGGGACTCTATCTCCCCCTCCTCCCCCTTGTTAAGGGGATCTATCTCCCCCTTCTCCCCCTCTTCCTCCTTGTGGTGAGGTGGGTCCATCTTCCCCTCCTCCCCCTTGTTAAGGGGGTCAATCTCCCCCTTCACCCCTTCCTCCCCCTTATGGTTGGGGGGCTCCATCTCCCCCTCCTCCCCCTTGTTGTGGGGACCCATCCCTCCCTCCTCTCCGTACCCTTCTTTCCTGTCTGAAGTGTTCACCTGTTCCCTCTTCTGGACGTCTTCCTGTCCTTTTTTCTACGCCGGCGCCCTCTCCCAGGTCGACTTCCCGTCACTCCCGTGGCTTCGGACACCGTGGGGGAACTAGTCAAAACCCGTCGACACTGGACCCCGATTTCCTCCGAGACCCTCGTCGTCGTTCAACGTTTCTACTCGGGACCTCTACGTCGGACCCTTTTCTGCGGTACAGGTCCCTTTGCAGCCGTGGTGACGGGTAGAGGTCCATGAAGAATCCCCTTGGCTTCACAAACCCTGGTCGACCTCTTAGTTTGTCACGACTCGACCCTACTACCACCTTTCGTCTCGGTTGTATCTCCCCACGTCAATTCTTTGATCCCCGTCATCCTTACAACCTTTGCCGGTAAAAGACACTCTACCGAAGACACTTAACACCAAATTGAAGACAAACAAATCTACTGAAGTAGCCTGGGTTTAGGGTCTCGAGGAGACGTAGGTACTTCTGTTTTGACTAACGAAGTCTAAGAAGACCCCGTAGATTCGATTTCCGAAGTTTTAGAAGTCTTTCAAAGTACAATTCACTACTTACGAAGAAAAATCAGGCAAATGCAAATGTAAATGCAAACCCAAGAACCAAGGTAAGTCTCCTACGACTTTCACAGACGGTCTTTCTCTTCACTGTTATATTCCTTTCGTGTCCAGTTCACCTACTACTAGTTCTTCGGTCCGAAGGATCTCGACTGGAGAGTCGTGACTACTTTGACAGACAGGGTCCCGTGACTCTTCTGGTCTGTGAGTCCCAGTGAATACATATCGCGGGAGTAAATATCTGTGCTTCAACCTCTCGACCTCTGTTATAGTCGCTATTTATGTGGTTTATAAAATTAGAGAGAGACAAGAATCTTAGTGTCTTAAAATTTGTGGGGAATAAAAGGTGTTCTCCTTTGACTCTTGGTATTTTCGCTGAACGGTTTCTGAACTGTTATTCGTTATAATATCACAGTTTAATCAGGATTTTACCCGAAAGGTCCACCGTGACCATCATTTCTTGGGTGGCCGGTTACGTTCTCTGTATTTTCTACGCCCAAGTTAGGGACCCAACCCTTCTAGGTGACCTCCTCCCGTACCGTTGGGTGAGATCATAAGAACGGACCTCTTAGGGTACCTGTCTCCTCGGACCACCCGATATCAGGTACCCCAGTGTCTCTCAACCAGTGTTGATTTCGTTGAATCGTCGGGATTTTATTTAACTATCTTACTTTAATAAGGTCATAAAATATGACAAAATATCGTTATAATTCTTTTACTCTTTTGACTTTTTTTTTAGAGGTTTCGAAATTCATTTAATTACAGAAAGTGTGATCTTATACTTTTACATATTTTTTTTCTCTTATTCCCTACGAGACAGTGATGATAATAGACTTATTTAAAATTTCTCATAAGGAATTTTTGTACGTATATTTATTTTAGTTTAAAATATGTTTAATAATCAGGAACTCTATAGAACCTTTATTAGTCGAAAATCAAAATGGTTACATTTACTTAAAAAAAAAATTTCCTCATCAGGGAAGGGTCAAGTCTGTTTACACATATAAATTTATTGATTACCCCGAAGGGACCATCGAGACGAACATTTCTTAGAAGGACACTACGTCCTCTGGGTTCAATCTAAGGACCCAACCCTTCGAAGGGACCTCTTCCCTATCCGATGGGTGAGGTCAGAAGAACCCGAAGGGAACACTGAGTCTCCCATTTGTTAGACGGACATTACACCCTCTGGACCCAATTTAGGGACCCAACCCTTCTACGGGACCTCCTCCCGTACTGTTGGGTAAGGTCATAAGAACGGACCTCTTAGGGGTTCCTGTCTCCTCGGAACATTCGATGTCAGGTACCCCGGTGTGTCTCAGTCTGTACTGACTCGCTGATTCGTGTCGAGTCGTGTATATTAATTATGACGTCCTGTGTCCTGTTCTGTATGTAAAGTTTTATTATGAATGTTTACGTATAGACCAATTTAAAAAGAATTAATCTACTCATTTCACTTTTTTCTCGTTCACTACCTGGTCTGGGTAGTCTGTAATTTCTGAAAATATTTTAATGTTAATATTGTCTGACTAGATCCTTTGTCTTATATCCCAGGTTGTTGTCTAGGATTGTGTACACCCCTCAATCCTCTGCTATTTCTGTTGTTTCTAAGGAGTTTAGTTAAGCTCCTTTTCTTCTGAATAAATTATTTACCGCGACCCCTTTCAACCTTCAGTAGACCTTTCCTTATTTCAACAAGGGTATACAGGGTAGAATATGGTCCTTTCTAAGACTAACCTGCGTTTAAAGTTGTATTTGTACTTCGGTATATTGATAAATTTTCTTTCTTTAGTACCCTTTGAAAATATTTCGTATTATAGACTTCCTTTCTAAAGATTCGTACTGTTTTCTGTTTCGTTATGTTTTGTTTCTTTGGGTTTCTACTTTTACGAACTGAAGTAATTTTATGGACGTACTGTTTTACTACTATTCGTTGTAGTTTTATGTTTACCGTTTGACTCTTTGTTTAAAAACGTTGGACATAGTATTTCCGGATTAAAGGGATTTTTTATATTAAAAGGATTCTATTTATTCTTTTACTGATTAGAGTGTTAAATTTTTCCATTTTCTGTAATTACCTACTATGGATCTTTTCTACTCATACACCCGAGAATCCTTATACTTTTGTACAAGGAAAAGTAAGTATTTCTTTACTTTTAATTTTATAGTGATTATACGAAAATTGGATAGTCTAGACATTTCTATTTTTTAAACTTATGATATGGACCAATTTCTCTCTTGTCTCATTGTCGGAGAGTTCACGAAGACTACCCTCTCACTTGACTATATTGGATGCATCACCGTTAGACCCGAAAGTCCACCGAGATCTCTATTTCTTAGACGGATGGTTACGTCCTCTACGTTCTGTCCGTCCAAACTAGAGACCCAACCCATCTAGGGGACCTCATCCTTTACCGTTGGTTGAGGTCATAAGAACGGACCCTTTAAGGTACCTGTCTCCTTGGACTACCCGATGTCAGATACCCCGGTGTCTCAACCTGTGTGTTTCTCCGTTAAACCAATCTCGATTAATCTATAAGTTTTATCTAAATAAACCCATATTAACTATATTTGTTGACGTAGAATCTCAGTACTCAAGACTGCATTTATATGTAGGGACTCTGGTGACAGTGTTGCTCCCCTTACTGTATAAGTCGTGTGTGAGGAAATCGCACGGGAAAACACTGGGTAGAGTGAGGAGGAGGAACGACAGACATTGAAGTCTAACCCAACGTGTATAAAACACAGTTACCTTCGAATGTCGAATATAAGAAACAAACTGAAAATGAGTCATATTGACGGGACTGTAAATAGGTACAACAACATATATAGTTATCAATTAAGAGGAAAAATTGGAAAAAAGTTTGATATCCTGAAAGGACATCGAGTCTACCATTTCTTAGACGGACGTTACGTCTTCTAGACCCAAGTTAGGGACCCAGCCCTTCTAGGAAACCTCTTCCCTTACCGTTAGGTAAGGTCATAAGAACGGACCTCTTGGGGTACCTGTTTCCTCGGACCGTCCGATGCCAGATAACCCTACGTTTCTCAGTCTGTGCCGACTCTCTGATTGTGATAAAGAGGAGAAATGACGACTCATCAATGAGAACATTCCGACATGGTGTTAAACAAATAAGTAAATAGAGGACTACCAACACAGGTTGAAGACCGACGATGTTCATTTCGGCGTTACTTATGAGTACGTGTTCAGAAACACATTTGTGTATGAAAGTAAAGTAAACCCACCCAGTTTACTATCCATATATCAATTGAGAAATTCTTTGACTCTCAAAAGATTTTACTAGTCGAATAAAAAAAAAAAAGACCCAACAAAAGAATAATAACCTAACATTCTAAAAAATTATATAAAATCTATTTGTATAAACAGTCTACAAAACGTTTGTAAAAGAGGGTCAGACACCAGACGGGAAAGTAAAAGAATTGTCACAAAAGACTTCTTATTTTCAAAAACTATAATTATTTCAGGTCAAGTGGTTAAATAAAACATCAAACAGGAAATTTAAATCCTTTCGAAACATGTTGGGATCAAGTAATTCCAAAAGAGAACAAAAGAAGGGTCTATAAGTCCAAAATCGATAATGTAAGTTCGGTTATTAGGTCAGTTAGAAAAGTATACTTCACTCGATTCCCATCTCCCCAAAACGAAACAAAAAACCATGTACTGATATGTTAGAAAAGTCTTAGTAAAAAAATTTTCTAGCAAAAGGGGGTGACTTATTATCGGAACCCGGAGACATCTGTTAACCGGGGTATATAGACCTATATAAAGATCTAAGAGGTGCGATAAGGTTACCAGATCTACAGGTAAAATACAATTATGGTCTGAAAGGATAAATGACACCGAAATGTCATTCGGAGCTATAGTCTGCCACATTCCGGAGGTTGGAGAAGAAGGAAAAGTTTCAACAAAATCGATCGGTTCTAGGAAATGTGAAACAAGAAATCAACGGTTCAACACAGTCTGAGAAACGTTGGGGTACCTAACATCGGGCGGTTAACATCCGTGGAGACAGGTACCCTAAGAAGTCCGTTCTTATGACCTCACTCAACGGTACGGGAGGAGGTCCCCTAGAAGGACTGGGTCCCTAGTTTGACCACAGAGAATACAGAGGACACAACCGTCCGTCCAAGAAATCGTGATCCCGGTGGAACCTTCGTGTATTTAAAAAAGGGAACCTAAAATTTAAGAATTTAAAACTGTCAAAATGAAGAGATTGAACCTATGAGGTCTCAGAATGATGGTGACAAAACAAGGAAACGAAAACATACAGAAGGTCCAAAGTAAAGGGACCTCTTCCCTTACCGTTGGATGTCATAAGGACGGACCTCTTAAGGTTCCTATCTCCTCGAACCACCCTCAGGTACCCCAACGTTTCTCAACCTGTGTTGATCACTGCTTGTAGAAGGTCAAAAATAAATTCAACACGAAGAGTCGAAGATGATACACCAGTGTTTCCGGTGTCGTATTTCGTGATGTTTGAAATTATTTATGACCACCACTTCAATCTATTAATCTATCCGAAAATAGGGATGAAAGTCCTACTTGACGGACAGTGAGAATCTCCCTTCCAGAAACCGAAGGACTTGGTGTCAAACAGACATTGGTGTTAACAAGGAGAAGACGTAAAATATCGATGTAAACATTTACCTTGGAAAGAGTCAGTGTATTGTCGTAAAAATTTTTCCACGTTTTTAAGGGTAGTAGTCCCTCTGTAGTCGTAGACACATATGTGTACTTTTCCCACGATAAAATCGCTTCCCAAGGGGAATGGTAGTATTTTCGTACTTGTGTGTTAACTATTAACATAGTCAACTAAACATTAGTGTTAAACATGTGTGTTGACATAGTTGACTAAACATTAGTTGTGAGTGAACGTAGGACGACCGTAGACCAACAAGGGGGAGGGTCGAGTACATACCGTCTTTTAGATACAGAAGAAACCGTTATTCAAGGTTTCATAAACCTTATAGTCCTCTTCCACTGAGTAATGGTAGGATATAACTTAGTGTTAGTCCATTTCTCTTTTGTCTGTAATAGTGTAATTTAATAATAATGTTTAAGATTTCGGAGTACTTACAAACCAAACCTTATACAAACCCCCAGCCTGACCTAGGACACAGGACCCCCTCTTCTACCAGTCCAACCCCACTCCCAGGGGAAGTGTCTCGTTCTCAGTAGAAGAATCGCACGTTTATATCTATTTTACTGGTACTTAATTGTTATGTATGGGAAAAGAGGTGTCGGTGTTTCGAACATTTAACACAATACTCTCTCAAAAGAAATGACTCAAATTATTAGTCTCTAAAATTCCAAACGAAGAAGTAGATTCTTTTTACTTATTATTCTGTCTTATTATTACTTATTGTTTGCTTTAGTACAGGATAAAAAGTGATAAGTCGATATATGCTGGTTAATTTACTCATGATGTATTATGTTTTCCACAGAAAGATATTCTTCATCTATTAAAATATTAACGTTGTAACTCAGCTACCGAGACGGATTCATAGAGTTCACCGATTGGACGGTAAAGGATGTTTTTTACCCGAGTTGCTCTCCGATTTCATGTCTTTGTCGTTAAGTATAAGTACTCGAAGAACACCAAACACCACACAAATATTCCTCGGGAGTTCCAGTTCCGACGACTCGACGGTTCTGGACAGTGTAACTCAGACAGAGAGTGACATTTCTACTCCTCGGGTCCCCACAGCCCTCCACCCCCCTGACCAGGTCCGACCAGACGGCTACGCCGACTAGTCGACGGGAGTCTACCTTTTCCTGGGACTCGTTTCGTCCTGGTTCCGACGACTGGACTCCCACCCTTCCTCCCACGACTGAAGACTCCCTTGGTTGACGGACCCCTCCTCACACGACTCGCGATTGCGAGGTCGGTAGTAGACTGTCGTCAGTAGACTCATACCCCATCGTCTCCCTCATGGGACGGTCCCGGAGTCACCGAGTCACTGACCCCCCGTTCCACCCGAACCGAGACGACTCGATGTGTCCGCCGAGTCGGGAGGTCTGGACCGGAGAAGTAGTATCTACCTCTGTGAGTGGGATATTGTGTGTTCGTGGATCCACCACAGAAATGTCCGTGACTCCCTCCGCAGACTCAGAGGAAACAAGACAGTTATTAAGTAAGTTGCTCGATTGATTTTTGATTTAGTTCATTGATACCCCGTGGGACATGGGGCCGTACCTTTGTGTGTCGTTACTAATGTCCCCAGGGAAAGGTGGACGACTAGGAGTGAGTGTAAAGGTGCCTATTTCGTTGAGTTCTTTCCGGTTCTTTTTGTCTGCTACCGAAAGTGCACTTTTTCGTTTGGAGCACTAAGTGAAGTAAAAGCACCTCTTACGGTAGAAGCATTAGAGACTAGTCTCGAGCGCGACGGTCGAACACTTAGTAGACAAGTCCGTGGTTTCCTTTTTTCTAAGATTAGGTACAGTATGTATCCTTTAGTAAATTTATTAACTCTACACAAATGTATGTTACTTTAAGTGGGAGAAATCCACACATCCAACTATTCAAAATTGATTGTATCTACCATACACCCGAACGGATCACCAAGTCGAGCATTTCTTAGGCGGACGGTACGCCCTCTGGACCCAAACTGGGGATCCAACCCTTCTAGGGGACCTCTTCCCTTTCCGATGGTGAGGTCGTAAGACCGGACCTCTTAAGGTGCCTGACATACATATCAGGTACCCCGGTGTTTCTCAGCCTGTACTGACTCGCTGAAAGTGAAAGTGTCTGACATACACCCCCGAAGGGACCACCGAGTCGACATTTCTTAGACGGACGCTACGTCTTCTGGTCCCAAACTAAGGACCCAGCCCTTCTAGGGACCCTCCTCCCGTACCGTTGGGTGAGGTCATAAAAATGGACCTCTTAGGGTACCTGTCTCCTCGGACCACCCAATGTCAGGTACCCCAGTGTTTCTAAGTCTGTACTGATTTCACTGACTCATATGTACGTATGTCTACCACACACTCGTGGTGACTTTGTGTCTCCTTCCCTAAAGAAGGGTAATTTTGGAACACAACACAGGGACACGTCAGTGGAGGTCAGGACCGTGGGTGAGCAGAGGTAAGACAGGGATATCAACCGTAAAAGATATGTGCACACTTGACGAGATGACCTTCTCGGTCGGGTCCCGACACTCCGGACTGACACTAGCGGTGAGACTTCCCCGGTGTCTGTCTCGTGGTCCTTCAGTTCCCGGTCCCGTGACGGGAAAGAAGTTTACCGACTTTGTTGTCCTGAGTCTTCCGTTGTAGAGGGTAGTCACTGTTAAGGTTGAGGACGGTAAAAAAATGACCATTCCGGTGCTAAGTGTCACCTTCCTGTTGATATTTGTAACACTGAAATACCTTTTACTGGACGAGGGTCCATTTTAGGGTGACTCTAAGTCAAAAAGTCTGTTATGTTTCTACGGGACTTTAAGATATGTATTCAGTAACCCGTTCATTATTCAATTCACAAAAGTAAGTTACGGTTTTACTTTCGAAACGAAATAAAAACAACAACAACAAATCAGTGATTCAGTACAGGTTGAGAAAACACTGGAGCACCTAACATCGGACGACCCGAGGAGACAGGTACCCTAAAGGGTCCGTTCTTATGACCTCACCCAACGGTAAAGGAAGAGGTCCCCTAGAAGGACTGGGTCCCTAGTTTGGACATGGGGACGTAACCGTCCACCTAAGAAATTGTGACTCGGTGTCGTTACACCAATATATCTATATTTATTCCTTACCAACAGACCAGTATATTTATGAGGATACTTATCGTCATCATCAATGACGGAGTCAACACAGACTGAAAAAAGCTGGGGTACCTGACATCGAATGAACGGAGGAGACAGGTACCTTAAGAGGTCCGTATGTCGTATCTGTCCAATCCTTAAAAGGTCTAGATTGATATCGTCTAAACCATGAATACGTTTATGGTGTTTAAGTAAACGAAAATTAGGTTTTTATCTTTTTTGTTTTTGTGTAGGAGTTATATGTTACAAAATGAGTAGTAGGTCATGTCAATATGAGTCATAAGATTTTATTCACCGTTCCTGGTCCGTGACGTCCATGTGACTTGAACATCCCTCTGTACGTGTAGAAACTCTTGGTGGAAATTTCCAAAGTAAGTGTTTTGTGGTCCAAATTGACGTGAATAAATGTGGGTGACTACCGGGACACCTATGAGGACCTGAGTTCTGGGGCCTACTTCTCGACGACAGAATCTTTGACTACCAGTCACAGGAGTGAACACCTCTACTGTTGGGAGGTGTAGTGTAGTCCAAGATTCTACAGTTGTGTCTTTTGTTACGTCCTTCCTGCACCACGTAATTTATACTTTTATTGTCTTAATAAAATTGAAATGTTAGAGTGGCAAGGTCAACAGAAGACTTCAAGTCATCAACTGTGGTGACGTCTTATAAGAGAGAGAACTTAATCACGTACATCTCAACGGACTTTACCCTTTTTTTTAAGGAATATCAAAAAGATGAAGTATTACAGGAGTAATCGAGTTGTCACTAAGAAAGTCACTAAAATTACCCTTAATTCTCCGAGAGGTCACGGGAACCAATTGGTTGGCGACACTAGGGTCCTTTTTGACACGTCGTATAATACTGAACTCCCATTTCCTTTCCCTTCTTTTTTCTTTTTCTTTTAATAATCGTTTTGTGTAACGACAAGGGTATTATTTTGCGAACGCACGAGGAGTGGACACATGTCACTCCTCACTCGGGCATCTGTTCCTCAGCGAGCGACACTTTGTCCCTGACGTGAACCCGCCCCCGGACGTCCCCACGCCCTCGCAGGCACGAGTCGACGACGGTAAACTGCCTCTGTCTCACCGTTGACCCTCTTGAGTCGGATAGGTAGACCCGAAGATAGATAAATAGTTCTCCTCAATAAAGAGAAAGTCACAATGTAAGTCTTTATCAATGGATTGTGAATTTTTACTGAAATGTAAGACAGGAAACCCTTAACATCGAGAAACAAAAAAAAAATGGAGGAAGGACGATGTCTCATGTAAAGGTTTTCCTAGGATTCAGCTTAAAAATTATTATCGTGATCGTGTGTTAAATTTAAGTGTTTGGTAGAATTTTAATAAGATAATTAATTAATGGTTATTTGTTGAAACAGCACGTCATCTAAACAATATTTTTAATTGGGATGTTTCCTGAACTTTTCTGTAAAGAGGTTTCTTCTATACGATTACCGGTTAGTCGTGTACTTTTCTACAACAATGATTCCCTTTACGTTTAACTTTGGAATTAATCTATGTTTAAGTGTAGGTAACCCTCCCGATATATTTTATTTTTTCACACTTTTATTCACAACTGCGTCTACACCTTCTTTGACCTTGGAACCGTGTGACGATCACCCTTACATTTTACGGTCACTTGTTGTCATACCGTCGAGAATTTTGTGATTCACGTCAATGCTGTACTGAGTCGTTAGGGTATAGACCCATAACTTTAATCCCGGAGGTTGTGTCCGGACATGTGGTTAGTAGTACAGTCATACTAAGTCAGTTTTCCGTCTTTGTTGGGGTCCCAGATCACTGTTATTTACCTATGTGTTTTACACCACATATATATATTACCTTATAGAGAGTCGGAATTTTTCCATCTTTTAAGACTGTATGTGATGTTGTACTTACCTGGAGTTTTTGTGATACGGTTTACTTTATTCGGTCCTTGTTTTTCTGTTTGCAACGACCTAAGGTGACTATACTCCAAGGATCTCCTCGATTTAAGTCTCTCTGTCTTCTCCCACCCACGCTCCCCAACCCCCTCGTCCCCACTCCTCAGTAACAAATTGACCCCCATCTCCCCAAAGGGACCCAGGGGTCGCCAACTCGAGACACGACGGTGACGTCTCCGCGTCTAAATTAGGGACCAGTCCCTTGATTCTAACGATGTACGGTGTCGGTTTTTTTCTTTTCTTAATCCCTATCTGAAGGACAAACCCTACTACCTTTACAAGACCTGGATCTAGTACCACTACCGATGTGTTATGACACTCAAGTGAATTATTGGGACTTAACATGTGGACTTTTACCATTTCAAATACATATAAAACGGTGTTATTTTTTAATTAGGCTCGTTTTTTTTTTGTACATTATAAAGTGAAAATTTTTGGTTAGGTACTGTAATATATTTCGTCTTTAGTTTGGTGTCTCGAGACCAATCACACACAAAACTTAGACTTCGAGTAGGTCTACTGTTCTACCTTATTTACCGGTCCGAGGTACATCGATTTTATTTGTCATACGGCTCCAAATATCATTAGTCACCAATCTCTACCCTTTTCCTTAAGTACAACAGTCTTGGTCCCAATTCCGAACGTAGGTACGTTATTATGTATTTAACCTTTTTTTTTTTTTTCAATCGATCTTCTTACGGGGTCACCTCACAAAGGACACGTTCGATCGTCATTGATTCCCAGCCCCCCTTCCGATCCCCATTGATTCCCACCCAACGTATGCGAAACCCATGGAAAAACGGAAAAAGATCGAGGGAAAAGGTAACTACTTTTGTGTCTTCAATGACAGTGAACTAAAGATTCTTCTATTCTAAAGGTGTAAATCTGTATTCTGACTTTATTCTACAAACTCTGTGTATGGACAAAAAAGGTCGATACAAACCTAAAACTCAATTTTATAAGTTTATGAGGTCGTGGTATCACCCTGTCTCAGGCATTCTGTACTGCTAAACGACATCTTGACTATTGTAAAGTGCAAAATTGTCTTAAAATCTTTGCTCAACTTCATGTGCATCACTTATGACTGTGTCGAATCCTGAGTCACCTTCTGTGCAATACAAAACGTCGACTTCCGTCTATTTTTGAATCCGGTCTTTCATCCTTTGTAGACGTCCAGACCCATTGGGTTCAAGGGTGTATAGTCTTCTGAGTACAGAGAAAGTGTTCTCTTTTTTCGTATTTAAAGACCGAAGACTAAGTGACCTCCTCCCTCCTCTACCAAGACTCTTTGGACGCCTCACAAACACTGTCCCTACCACTGACCCTGGGTGAGAGTTACTTACAGTTTCGACGGGAGTCGACTAAGATTTCAGTTCCGACTGTCTTCTCAATTGGTTCGAACGCAGAATTTCAGACCAGGTGTAAATCTACTGTTTCTTGATCCTTCATTGAGAGTAAGGCCGTTTACTTTAGAAACCATAAATTAACTGTTACAAAACAATGTAAAGAGAGTTAATAAGATGTTGATTAGTTCTCATGAAACAATCTCTTCAAGGAGGACTTTATAATCTGTTCACTAGCTATTATAAGCTTTAATAGCTTTTATAGCTTTTATAAATCTTTTATAGCTTTTTCTCAAACTCTTTATAAGACCTTTATATGTAGTCGGATAACTATTGCACCCATACAGAAGCCACTAGTTTTGATTGACTAAACTAATGTTGTGACTAATCTTTTAGGAATTCGGTCTCAGATACACATAAATGTCGAAAATGCCCAATTACTCCAACGGCACACCCGGACTCTCCTGGTGAACAATTTGTCCGCCCTATTTGTCAGAGACGAGGACTTCTGAGTTCTTTACACCAATCGTACACTTGTGTTTACGTATATATATTTTACTTCTTTGGGTATCTTTTTGTAATTTTTGACCTGTTTGACACAGGTTCGAGCCCCAGTGGAGGAAGGGATCAGTGCTAGACGAGAGAAACGCGATACTGATACCCATCCTCTCGGGACCTGTAGAGAGGAGTGGGGACGGATACGTCGCCCTGCAGGACGGGTCCCTCCGGTTACGGGTGACCGGTCCTGTCACTGGAGTGTCGCCCCCTCCCGTCCCCCCGTCCCAGTCCGTACGACACACGTTTACGGTCGTACCGGGGGCGAGAGGCGACAGAATAAAAACGTGGTATTAGGAGTTATATTACGTTTTTGTAATTGATATTTACCCCTCCCTCACTTGGGGTTGTCAGTACCCAAAATCGAAGACATCTCTTTCTAAGGACATGTGTCGTCTCACTCGTTTACGGTCACTCTTTTACCGTCATCAGTCTCTCCAAGTCCCCTCCCTGTTTCGTCGGTCCCCACGCCACCCCACCCCAGTGTTAGTCCGGACCCACACGGGCCGGACAGTCCAATCCGAGTTAATAAGTTCATTGTCAGAGGTTGTGACTTCACCTCGAACGACCGACAAAGGTACATATGTTCAAGTGTTCTAAAAGTCTCATTCGGATAATCTGGGTGACAGTAGAGGTGGAGTGTCTTCTCCCACTTCCAGGGGGAGGGGTGTCTCAGTGCCGATTGGACGCCGACGAGTCCGAGACTCTGGGACCGTCACCGGTCCCGGTTCTCGGGTCTCGGTCGGGGAGACGTGGTTCGTCGAGGGTGGACGACTGAAAGGGACACCCTGGCCGGGCGGACACGAGTGGACTGGGGTGTCCTCTTGTCGGACCACACACCGTGCGAAGAAGAATGCTCGACGTTCCAGTCCGAGAGCAAGACCTCCACGGGCAGCCTATACTCCTCCTACAAGGCATTGTGCACCCTTCCCATGTCGTTTGAATTCATAGCTTCACAGAAGGTCTTTAGACACAAAGGGTACCATCCACACCGTCTGACCTCCTTTAATTCGTTTTAGTAAATGAAGAAAACCCCACAGAAGTGGTGGTTGACATTAGTGAATGACTTCGTGTGGGGAATCAATCCCAATAACAGTGGCTTTCCTTCAAGAAAGGATTACTAAGTAGACACCTTGTTGATAGGAAAATCAAATAAAGTACAGTGTGTCATGGATATTATAATAATCAACCGCAAACAAAGAAATACCAAAAGTTTCTTGATAAAGTAGTTTTGTGGGGACCCTAACGGTCGATCAGACCTGACTCCTGTGTTAACCAGTAAGGATCAAACGAGTTAAATTTTTTTCTTTCTTTCTTTCCCCTGTCTCGTTTTGTAAGTTTCGACAATTACGACTAACATAAGTCTACCACCCTGACACTTGCTAAAAAAGAAAGAAAAAATTAAAAGGTAAAAGAATTACTCAAGTATAGTGAAAATAATTACTTGATTTTCTCGGGTAGGCGCATGTCTTTACCTTCCTGATCCCGAAGAACCCCTCTTTCTGGGCCGTCTTGGTGACTTCGGACTACCTCTCTTCTGTCTCCTGTTTCCGTCAATGACCATGAGTGGTACTACTTGAGACACCCGTATAATAACAAGCACTACGTGAATCCTATACTTTTATTAAGGAACATTGGACACACTATTCTGACCACATTCTACAACGGCAATTTATAAGTGAAAAACTGGTGATTGTTTGTTATTATTACCGACCATTAAAATTATGTATTTTTTTTTAAGTGGTGTCGTAAGGAAATTTTTTAAGGTGACGTAAGTTTACTGCGTGAAATGACTCGTTTTTGCTGGACCCAGTCCGACACGTACTCCTCAGACGAGGAATCGGTTGATACACGTCTCCTTCTGTGTCCTGTACCCCTGTCGGGTCCGTCGTCCGGTGCGGCGGGAGGTCGGGAGCCGTACAGGGACAAGTAGACTGGAGAGGGGTGGTCGTCGTCGTCTGGGGCCGAGGAAGGAGGAAGTACTTCCCCGACGGAGAAGACGGTTTGCCGTGTCATTTATTCTTAGTCGTCCCACACCGACAGGGGTGTGGGGTACGACGAGGAAGACTCCTCGACTCTCCGGGGACCTGGGGTGGACTTCCCCTGTCAGGAAAGAAGTCACCCCGAGTAGACCACGGAGGACTCTGACAAGGATTATCGAGGAGATGGTGGCACGACTAAAGTCTCCAAGACAAGACTATGAACCTGGGAACTTGAGTAGTCTGGTTCCCAGAGTGTGAGTCAAGTTGACCATTGTTATTGTTATCATTATGAGTAGACCACAAAAGATATACTATCCGTAACAAATTTCAGGAAATTTATGTACTCGAGTTGGGAGTGTTGTCGTGATACTCCTCCCTGATAAAGAGAGGATAATGTCTACTCTCTTCCTCTTCCGTTACCGTGGGGTGAGGTCATGAGAACGGACCTTTTAGGATACCTGCCTCCTCGGACCATCCGACATCAGACACCCCAGTGATTCTCAGCCTATGCTGACTCGCTGAAGTGAAAGTGAAAAGTGAAAGTACGAAACCTCTTCCTTTACCGTTGGGTGAGGTCACAAGAACGGACCTCTTAGGGTCCCTGCCCCCTCGGACCACCCGACGGCAGATACCCCAGCGTGTCTCAACCTGTGCTGACTTCACTGAATCGTCGTCGTCGTCGTGTCTACTCTCTTGGTTCAAGGTCATTCGACGGGTTCCGGTGTAGGTCCCGAGTCCACGTCTCGACCCTAAGTTCGACCCCTGGACCGAGATCTCAAGAACGAGAACTTGGAGCGACACGACGAAGAGTGAGGTGTCTCTCCAGTGTCAGTGAGGAAAGGCGACTGTAGGACTGCGAAACCTCCTCCGCGTCCCACCTCGTGAGTGGACACGGTTTGAACTACTACAAGTGGAAGACGAGGAAAGGGTGTGTCCTGTCACGCACGTTTCGTTAGACGAAACGAACGTCCTTACAGAGCGGGAGGTACCTTGACCTCGTTAGTTCTGTTTATTAGTGAAGTGAGGAGAGTCGAAGTAGTCCCTGCCATTATGGTTCTAAACCAACTTTGTGTTCGTACGTCCGGATTTCCCTCTTTTTGTCCTCGATCCGACCACGAAGTATAGTGAACTCAAGTAGACCAATAAATGTACGTGGCTCTCTGGGTCTTGAAGTGAGATTTTGGGTACGGTGTCGAAAAGATTTGCTACCTGAGTATCGACCCTGTCAATGTTTCGTGACTCTCAGTGGTTGGATTTGATACTCCGAGACACCCGAGTCCGGGTACCGAAGAGTGATGAAGAGTCTGGGAGTACCGTTACACGGTGAACAGTCACCCTTTCCGACCGTTTTTTTTTTTTTTTTTTTTTTNNTTTTTTTTTTTTTTTTTTCTTTAGGAGATTAGGAGGTCTTCCCTCTATGTGGGGTGTGATTACATGTACCCTCACACGTGAAGTAGTCCTCGTGTCGGTCACATGTTGTTGGGTATAGTGGCCGTTCTACTTACTCTTCCATGATTAAAAGCGATGAATGTCCCAAGTCGTTGAAATTTGGTGTGAGTCGACGCCGTGAAGTTTCTGGGAACTCAAACATGTGCGGATCACCTCCGTTACCGTGGGGTGAGGTCATGAGAACGGACCTTTTAGGGTACCTGCCTCCCGAGACCATCCGACGTCAGGTACCCCAGTGATACTCAGCCTGTGCTGACTCGCTGAAGTGAAAGGGAAAAGTAAAAGTACGTAACCTCTTCCTTTACCGTTGGGTGAGGTCACAAGAACGGACCTCTTAGGGTCCCTGCCCCCTCGGACCACCCGACTGCAGATACCTGAGCGTGTCTCAGCCTGTGCTGGCTTCACTGAATCGTCGTCGTCATAGAGTGTATTATCGGGAGATTCCATGTTTGTTCTATGTGTACATGGATCCTAAACGTTGTAAACCGTATTTACACATTAAAAATAACCTTTTCTAAATGTACATTTTAGACTTTTGAAAGAGTAGTCCGTTTTATTATGATATTTTTGTTTTTCTTATTCTAAATAAGTTTTTACTCTACCGGATATCCTCTAGTTTATTTTTCGTCTTACAGTCTCGACCCCAAGGGTTGCACTTGGAGTATTTGGACTCTCCAAGTCTTGATTATGTCTTAATTATATACTTGTAACGACACTATAGCTTTCACGGAAGTCCTACTTACTTATTACTTATACAGGGTGAGAGACGGTGGCACCACACACTACTGACTTTACGTGTGTGACTGGAAAATAGAATATTGGTTGGTTGTGACTTTTGTCTTGATGATAATCAAAGGTAATTTTGAAAGGAGGTCTAAATGACCTGTGCTAAATGTATTTCGTAACACATTCCAGTTCTAAATGTCACGTTAGTAGATCGTGTGTCATGACACCTTACTGATGGTGTTATTCCAATCGATCGTTCTTGTAGAGCCTCTTCCGTTACCGTGGGGGTGAGGTCATGAGAACGGATCTTTTAGGGTACCTGCCTCCTCGGACCATCCGACGTCAGGTACCCCAACGATTCTCAGCCTATGCTGACTCGCTGAAGTGAAAGTGAAAAGTGAAAGTACGTGACCTCTTCCTTTACCGTTGGGTGAGGTCACAAGAACGGACCTCTTAGGGTCCCTGCCCCCTGGGACCACCCGACTGCAGATACCTGAGCGTGTCTCAGCCTGTGCTGGCTTCACTGAATCGTCGTCGTCATAGAGTGTATTATCGGGAGATTCCATGTTTGTTCTATGTGTACATGGATCCTAAACGTTGTAAACCGTATTTACACATTAAAAATAACCTTTTCTAAATGTACATTTTAGACTTTTGAAAGAGTAGTCCGTTTTATTATGATATTTTTGTTTTTCTTATTCTAAATAAGTTTTTACTCTACCGGATATCCTCTAGTTTATTTTTCGTCTTACAGTCTCGACCCCAAGGGTTGCACTTGGAGTATTTGGACTCTCCAAGTCTTGATTATGTCTTAATTATATACTTGTGACGACACTATAGCTTTCACGGAAGTCCTACTTACTTATTACTTATACAGGGTGAGAGACGGTGGCACCACACACTACTGACTTTACGTGTGTGACTGGAAAATAGAATATTGGTTGGTTGTGACTTTTGTCTTGATGATAATCAAAGGTAATTTTGAAAGGAGGTCTAAATGACCTGTGCTAAATGTATTTCGTAACACATTCCAGTTCTAAATGTCACGTTAGTAGATCGTGTGTCATGACACCTTACTGATGGTGTTATTCCAATCGATCGTTCTTGTAGAGCCTCTTCCGTTACCGTGGGGGTGAGGTCATGAGAACGGATCTTTTAGGGTACCTGCCTCCTCGGACCATCCGACGTCAGGTACCCCAACGATTCTCAGCCTATGCTGACTCGCTGAAGTGAAAGTGAAAAGTGAAAGTACGTGACCTCTTCCTTTACCGTTGGGTGAGGTCACAAGAACGGACCTCTTAGGGTCCCTGCCCCCTCGGACCACCCGACGGCAGATACCCCAGCGTGTCTCAGCCTGTGCTGACTTCACTGAATCGTCGTTCTTGTAGATTCTAAATCGGAGAATCGTTGGAAGTTTATGTGCTGTGTCATACGAATTGATGTCAGTAGTAGGATGTATAAACTAGGGGTCTTTAATAAACAAAATATGGATCTGTAATCGTAGGAGTATGGTTGTGGTGGAACAAAGATGAGGGGTTGGGAATTCGGGACCATTGTTGATGGTAATATGGGAGACAAAGACACTCGGGTCGAAAAAGATCTGTGGTGTACATTTACTCTAATATGTCATAAACATAAAAAGACTGAACAAAGTGAATCGTACTATGAGAGTTCCAGATAGACACAACAACGTTTACCATTCTAAAGGAATAAAAATACCAACTCATTATAAGATGACATAGACATCCATTGTATATAATGTATACACAACGTATACAATGTGTATACACATATATAAATTAAAAGAAATAAGTAAGTAGGTAGTTTCCTGTGAATCCAACAAAGATAGAGAATAATATTTATTACGTCGTTACTTGTGACCCCACACTCATAAACTCTGTCATTAAAGTAAAGGATACTTTATATAGTGCTACACCCTAACGTCCCAATATGTCATCAAGATAAAAAATTACAAATAAAATAAATGATAAATAAAAACCGACACGACCTAGAAAGAGATCGACACCACTCGTCCGAGATGGGAGATCAACACCACGAGCCCGAAGAGTAACGTCTCTACCCTCGTACCCGAGGTCCCGTAAACCCGTAGTCCTCAACGCCGAGGGCTCGAGATCTCGTGTCCAAGTCATAAACACCTCGTACTCAAGTCGACGAGACGTCGTACACCCTTGAAGGGTCTGGTCCTTAGTTTGGACACAGAGGACGTGACCGTCCATCTAAGAATTGGTGACCTGGTAGTCCCTTCAGGATCATCAAGATAAAAAACTCCTAGGAAGTGTGAGAAGGGGTATCGTCGATGTGACCTAATGTAAGGGTATTTGTTACAGGCTCACAAGGGAAAGAAGGTGAAGGAACAGTTATAAACAGAAAAACTTTTGTCAGCAAGACTGTCCTCACTTCACTATGGAGAAACACCAGAAGTGAACGTAAAGGAGCTACTAATCACTACGATTTGTAGAAAAGTACTTGGATAACGGGTAAACAAACCCCATACACGTTTCCTACAGAATAAACTGGTAGAACGACTACAACGAGAGTTAAAAATTAATCTTCTCTAATAAATATTGTCGGTGTATTATGCCAGATTGTCGGTATTTATGAAAAGATAGAAAAATGTCATAGTTACAAAATTTTCGACATTTTTCATATGTCTGATTGGTTACATTATATACATTATATAAAAGAAAAACCATCCCTAATTCCTTTTTTTCGACTTTAAGGTCATGAAACAGGTGGAGTACGCTTCCAAACTGAGTAACTTTTCTGAGACTACGACCCTCCCTAACCCCCGTCCTCCTCTTCCCCTGCTGTCTTCTACTCTACCGACCTACCGTAGTGACTGAGCTACCTACACTCAGACTTACTTGAGGCCCTCAACCACTACCCAGCGTTTCTCAGCCTGTGGTGACTCACTGACTTGACTTGACTTGACTTGACTTCCATTTTTTTTTTATAATCCCGAAGGGGTCACTGAGACTGTCACTTCTTAGACGGAAATAGGTCTCTGGACTCAAACTAGGGACCCAGTCCTTCTAAGGGATCTCTTCCCTTACCGTTGGGTGAGGTCATAAGAACGGACCTCTTAGAGTACCTGTCTCCTGGGACCGACCGATGTCAGGTTCCCCAGCATTTCTCAGTCTGTGTTGACTCGTTACTTGTGATAATTCCATTTTTAACGAAGGGTCCACCACGTCACCATTCCTTAGACGGACGATTTCGTCCTCTGTGTTTTCTGAGTCCAAGCTAGGGATCAAACCCTTCTAGGGGACTCCTTCTTTTACCGTCGGTCGAGGTCATGAGAACGGACCTTTTAGGGTACCTACCTCCTTGGACTACCCGATGACAGGTATCCCAGTGTTTTCTCAGTCTGGGTTGAATCGATGATTTGTTGTTGTTTTCTTTTTACTGTTAAAAATACCCTTTATACGGTGTACCCCCGAAACGAACTTTGGTGTGTTTAAAAAGTAAGAACTATAGTATTCATAAAAAACCAACACGGAGAGTGTACGTCCCTAGGGTTGGTTCCTAACTTGGACTCTGGAGACGACACCTTTGTGATCTGACGGTCCCTTAGAGGAGATAGTGCTTATAAAAATTAACATTTTAGAACCCCACCACTCTCGAGAAAAAACATTACGATCGAAAAATTCTGATAGTCAGTAAAGGTTTAAATTTACTAGATAGGATTTTACGAAAAAGTTGTCATAGAGGATGAAGATTCATTCTTCCTCATATGGAGCGAAAGAAAAAGACCTACGAAAAGTTGGGTGTAAGAACCCTCTATGTGTAGTTGGTTTGGCTACTCCTCTCTTTTAGGTAACGACAGATTCCTCGACGGAAGGTGTCATGATTAGTGTCGAAACGTCAGACAAGAGACGTTTTATTTGTTCGCACTCTTGATGCATTTATTCACTTAATGTAGTATGATAGTTCATCGTTTAGGCACGTACTAAATGTATTGAGATAATTTTTAGTTGTACACAGTTGTCGAGGGGTTTAACACTTGACATCCAAAATGTTCACACTGGTTATAGTGCAACAAAAAAATTGTGCTTATTTTAAATAGATAATAAAAAATTATATTTAAATAAAATTAACCTCCGATTAATGAAATGTTATAACATAACCAAAACAGTATGTAGTTGTACTTAGGAGGTGTTGACATGTACACAAGGGATAGGACTTGGGGTCAGGGTGGAGGGAAGGGCAATAGTAGGGAGACCCAGTAGCGTCACCTGGTCGGGTCTCGTAGGACATAGGACGTAGCTTGGACCTGACCACTAAGCAAAGTGTACTATAATATGTACAAAGTTACGGTAAGAGGGTTTAGTAGGGTGGGAGCGGGAGAGGGTATCTCAGGTTTTCTGACAAGATATCTAGACACAGAAAAAACGACAGAACGTATGTCCCAATAGCAATGGTAGAAAGAATTAAAGTATATATACGTAATCATATGACATAACCACAAAAAGAAAGACCGAATGAAGTAAGACATATTATCCGAGGTCAAAGTAGGTGGAGTAATCTTGACTAAGTTTACATAAGAAGAATTACCGACTCATTATGAGGTAACACATATACATGATGTCGAAAGGATAGGTAAACGGTCTAGTACAAAAATAGAAGAACAAGATTCTATGTACACGAGTCAGCGAGTCAATACCAGCTGAGAACCGTTGGTGTACCTGACATCGGACGGTCCGAAGAGATAGGTACCTTAAAAGGTCCGTTCTTATGACCTCACCTAACGGTAAAGGAAGAGGTAGATGACACCTATGTGTGTTCGTTTGAGTCGGGGGACCTCTGTCAGAGTCTGGGACCTGGGTTTCTACTGACCAGACACATAGGGTAATAGACCTACGTCTTCTATCTTGTGTCTTATAATTTTGTCTTTTGGGTTACCCTTAAAATCTTAATACGGAAATAACATTTTATCATAAAAACATTCATATTTTATGGAAGACTTTTATGTCTCCCCTCCGAAATTCACTGTTTCCACCATACCATCTAAAGACCCGGACGGGAGATATCATTTTGAGAGGTCGAGGAGGAGAGTTCTCCAACACGGATAAAAAGACGGGAACTTACACGACACCGGTGTCCCTGTGACCGTCTACCTTACGTCCGTCCCCGAACACGACACAAACCCCTTGTCCGACGGGAAAAGACGACACGACTCGAGACTCGATTGGATACGGTCCACTCTCTACTCCCGGTCGTGGGATCGACTGTGGTCCGGTGGTCGGTGGACAGGGTCGGGTAGGACAGGGGTCGTTGTCCTCCTTTCGAACTCTTTGTTGTTTATGAATAACAAAATTAGGTGTTTTACAACCCTAACAAACAATGTGTCGTTTTCGAGAGACTACGGCTCCCCAAGAACAATTCCTACATAATAAATGTACACAAATTGAAATAAGGGAACGAAGGGTCCACCACTTCACCATTTCTTCAAAGGACGATTACGTCCTCTGCGTTCACTGTGTCGAAGTTAGAGACCCAGTCCTTCTAGGGGACCTCTTCCCTTACCGTCGGGTGAAGTCATAAGAACGGACCTCTTAGGGTACCTGTCTTTTCGGATTGTTCGATGTCAGGTACCCCAGTGTTTCTCAGTCTGTACTGACTCGTGTGTCTGTTGAGATAAGGGATCGTTCTAGTGGTTTGAGAGATGTTATTTTTCCCGTATTTCTATAACTCTTACCCTTGTTTCCTTTTTCGTCTCTTCTACGGTCGTTTAAAGTTATTCTTCTACCTCTTGACTGTCTCGACACACTTCACTAAGTCGGTCTCCTCTCCTTCGGTGACGGGCTCGGGGTACCGTCACACCGGAACTCGACACCCGAGTCCCGGACGTCGAGGGACCCTTCCTGGGGAGCCTCCGTGGCCTCTCACCTAGTACGGGACTCGACAATCGGGTCCAGGGGAGAGACGGGAACCATCGTTCGTCGACCGTGGACAAGAGTGATTACCTTTGACTTCTAAATAATGAAACTCTTTGAATTGGTTCATCTCAGGTCTGAGTCCTCAGGATTCATATTACTTCGTGTCTGTGTGTCCCGTCACTTCACTTCCGACCCCAGGGGTCAGTATGACACTTCTTGGAACCCGTGTTGACGGGTTCCCATTTTTGTGTGCTCTCTGAGTGGGGGTGTGGTCACCTGGTCGACGGTGGTCGGAGCTCGGGACCCCGGGTGAGTGGGGTGAATGGTATGTCATAGATTGACTGAAGACTCCTGTTTGTATCTCTCTCCGGTGGGTATACGACCTCCTTTTCGGAAATTGTATTTTTACCTCACGACCCCCGGTCGTGCCCTCTAGGGTGGGTACTGTTCCAGTACACCTCTCTGGACTGTCCGTTCCGCTCAGTCCAGAGTTCCCCAGGAGACGGACTGGTAGATGAGGGGTTTTTGGTCTCAGACGGACGGAATAACATGATACGAAAGGTGTGTGGTGGTGGAAAGAGACCTTTTTCAATTGAATCTCGAGGTTGACCAGAGGACGGATACTTTCCTTACAGAGTCGAATTTAGGGAGACAACCGAGGGATTGAACGGACTATCGACCTCTGAAAATGTTGAACATAAACAAATGTCGGGGGGTTGGAACTCTCTGTGTTTCGAATTTTATGGAATTTCTATATCTCGGAAAAATCTCGATTCTTAATCAAACCACTTCCCTAAGTAACCAACTCAATTACAAACGGTGGTCCGGAGGTATAGGAAATAGAAAATCCGTGGACCCTCCTATAATTAGTTACATTAGCCCTACGTCTTTATCCTTATATCATCAAAACTACAATCGTTGTGATCTGAAGACTCAATTAATTGAAAGAGAAACAATATTTAGTGACATGAGGTGAAAGAACAATATTTAACAACACAGGAACGATACATTCTTATATTGAGATAAATCACGAAAGACTCTCACCGTGGTCTGAAACCCTTCTTGTTGTGATAATTCGAAAGACCAACTGTCTGGGAATAGTCTTTTCCCGGCATTTTACGATTAACCGGAAGACCGGTCTTCTACTACATTTAGTGGATTCTGAACCCATATGTTGATCCATACGTCTCTCTTTCAGACCAGAGCTATTCTCAGTTCCGACGATTACGACGTATTAAAACATAATAGGTAACTAGAGATACATGTTAGTTTTCATATTTTCCGAAAAAGGTCTGTTATTTCCTACCTGGTCAAAGAGTCTGGTCGAAGAGCTTGACCAAAAAACCTTTAGACCGAGGGGGGCACAGTTTAGAGAGAGAGAGAGAGGGAGAGGAAAAGTCCGACTTAAGGATAGACCTCGTCCCTCCGAATGGTGTAGATGAATGAACGGGACCGAAGATTCTGGGTACTCTCTCCCTCGGATTCCGCCCGGTGGGAGACGATAAGTTTGTCCACGGTCACCGGATTGCATCTACCACGTTTGGAGAACAGGACTCCAAAATAATCAAAAGGGACATTTGGTTCAATAAGTCGTAGAAAAGAGGTGATTTAAAGGGTGATGTGATAAGAAAGGATTAGAGAGAAATATAAGGATTAATTTATCAGGAAAGGGTCTGAGGCTGAGGTAGGGGCGAAGCTTAAGGAACCTAGGTGGCCCCGACCTGGGGCCGTTACCTCCGGTTGACTCGTTTTTCGGTCTTTTTTTCTCTTATGAATGTCTTGTCTTTTCTCGAGATCGTTTTTTTTTTTTTTCTCTCTCTCTCTCTTAATTTTAAAGTTATTTTACCAACCTTGAATGTTAACTCTTGTAGTGGGTCTTTCGTCCTACTTTCCTGTTCCTTTGTCTGTTGTCCTCTCTTTTACATTCTTTTGTTCCCCGAGTTAAGTCCCTGCAGACTGATTCTCAGTGACTCTCCACTTCCCCACTGCCTGTGAACACGTAATTTTATATTCTTCTAAGGGGTCTTGATTTCCGGTCCTTAATGTGTATACTACTTACTTACAGTCCAAGACTACTTGAAAGTCTTGTAGTCCCTATTTGTCTTCTGTGCTTTAAGAAAGTTCCCAGTTTTTGTTTTGTTGACGGATAGTTCTTGTCTCCTATTTTTCCAAATTAGAGAGTCTTCCCAAATTAGAGAGTAACCGCCCTACTGTTAAAAAAAGTTCCCAGACTCACCCTAGTGGATGGGTCACCCTTCCCTCGTGTGTCTTCTCCTACAAAAGTCTACAAACCCAATATTCCCTCTGACACGAGACAGTCCACAACCCTTGATTTCTCCTTTTCGGAGTACCTGTCGTCGGGGTCCCCTCACCCGTCCCAGTCCCTTCTCCTCAGTGACTGAGTGACTCTATCGCTTTTGTCGGAGTCTCCCCGAAATGTACTGTCCAATCTTGTTTACTCTTCTTTGTCATGATCTTCTGCTTCTTTTGCCGTTAAAAGAAAAGTGGGTTCTTTATAATATACTTCTTCATTTTTCTTTTTTTCGGTAGTATTATGTAAAGAACCGAGTCACATTAATAGTAAATACATGAGTATTATTGAATTTGTAAATGATAACTAAATTGGTCCAAAGGGTCTACCGTGTCGACATTTCTTAGACGGACGGTTCGTCCTCTGTACCCAAACTAGGGACCCAGTCCTTCTAGGGGACCTCCTCTTTTCCTGTTGGGTGAGGTCTAAGAACGGCCCTCTTAGGGTACCTGTCTCCTCGGACCTCGCGATGTCAGATGTTCCAACGTTTCTCAACCTGTCCTGAATCACTGATTTATTATCGTCGTTTAACTAAATTAGTTTTTGGTATGATATTGAGAACCTTATTCACCCAATCTTTGTACACGTGACTCCAGTCTGCTCCCGTTCACCCAATGTAGAAGTAGACGGTATTATCTTTCTCTTTTCTATGGAGACCGTCGGAATTCTTTTCTGATCAGTCTCTTTCTAGGAGGTCGTTCTTCCTTACCTCTGGTCTCTTCTGTTCGTCTATCTGTAACCTCTCGAAAAAATTTTAGTTGTTAGTGTTTTATTCTTGGATTTTTGAATTGCTCTGCACTTACTATTTATCTAAGAATATATCAGTGTTACCTATCAACGAATATTTTTCGACATAGAGTCTTATTAAACTTATGAACGTTTTTATAAATGTTATGTTTGAGCTCACTTTTTATACATTTTTAAATATAAGTTATATTACCGGTCTTCTCGAAAGGTCCACCATGATCACCATTTCTCGGGTGGACAGTTATGACCTCTGTATTCTCTACGTCCCAGTGCTAGGGACCCAGTCTTTCTAGGGGACCTTCTCCCGTGCCATTGGGTGAGGTCATGAGAACGGACCTCTTAGGGTACCTGTCTGTTTCAGACCACCCGATGTCAGATATCCCACCAGTTCTCAACCTGTGCTGATATCTCTGAATTGTACACGTGTGTGCATTATCGGTATTGTATTTATTTGTCTTCGTGTGCACCCTTTTTTTTCTATTGAAGACCTTGTCTACAAACAAGAAGACTTTGTTCTTGTTCGTCATTTTTTAAATTAATTTAGAAACCTTCGGTGGTCTTTTCTCGATTTGGTCCATTTCAACCAGAGACAGGGACCTGCCACCATACCGCTCCCCACCCCGTCCTGGTCGACGACGAGGACTAATATTCGACTACATTAAACCACATTAAATTGAATTTTGGTATACGTACATAACGAAACCTTTTGACTACAATTTTATGCTCAAGAATTCTTCATTTTCGTTTCTAGATGATTGGAAAAAAGAGTCCAGCACACATAGTGACTTCTACTTAAGTTAGTACACGCCGTAGAGCTATCTGTACGAGTCTCTTTTCGATGGCTTCACTTGTCTCTCCACCGAGTCAGGTTGTAGGGTTAATGACTGGTTAATATACGTCGAGAAGACACATTAAAATTTACTATTGAAGTCGATATTTTACTTACAAGTAACATATTAATTGTCCAAAACATAAAACCCATGATTGGAAACGAAACAAGGATAAAGGAAATATGTTTAGAAGAGGTGACATAGGACACTTTTCTTTTTATGCATGTGTGTTGATTCATAGACGAGTCAAAGTGGTGATCTTAGGTGTGTGTGTGTGTCTTCATGTGTTAAATATGTCTACGTGTCTTTCGTCCCTCAGACTTGTGACATACCTTTCGTCGTTGTCGTCGGAACCATCGCAGAGACCGCTACCTTAATTCCTACCAAATTTCAAAGGAGAAACCGAATAACCGCAAGAAATACGAATAGTTTTAAGAAGTATTACTCGTGGGTCATGGTCGTATTTTAAATTTCTCTGACTTGTCTTATTTTTGTCCTACAGTAACTCGTATAGACACAAATAAGAGAAGTAGAGTGTCTGCAAGTCAAGTCAAGTCAACGAGTCAACACAGGTTGAGAAACACCTGGAGTACTAAGCGTCGTACGGTCCGGAGGGACAGATAGTGGTAGAGGGTCTCAAGTGGGCTTGAGTACACGTAGTTCAGCCACTACGGTAGGTCGGTAGAGTAGGACAACAGGGGAAGAGGAGGACGGGAGTTAGGGAGGGTTGTCGTCCCAGAAAAGGTTACTCAGTTGAGAAGCGTACTCCACCGGTTTCATAACCTCAAAGTCGGAGTCGTAATCAGGAAGGTTGCTTATGGGTCCTGACTAGAGGAAATCCTACCTGACCAACCTAGAGGAACATCAAGTTCCCTGACTTCTCAGAAGAGGTTGTGGTGTCAAGTTTTCGTAGTTAAGAAGCCACGAGTCGAAAGAAGTGTCAGGTTG
Organism: Capra ibex; assembly: GCA_006410555.1. Taxonomy (NCBI): domain Eukaryota; kingdom Metazoa; phylum Chordata; class Mammalia; order Artiodactyla; family Bovidae; genus Capra; species Capra ibex. Next base: position 39,060,209 of record SJYO01048061.1, on the reverse strand, counting down.
AGAGTGTAGGTATGTACTGGTGTCCTTTTTAGTATCGGAACTGATCTGGGTGGAAACAACCGTTTCATTATAGAGATGAAAAGTTATACGACAGATCCAACCAGTGTTGAAAGGAAGGTTCCTCATTTACAGAAAATTAAAGTACCGACGTTAGTGGTAGATTTCACTAAAACCTCGGGGGGTGTTTTTCTCAGACTGTGACAAAGGTGACAAAGGGGTCGATAGACGGTACTTCACTACCCTGGTCTACGGTACTAGAAGCAAAAGACTTACAATTCGAAATTCGGTTGAAAAGGTGAGAGGAGAAGGTGAAAGTAGTTCTCCGAAAAATCAAGGAGAAGTGAAAGACGGTATTCCCACCACAGTAGGCGTATAGACTCCAATAACTATAAGGAGGGCCGTTAGAACTAAGGTCGGACACGAAGACGGTCGGGTCGCAAAGAATACTACATGAGACGTACATTCAATTTATTCGTCCCACTGTTATATATCGGAACTGCCTGAGGAAAAGGATAGACCTTGGTCAGACAACAAGGTACAGGTCAAGATTGACAACGAAGGACTGGACGTATATCCAAGGAGTTCTCCGTCCAGTCCACCAGACCATAAGGGTAGAGAAAGTCTTAAAAGGTCAAATAACACTAGGTGTTTCAGTTTCCGAAACCGTATCAGTTATTTCGTCTTCAATGTACACAGATTTAGGGATTTCGAGTGATGTTAACACAGATTTAGGGATTTACAGTGATGTTAACTGAGATACCGAGTTTCCAATCCAATAAATCTACGACAAAGAAGGGAGACGTATTTAGTGTTGTTTCGACGACAGTGGTTTGTCTGGACTTCCAAGAGGAAGTCTCGGGACAGGACGACGGTCCCACGGTGCCACCGACCGTCCTTCTTCTGACGTGTCCGTGGGACCTACGAGTCGAGGCACTACATCCACTAAAACTAGTCCTGAAACCGGAAGCCCCCATTCAAGGGCTGTGACTACCACTTCTACAGGACTTTACCTTCATATACTGAATCGGACACAGTGTCTTCGTAGAGGTAGGACACCCACTCGGGGAGGACAATGTACTTACCAGACCAGTGTTGAACGGACACTCTTCCCCTGCACCGGAGGTCTGGTCGTGACCAACATGTCTTCTTGGGTCTCGGGAAGGGGTCACCAGACCCTAGTCTCCCCGACGTGGGTCACCGGAGACGAGGTCACCTCTGGTGGGGTGGGCGTTGGGATACCGGAGAGACACCGGTGTACCGAGACGGGTCCTGCGGACGGGCGGGGAGGGACCTCTGGTGGAGGGGTTGGGGTTCCGGAGAGACACCTGTGTCATATGGTCGTCCGAGGACGACCGATATCTCGACCTCGGACAGTACGGTTCAACCGGGAGTAAATTGAGAAAAGATCTTTTATGTAGTAGAATGAAAAGTCTTATTAACGAAACGAAAGAAAATCACTCATAACGGTTAGTGACACATTCCCTTTTGAAGTACGAATCACTCCAGTCTTTCTCCGACCTAGTAAAGGTGACTTGGGTGCAACCCATGGAGGACTGTACCGGTTCGGGCACGACAAAGTGAGTTGTCACGACGACACTTTTGAGTCACACGAATCCAATCCCCACATACTATAGTGCTAATGACACCTAAACTCCTCAGTTAACAACAATGGAAACTGTAGTTTCACCCTTATTTGTTGCTTCTGTCCTAATAGTGTGCCGTCGTCGCGAGTCGGAGTTCCCTTCCCATACCTCCGGTCCCGAAGGACCTCTCCGCGGTGGCCTCCACATACCACCGTGACGACTATGTCCCAGACCTACCCACGGTCGACAGTGGGTACACCACAGTGGGCCCAGGGGATGTCTAAGGATTGAACAGGGTTTGGGCTTCCTTACGGCTCACGATCCGTCGGTCCACTTGACTTAAAGTCGACTTAGGGAGTCTCCTGCTCCCCTGGGTACCAATCCCGTGGACCCTGAGGACTGTGTCTCCATATTGAGGACGTCCGGAAGAAGTGTCTCCGTGACAGAGGTCGGAACGAAAACCGTGAGTTTAAAAGAGAAACAAAAAGGTAATTGAAAATTAGATTGGAGAGAACAATGAAATGGCGAATTTGTGACCCTAAGGTTCGACCCGGAGGTGAACCTATTTGTCGTGACGACGACGACGACGATTCAGCGAAGTCAGCACAGACTGAGGCACGCTGGGGTGTCTGCCGTCGGGTGGTCCGAGGACAGAGACCCTAAGAGGTCCGTTCTTGTGACCTCACCCAACGGTAAAGGAAGAGGTTACGTACTTTCACTTTTCGCTTTCACTTCAGCGAGTCAGCACGGGCTGAGAATCGCTGGGGTACCTAACGTCGGATGGTCCGAGGAGGCAGGTAGCCTAAAAGGTCCGTTCTCACGACCTCACCCCACGGTAACGGAAGAGACCTATTTGTCGTGATCCCCGGACACATTACGGTGGTGCGGGGAGATCCCTGGGGTCCCCTGGGTCGTGAACCCGTGTCCCCGTCGCTCGAGGAACACCTTATTAGTGGAGAAGAACAATTAGGGGTAAGACGTCTAAATAGGGAATTTAGATAACATTAAAATTATTGACGGACGAGGTTTGTAGTGTAAAACTGTCATAAGACCGCTACTCAGGAGGAGTCTCCACACAGACTTCGTGTACCGGACAAAAATGTTTACTGACTGTACAGATGTGACCTCTCCGACGTGCGCCGGGTCGTGGACGGATTCCGTATGAATTTTGTAGAATGTCAATTTCGTTCTTCGCGTACCTACACCGGGACACCGAGGAGGAGGGTCTAGAGGTGTAGACTGGGACACTTCTGGATTGGGATTGGTACCTGGGTCAGGTCCGGGACGTCTACACGGAGGGACTCTGTGCTGACCACTTTTGACCTATTTGACGATTCACTCGAATCAAGACCCCCTTTACATTTATAGAATGGGAAGATACCCTTCTACCTTTAATACACGGGTGTACCAAAGAAAGACAACAGTACAGACCCCTTGCGTCAAGGGTTCCTGTCTATACCGAGAATCCTAGGTGACCGTTGGGACCGGTAAAGGAGAAAATGGATTTGTTCGTGTACCCAGAGTGATCGGAGGGAAGGGTTGATGTACTTTGAGGTCCCGGATTTGGTCATTTTTACTAAGGTGAAAGATCACTTTAAATCTTAAAGTATACGATTTAAAGCTCACTTTTAATCTTAAAGTATAAGATTTAGTTAAAGGTGACTGAACCTACTTGTAGTTCAGAATGCCCACACAGGACTAGGTAGTCCATCCGCGGCACCGGAACTGACTAGCGGTGAGCCATGAGAGCGACCCGACGAAGGAAGAGAAATTAGACTTTTTCTGTTACAACATGGTCAGTGCTATACTTGTCACTGAAGTCTGAAATTATTCCTTTTGAAGTAGTTGTAAATAATTTTGGGTCCATTTTTGTCTTTCGATTCGTAGGTTCCACTTACTTTTGAATGTATGTCGCTAGTATTTTTACATGAATAGATTGTTCTTAAACTTAGTCTTTTCCGGTTAACTTCTCCTACGAGAAATTTTCGATCCTGGTTTTATAAACTCTCAACTATCACTTTTCCTTCAAACCTCGAAATGAGACTTAATTATTTTTTAATTCAAACGGAATTTAAACTATTTTACACTCAATGATAACGTTGACACCTGAGAATCTTGTTTGTTTCTTAATTAGTTGATTATGAAGAAGACCTGTATAAAAAGAAGTAAGTCGACCGAAAATATCGTCCCATGTTTCCTAGTCATAAAAACGTTTTTATGTATTTCCCGAAGTGGTTAAAAGGTTACACAGAGAGTTTGAAAACTATGACTTTGGTGACAAACAACTTCACAGACCTGTTCCTTAGACCTGTCCGTCCTTGTCCCCGATCGATTGGTCCCTCCCTGCGGTCTACAGATTTACCTCCGACCGATATGTTCCCGGACTGAGAAGGTCCTTGTAGGGCAAAATGCTGGTCCGACGATGAGTCGGGTTTTGATTCCCTGAGTCCTACCGGGTAGGGTGTCTTGTCAACCCCAAGAGGGAATGGAGAGGGTGGTGCACGAAGGGTAACTACTTACGGAGCTTTGGTGTGTGTCGACGGAACAGCAGGTTCCCTTTTTGCATAAAACGGAGTTACCCGTGTGATGAAACCAAACACATACAAACTTTTTGTTGCTGGACTTCTTCTTTTTGGGCATATAAACTACTTTGACGTACTTACTACAAACGTCCTTGTCGATAATTACCTTTGACGACACCTATACTCCGGGGTCTCCAGTCCTGGGGTAGGTTCAGTGACGGAAACTACTACGTGTCCGTGGTTTTCCTTTCTTTAAAATCCATTTCTACTACCTCCTAAAAATGATCCTGAATGTTGTCTTTGATTATATGACATGTGTAAAAACTGTAGAATTAGAAGGAGGAAGTTTACGTTGATCACAAACTCAAGTCAAACCAACAATTTGACTTTTGTAATTCGAATGAGGTTCTTCAGGTCTCACCTGATACATGTCGGTTCAAGGGACGACGGTCGGACACACCTGTGAGTTCAGTTTGATGTCCGGTCGATAGGTCTTTACTCTCCTTCCAAGTACCGACGTGGTGCTCAATACACACCCCGTTTGAAGAGGTGCCTTTTCGGAATAGTTTGTCACAGATTAGGTGTCACTGTGTACCTCCTGTGTCCGGCGAGGACGTTGTGAACACACGTGGCCCTGGGAGTGCAAGTGATACGTCTTGTCGGTGGTGACTGCCCGTCGAGTCGTAATGACAGAGTAGACGTGGGTTCCTTTGGTGGCACCTTACCGGTGGTGGTTGTCCGTCGGATCGCAATGGCAGAGTAGATGTGGACTCCTTTGGTGGTGTAACTGGTCCGACCTCTTCCTATTCGTGCTTGAGGTTTGACCCGAGAGTTTGGGGTCCCGAGACGACGTCAGTTGTGGTCAAGGGGGTGTTGAGTTAGGTAGGGTCAGCCTTACTGCTCAAGTCTGATCAGAAATAGTATAACAAGTCACGGAGGAGTAAGTTTGTTGTCATGTTCGTGAGTGGGACACCTCAGACCCTTCTTGACTGTACGTCCACTTCGGACTCAGTGTCCTTCACCGTCAGTACCCGAGTGTCGATGATGTGCCGGGGTTTCTCTCCTCGCGGATATCACGGGACGGACCTCAGGTGTGGACCCAGGAAGGGTATCGGTCTGTGCCACGGGGGTCGCCGAAGTCCCGACACCCCCACCCAGTCGTGCCCGTCCCCACCTCCAGTCTGTGTGGGTGCACCACAGTCGGAGTCCCCACTGTCCATCCGAGAAGGGGCGGGGTGGGGGCGGAAAGGGTCCGTCCACGAGTGATTTCTGGTCGGGGTGAAGGGAGACTTCCTGGTGTCGGTCAGAGAGGGCGGTCGGGCAGAAGGAGGGGGACGTCCGGAACGAGGTCGGATGTAGGGACGTGCCACACGAGGACCTGTCTGGACACAGAGGATCGACCAGTAGGACTGACAGGAGTTGAACCCCTCCTCCCACCCCCGGCCTCATTAGGGCACTCTTGTGTCGAGACTGTCCAGTGACGTTTACAGAAGGTTTCCGAGTGTGGCGCACAGACAGACACGGACTGTCCTCACGGACGGTGGAGGAGTACGTGAAGGTTGGCGCCTGGGGAGTGTGACGAGGAGTCCCCGGGGGTGGGAGGTACGATTAGGAGTCATAGGGAAGGTGGGACGAGGGACCACGGGGGTGACGAGGAGTCACGAGGGGGTGGGGGAGAAGTGGGACTAGGAGCGACGTGGGGTACAATCCACGTGAGGACGGAGTCCCGGAAACGTGTACGGGAAGATGGTGGACCTTACCCGTGAAGTCTACAGGGAAGAGTCCTCCTGAATAACCGGTGGCACAAGTGGTTAGGTAGGGGAGGATAGACGGGACCAAAAGAGAGGTCGTCCGGGTACAATGTATAAACTAAATAAAGGGCTCAAGTGACGGACCAAGACGAGATGGTCCGTCCGAAAGGAATCCGACGAGGAACGCCAAGTGGATCTCAAATCCTACCGGGGCCCCGTGTATGACCCACGAGTTACTTGTTTGTTTAAAATCTTTACATGTACAAATCAAGTACGTTGACATTAGGTAAGAACACATACTAAATGCAAGTAAATCAAATTCGTAGTGTTTTGGTGCTTCTTGTATGGACCCGATGTTTCAGATAATAAAAGGGGAACTATACTTGTAGGAGGTCTCCTTGACTTAAGGGTCTCGGTAGGACCTCCGGCCGGAACTACAGCCCCTTTCCGTACGACGGACCTTCGACCACTAGACTTTCAGTCTTTGTAAGTATAGTCGAAACTTTCGGAAGGGAGGTGACACACAAAGACAGTGAAACTGGAAATAAGGAAGGGGAAGGGAAGTTTGGAATGTAAAATCCCATTCACCTGTTTATCGTAAAATACTAAAAGTCAGTGGTAAAGACTTTTCAATTGGGTGTACTCTACCCCACTCCCTTCGTAAGGGTTACCCGTACGACAGAAATATTTCAGATGGTTGATACACCGCAGTAGAACGTTTAAGTCTCAAATTTGTATGTGTTCATGTGTGTCCAGAAGTCTTGTGGATAATTCACATAGAGTTCATACTTAGACCCAAAGACGTGGGGGACGAGTCAGTCGCAACAGTGACACGGTATCTCGACGTCACTGTCCTCCAGAGAGTCTGAAGTCAGGGTCCTTCGGGGACAGGAGTGCTCAGTGCACCCCTACCACGGCCTGACCCGATCTCTCCGTCTATGTGAGAGTACTCTATGTGTGAATTACTGAGGGTCTCCTTTTGTCCCCAGTACAAGATGTACTTCGGTATATAAAGACTATTTTTTATTAAACTAGTGTCAAATTTTACGACTACACAAAAATTTACGATAGTTAATTATAATATGATCAAACTTAAATGTTAAAAGACTCTTCGTCAGTGGAAGACGACTGTGTGTTCGACGTGTACCGCTGAAACGTCGGGGAAGTGGCATTACGTCCACAACTACAGTAAGGGTGTCCCCTCTTCGACTCGGGTCTTAATAGTCCAAACAGACTCTAACGTATCGGACCATTGACCGTTCGAAGACTTGAGATTCCGACACAGAAGACGTGATGCTGTGGATCTGAACCAAGCCCCCCGCCATCGAGTCGGAGTCACGCAATTACTTCATTGTCCCCCGAGACTATAGTGGGTTAGAGAGTTAGTGGGGCCCAAAACAAAAATATTTTATTTTTTCCTTTAATTCATAAATACATTCTTTAGTCTCTATATCAATGGTTTGTACTTATGTTTACAGTGACTTTTATGTTACAAATTCAAGATATTTGTAGTGTCTCTTTTCGTCAGTTTTTTCGGTAGAATGGAAGTTGACGACTTTTTAAACTTTTGAGTCCGGACAGAAGGAGATTAAGGTATAATAGTGTTCCCAATTTCAGGAAATAAAGTAGAGGTCCATGTCTTTTAAATTGTTATATAAAGTAAAATTGGACTAACCAAAACATATGTTGTTTAAGCAGTAGGATCTCTTTTGTCTTCAAATTATTATTTCCTTTTTTTTGAAATAACCGTTTGCAAAAGTATTTTCGTCTTAAAGTACAAACAATTAAATCTTTGACAACTTAAGTCTGTCATCGATATGTCATTAATAAATTTGAATTTGTATAAACTATTTTTGTCCTCGGGCAGACAGACGGAGCTATCTTTATGGAGTTTCAGGCTCGACTGGTATAGGCAAGGGGCGTGGGGTACCTGCGACAACATGAGTCCGCCACGGAGACAGTCCCTCTTCAGAGCGAACACGTCCAGGTTCGTGAACGGTTCCCGCTGTAGTGTCTGCTGGTCCTCAGCCCACGGTAGACAGACAGGGCCCACGCTCATGAACTACGAACATGACGTGTAGTGTCCTTCATTCGTGTGTACACAAAATGAAATGTCAATGTACCGTTGTGATAAAATATGTACGTCCTTTTGGTCTTAGGTTTACTGAAACGATCATCTAATAAGGTTTAAAATGACAATAACTTCATAGCGACTTCTAAGGTAAATCTTGAGATAAATGAATAAATAAATTTTAAAAATGCATTTTGTGTGTAAATGACGAGGAGACGACACGATCCGTCGAGAAATAGTCGATGATTTTACATGTCTGACTCCTTTCTCTTCCTTCTTCGGGTGGACTATTCTTCTTTTTCACCTAATTAAGGACCGTGACTTCAAGTCTTTCTTGTACTTTACGGTACATTCTTGACCAGTTCCCTGTTTGTTACGATGTGGGAGTACTTCGGAAGACCTAGGTTCACCTTTTTGTTTTACAGATCACTACGGGTTTGTTCGTTAAAGTAAATTGACAGAATCCTTGGTTGGTTGTCGAAATTATTTTATTGAAAACACAGTTCTCAAGTCCGACCCACGGAACCCCCCGTGACAACTCCTGTGTGGAGATTTTGAACGTGAAGACAAACACGATTACCCACGGGATATAAATATTTGTGTCCTGGGGCTGATGGGGTGGGAGGAGGACGATAGATAAGGGGAAGGGGAGCCGGGGGTGGAGGGAGGAGCGGGGAGTGGTAGTCGTTGACAGAGAGACCGAACAGACGCTTGGTCGAGAGTTGGATGACGTCAGACCAGACAAACGTGAAGGAGTGATTTTGGGATGACACGTATAGGTGACTCCTGAAGTTAAACCAATTAAGTTGACTGACCTCAAACGGAAAACTTTTTATAAAATTGTATACTTTCACGAATGAACCTTTATGAAACGTGTATCCTTTCGTAAATAAGATATTTACAATTCAGAGTTTTTATTATTCTGTCGATAGCATCGACGGCGGTCGAGTCCTTTTTCTCGTAATAATTAGAACAGAAAGAAAGAGCCACAGTCGTGTGTCCGTGTACGGGGAGCCATTATTACAATACACCTGTCTCAGTGAGACACCAGACCAGGATTCCCAGTAGGTAAACTGTGTGCGTCGACCTCCCGTGGACCAATTGGGTGGGCGCGTGTATGTGTGTACCTTTGCAGCCTGGTGTGGTCGTGTTGTGGGTGGGGTGACAGGTTAGGGGTGAACAGATGCATATAGTCATAAATAATCCCACCACTAAGAGTCGGGTCTAACACACAATTTCAGTATGTACCTCGTCTCTTTGATGACCCTCGGGTTAGAGCCGGGGACTCAGGGACTGACTCGACTAGACTCACTTGAGACGTGGTCGTGACAGACTTTCGAACGCCCACTAAGGTGTACGTCGGTCCTACCCCACGTGACGGGGGATTGGTGGCTCAGTGTAGTAGTGTCGACGAGAAGTCGAGGTACTCTACTGCCCTGGGAAAAGGTCCTTCCCTCTGAGTGGTTGTGGATTTCCACAACTGTACAGAAAGTTATGTTGTCACACTTTACCAGAGTAAGAAAAAACTAAACGTACAAGAACTAGTGATTAAAGAAGTTCACACAGGTATGTACAAAGGAAAAGTATAGAAAACGGGAAACGAATGACCCATAAGGAGGAGAGTAACTAAACCCCCTGAGGAATTTAAGGACCTATCAGTAGGAGACAGGACCCGGACTTGGACAGTAAAAGAATCAAAACACTGGACTTACGTTCAATGAATTTGAGGTACTTACACAAAGTAGAAGTATTTTACTAAGGGTCATGGTGACACTCCAATAGTTTGTTGTATGAACTTCGTGATTTGGACTACGAATCATTCAAGTTATACGACATCGACTTTACTTCCATAATAATCTATAATAGTCTATAATAAGGTCCGGGACAGACACTCACTCCAGTACACGATCTCTTTAGTCCTGGTGGCCGAGACCTCTTCTGTTACAAGACACACCGAAAGCCGTTCAGTGGGGGAGACAGGGTGTGACAAGAGTAGACACTATCCCCACCCTCAGTGTTCCGGACTGGCGTCTCCAAACGACACTCTGACTCACTCATTTATGTCCATTTTCGAGAATCCTATCATGTTAGTGATTCTACTAAAGTTTATATTAAAAGGGTTTATAGGTGGTGTTCTGTCCGAAGATGTTATATGACTCTTTTGACCGACGAAATTAATAGACAAGAACCACTCTTTAGGAGTTGTTCGGTTCTGTCCACTTTTGAACCATTTTTGAACATCGTTCATAACCAGTGCAGAGGAACCACTGCCCACACATACTACACTAATTTTTCTATACCATGACTGGACTCACTTAGCGACTTTATATAGGGTGAGGGTTCTAAAGGTTACAGACAAGAGAAGTACGGTGCTAGAAGTTGATGAAACCCATTTTCGTTGGGTGACCTTTTCTTGTAATATCACTAAATGATCTTTTTTCCTTAGAAAGTAATATCGGAGTGTTAAGACCGGTTCTTTCCTCGATAAATTGCTGAAGACACTTTGTTTGGTCTGTGTCTGTTTGTGATGTTCTGAAGTGATCATACACGTTAGACTTTTCAGCTTGAGTATTTGGATCTCTCATCTCAACACCAAAGGTCCCCGATGTCCACCCCCTTCGATGTCCCCCACCATGATCATTTTTTAGTGCTTGAAGGTCAATGTTCTGTTTTTGTGAGACCCCTACGTTACGGGTATCACCATTGACAAACACTACTATGACATGTGGCCTTCAGACGATTGTATCATAATCTAGAAGACATGAGTGGTGTTCTTTTTCTTTTCCATTCCGACGCTCTACTGTCTATACGATTAATTGAACTAACACCTCTAGAAAAGTATTATTTATACATATAATTTGGTAGTGTAACATGTTGAAATTCTTTAGTACAACATGTTGGATTTCTATATGTTAAAAATAAACAGTTAGTATTGAGTTGTTTGGACCTTTTTTATATGGTTGACTTTCAGTTATTTATTTATTAATCGTACTTCACTTTTCTTTTTACATAAAGTTTCATTGGAGTCTCATCCTTAAGGTCCACGGTAACTTTACCTGTCGGTTGTGACAAAAAGTAGTGGTAGACCTGACCGACCGGTCGATCGGTAACGGGTGGGAGTCCGACCCGGGTACTTCCCGAGTCGTCTTGTCGGTACTCCGGTTCCGACTGACATGAGGGTAACGTTCAAGGACGAAAGATCTTGAGAGACGTTAGTTTGTTTGGTCTAATAAAGTCCTTCCACCCTCTTGTCTCTGAGGACAGAAAATAATGTAGACTTCAAATACAAGACACAATACTTTATCTTAATTAAAACATTTTACCGAACCCCCTACATGAATTTTATTAGAAAGAATGAGTTTCTAACAAAAATGACGAAGTAAAATAAAATTTAAAAGTTTAGAAGTGAGGTGAACCTCAAACACACTCCTTACTTCATTTCTAGGTTGAAATATAAAAAAAGGTCTGTCAATTGGTAAATATAGGTATATACCATGACTTCTTTTATTTGAAGAGGGTGTCTCTATTTTCGATTAAAATAGTATATAATTTCGGGGATACAAAAACGTAAATAAACACCTAAAAATAAAACGACGGAGTAGGTAAAGAGTGGAGTGACAAAATGGGTCATTTCGAAATACAAAAATTGTAGACTGACCAATTAGGAGAGACCAATAGGAAGAAAAAGTCTTAATGGGACCATTTAAGTTTAATTTTTTTATATATCCGATGTCTTAGTCGAAAAGAAAAGAATTTTTTTTAGAACAATCATCCGAATAATGAATAAATAAATACCGACACGACCCAGAAGCAACGACGAGTACCCGAAAGAGATCAACGTCGCTCGTACCCGATGAGAGATCAACACCACGTGCCGAAAGAATGACGTCACCGAAGAGAACAACTCCTCGTACCCGAAACCACACCTGTCCAAAGTCATCAACGTCGAAGACCCGAGATCTCGTGTCCGAGTTATCGACACCACGTACCCGAATCACCGAGGCGTGGTAGACCTTAGGAGAGTCTAGTCCCTGACTTGGGCATAGAGGACGTGATCGTCCGTCTAAGAAATGGTGACTCTGTGGTCCCTTCAGTTGACAATCATAAGAATAACACTATCGTGTTTTACGTATCCAGTTAAGTTCCTTTTGAACATAGAAAGATTAGTCGAACAGAAACCCAAGAAGACTTCGTCAATTTCGAAAAAGGTCCCCCTCGGACGTACAAATATTCAGAAACCATCCCCTAAATTGACTCTAGATCTAAATTGGTACGAAAGGGAACGAGGAACACTGAAGTCAAAGTTGAGGTTATAATTCACAATAAGTTTCGATTGTCTTTAATCTCGATACAAAACTTATGTATTAAGTACCGTAGACCCTCAAGATTAAAGATCTGACAGAAACTCAATCTATGTGTCTCTTCTCAGTCCTGTATCTCTTAGGGGAAAGAAGTTCTGCGTTAAACAAAGGTACGTGACGTGAAATTTTATATATTATTTATTGTATACTGAATTTAATGTATGAATTGATATTTCACAAGGTAAAAGAGACGTTAAGTTATTCGACCGACTGAAATTACCTTATCTAGGTGCATGATGTCTTTTTTTCAGATTGACACTCGACTTTTCAGACCTTTTATCTCTACCACACGAGAATGGCCCTGTCCTAAGGGTACTTCGAGACGTGTCCTCTGGGTACGTCGTTCACGGACTGTAACGGTTCCACCGGGACCTTGAGACACCAAAGTGAGTGAGACGGTTGAGATTTATAGACGTTCTACAGGTGACCTGAGAATGACATCTTAATCTTCTTTTGGAACTCTAATGTATTAACTTTCGTGTTATTTTTTAACAATCGTCGTCTTTTGGGGTTTGACGGGTTTACAGGTAATAATCTCTTGACTAAGTTACTTAGTGTTACGTTGTAAAGAACCTTTATGATACGTCGGTAATTTTTTATGAGAGAATTTTTATTCATTCCTACACTTTATTTTGAATGTCATTCTACATTCACAATATTCATCCAATATTTTGTAGTACGTTTTATAGGGTATAAAATAGTTTGTATATTATATGTCTTATATGCTTAACTTATACAAGGAAGTAAGTACGTAAGTAAGTTGTTTGTATGAGACGTTAGTAAGTTGTTTGTATGATACACGATTCATGAGATGGTCGTTGTCTTTATTCTTTTGGGCAGAGTCGGAACGGTTCGACTGTGGGACTGCTCTGTTCCAGTTCTTTGTCGACTGGAAGACACGACGAATCGTCAGGTCGGTCCAAGTCTCTCTCTAGGTTTTGTACAAAGAAGTGGAATTTTAGAATTAAACTCACCTAAAAGGGTACATTATGGGAAATCGTGAGTTTGTGACGTAAACACTTGTTTGAGGTCATGAGAGAGTAGAGTTAAAAATCTTAAATTAAGACACGTTGTCATCCACTTGAACCTTACCTGACGTTGTCACCCCTCACAAATTCGTGTCTTGTGTCGAGACTCGGGATAATATCTGTGTCTTCATTCATAGACAGTAGTGTGGCACTAATGGGACGTCACTCCTAATTAATAGATCCACACACTTCTAGACGAGATGGTCTTAGACTTCGTCCGATTTCTCGTCTGGGAGTGGATAGAGGACATTAGGATGGACACTAATAAGACGTCGTTGAGAAGAGAATGAGAGTTTTTAAGAAGTCACAAGCCAAGTTGTACGAGTTAAAACGTAGAGTTTCGAGCCATAAACCGTTCTCTGCCACCCAACCCAAACCGGTTTAATCAAAGTGTCTGTCATTGGTACAGAGAATAATCGACATTCATCTTTACTAATGTCAGTAAAGATGACGTAAAGAGTTTTTCCAACTTAGTCGAAAAAAGTGGTGGTTGTTTGAGTCATACTCGTTTCTTTCTTTGGGTTTATTTGACGTTTTTTGCGGTTTATAAGCGTTAAGTGTTGTGTCTAATTCGAAGAATTGAATTGTTTCCAGGATTTTTGGTACTTATTTTTGTAGTTCTGGGTTCTCTCTCTCCGTTTCCTGTGCTTGTCTGTCAGGTGTCTTCTTCTTTGTGTTTGTAGGGATTTTGTAGACCTTTCCACGAGTCTGAGTGATGTGGCTTCGGCAAAGATCAGGTATATGTACCACTTCAAACTGTTTCTGTTTCGAGTATTCTACTGTCCTTTGCCTTTGACAGTAAGTGGTCGGCACTCTCCGGTCGTGTCTCTTTGGGAGTCCCTTGGCCTGTTTTAGTGGGGTCAATGACTGCACAAATAAGAAATCTCGACGTGAAGAGGGAACCCCTGACGGAGAGTCTCTACGGGGACGCGTTCTTGTTCTGTGGTCTGTGTGTCTCGCAAATGAAGGGCACCGTAACAAGTGACACAGACCGTCCCTACCCACCTCCTACGGGTGGGTCCCCGTACAGGGTGACACCTGGTCTTACTCCCACCAGAGGTGTGAGTCTCATGTAATACAGCCCATTTCTTTTGTCCACATCCTGTCACTTCTCCCATATACTGAAAAATGTATCTTTTTCCCCCTTCCTGATTCGTACAAACAAGTAAAAGTGTAAATAAACGTATTTCTTTACCACGTCTGTTTGTCCTTTGATTGTTCGTACCAATACACAACCCCTTCTCCTCGACCTTATCCCCACCACTCCTGTCCCACGTTGTCTCATGTGGAAAATTTATATTAAAACTGAAGACTTAGTACTCTTACACACTGGATGACTTTTATGTCTTAGGTCCAATTGTCATAAACCCACCCGTCGTGTGTGTGGGAGAGTCATCGTTTTGGTCCTTGACTTCAATGTGAGTCACAACTCCTTTAGTACCTTGAAATTTGTACCTCCAGGAAGCAGCAGAGTAAGTGATCGAGTAGAGTAAACAACCAAGGAGTATATAAAACCTAATATCTGAGGAGACCCTTAGACACGCACGTACGTACGATTCAGCGTAGTTAGTACAGGAAATGGTGATCGTGGTGGACCCTTAGACACCCTTCGACATTAAAGGGGGTCTGTACGTTTTAAATTGTAGATGTTTGAGGAGACTTCAGATCTCCAGTACCTAGAGACTAAAACAGGGCTTAGGAAGTACGAGTCTACGTCGTTGGGTCTCAGTCTCCCACGACGGAGTGGGCCCTGTCCCACTCGGGACAGACGGAAGGACGACAAGAGACACTTTCTTGTCGAGGAAGGGGGTGAAGACTCGTCAGAGTTATTAAGACAAGAGGAGTCGTTTTTGACCGAATCGGTACGTGTGTACTGAGCGAAGACCGATTTCTTTATCGGTTCTGGACCGTCGTTGGGTACGGGTAACTGTCTACTTACCTATTTCTACATTATGTATATATGTTACCTTATGACGACGACGACGATTCAGCGAAGTCAGTACAGGCTGAGACAAGTTGGGGTATCTGCCGTCGGGTGGTCCGAGGGGGCAGGGACCCTAAGAGATCCGTTCTTGTGACCTCACCCAACGGTAGAGGAAGAGGTTACGTACCTTCACTTTTCACTTTCACTTCAGCGAGTCAACACAGGCTGGGAGTCTCTTGGGTACCTGACGTCGGAAGGTCCGAGGAGGCAGGTACCCTAAAAGGTCCGTTCTCATGACCTCACCCCATGAGTCAGTATTTCTTCTTATTTTATTACGGATTTTATTACGGTAAACGTCGTTGTGCCTACGTTGATCTCTAATAGTGTGATTCACTTCATTCAGTCTGTTTCTGTTTATAGATACTACAGTGAACATACACCTTAGTTATAACAACAACAAGTCAACGATTCAGTACAGGTTGCGAAACACTGAGGTATCTGAGGAGACAGGTACGGACACTGTACGGTCCGAGGAGACAGGTACTTTAAAGAGGTCCGTTCTTGTCACCTCACTCATTGGTAAGGGAAAAGGTCCGCTAGAAGGGTTGGGTCCCTAGTTTAGGTGCAAAAGACGTAAGTCCATCTAAGAAATGACAGACTCGGTGGTCCCTTCGGTTTACTTGAATAAATACCTTGTATTTGTCTGAGTGTTTGTATCTTTTATTTGAATATCAATGTTTTCACTTCCCTATTCAATCCTCAGACCCTAATTGTCTATGTATGGGAATGTATATTTTCTTTATTTTTTAGTTCCTAAATGACATCGTATACCTCGATATAAGTTGTAGAATGTCATGGATAGTACCTTTTCTTAGACTTTTTCATGTACACACATATATATACACATTATATATATATATATATATATATATATATATATATATCGATACACATATATATTTTGGATCGGTGAAACGACATGTGGACTTTGATTGTGATATAATATTTACTTGATATGAATTAAATTTTTATTAATTTTTTTCTTTTTATTCTCCCATGACCCCCGTAGGAGGTTCTCTGTATTCTTCTTTGGTAGATCCTCCCTACGACACTTGACTACCCTTCCCCTCAACCGTCCCCGCCCCCTCGGTAAGGACGTCCTTCGTGTCTCCACCCTTCTCCGGTCCGAGGTCACTCCAGTGTCGGAACTCACTTGACCTGGACACCGGTGGGGTGTCGACGTGAAGAGCAGGATGTCCCACTGTTCGAAGGAGTAACAAGTTCAGTCCTCGTCGAAAGACAAAGAAGATCCTTTATTAGGATGAATAGAGGACTAGGCCTTTCAGTAAAGTGTTGTATCGTTAAAACTTTTAAGAAAAACACACACAAACTCACATACACGCACACACAGCCCCCCCTGACACGACCCAGAAGGAACGTCCGAAGAGATCTATACCGCACGCCCGAATTAACGGATCCTGGTCCATCCTAGAATCAAGGTTCCGGTTCGTGACTTGGGTGTAGGGGACGTAACCTTCCACCTACGAATTGGTGACCTGACAGTCCTTTCAAGGGTCGCATTGTTAAGATTTTGAACGAAGACGTGGTGAGAAGGTTGTGTCCGAGAAAACCCTCACACTAAGTCCATTGAAGGCATTCCTAGAGTTAATGGGGGTTTACCGAGTTGACAAACAAAAACTCCTTAGAGCTCTCGGTTTAAAACACTAGGTCACAATAGAGTCAGTCTACACTTTCTAGGGAGAGGGGACAGGGGTGTTTCACATTTGACTTGGGGTTCCACGTCTCCGAATGGACCGTGTCCAGGAGGAAGAATCGGTCGTCCGAGTCCGACTGGAAGAGCCGGTGTCGTCGAGACACTCCCTAATTAGACATCTTGAGCCAGTCGTTGCAAACGTCAACGAGGACACAAAGAGGTAAAGAGTAACGAAGGAAATGGTCCTCCTCTTAAGGGAGACGGAACGAGTGGAAATTTATCTTCTACTGTATACTAATAATTTTAAATTGAACTATTAGATCTTTTTCATTTCATTGAACATATTTTTATGGATTTTACCAAGAATCTATGTAGTACTGATAATCGAAAGCTGACCTGTGCATGTTTCGTTCGAACTACGAGAACTTTTACGTAGAGTAAAGGTTTCACCCTGCCCGAATTGATCTCCTCCCTTGGTCTCAGAAGTCACAGTCGCACAGACGTAGGTACAGGCGCAGGTGTCTCTCCTCGAGAGTGATCCCCTGAAGGAAGGTGTGCTCTGCAAATCCTTCTGCAGACCTAGTGTGAGTCCGTACTTCGGGTGGTCTTGTGGAAAAAGTAGTGTGTTCGCGGAAACCTGAACTAGGGTAATGAAAGAGGTACTCAATAAAGTTACACGATCACGTCGGTGTGTGCGAGATGGGGACCCTTGTGGAAGAAGTGGACGAGGAAGTTAACATGTGTTAGTTCTTCTCGGAGGACTACCGACGTCCACGTGGACGGGAAGGGGTGTACCAGCTTCCGAGTTCTGCCAGTGAGACTTCACTCACCAGACATGGAGAGGGACTTCTGGGTGTCACGGGTACAGGGTCCGGACGGGACGCGACGAGGGTTCCGACTGCGACGTCTACCCTGAGAAGGAACCTTCGGGTAAAGGGTCGTCGCGGGGAGCGCGGGGAGAGAGGTCACGCTCTTCTTCTCGTCGTCGTGTCGCCCTCAGACCAAGTCTGCTCCGTGTCCGGAGATTCGGTGTTCGTCTTCCGTCCGAACGGACCGTCTTGGACGAAGGTCCTGTGCCGTGAGTGCAGTAAGTCCGAATAGTACGGGTGCCCAGAGTCGTCGCACAGGAGGTCCGTCGGCTCCCGAAGACAGGTCTCGTAGAGGTGGTTCGGCGAGTGGAGCCCCGAGTCCCGTAAACTCAAATAATGGAGGAGGTTTTCGTTGACGTTGGTGTCTCTTTGTGGGTGTTTCTCAAGTATTCACACGGGAAAATTTGGACTCTACTTGTCTCCATACTCTCCTTTGTCGGGTACAATAGGGTCCTCTCCCACTGACAATTGCGACCCGGGGAGGGTTGAACAGGGACGAGGAACAAGAGGAGAGAGCTGGGAGAAGAGAAAATGGGAGTACGACAACAGGGAGGACGGAAAAAGACGTGGGACGTTAAGAAATCCGGACGACACCGTAATTTCTAGTTCACCGTAATTCCCAAACTCCTGGACCGGACCGAGGGCCGGACCGAGGGTCACTTTAGAGACCCTTCGACCTTCCAGACACTGAGCAGGACCCTGAGTGAGGGGTGAGCTGAAACTCGGAGAGACACCCGGGGAGAAGGGAAGAAAATTGAGGATAAGAGCAGAGAACGGTCGAAAAGTAAACAGTACTTCTTTTGTAAAGACAAATTAGACAAATTAGTCATTATGTCTTCTTATACATCTTTAGTTCGAATGACGAACGTCAAAAAGTCTACGATTGACCCAACGAAGCCCACATTTTACAAGAGAGTCATCTTTCGGAACAAAGAAGTCAAGGAGTTATATTAAGAGTATCATCAGTGAACGCAGACGTCTTCAAAAGAAGTGTCTCCTGACGAAGGACCAGACATTCAATGTCGTACATCGTCACAGTCCTGTACTCGAGTGCCTTCGGATAATCGTGTAGCTGGAAACGACTTGTGGTCGGCCCACGGTGCCACCCCCACCCCCACCCCCACCCCCTTATCCCAGTGTCTATACCGCGACGACGGTCAAAGGACGACATTGCCTCGACTCTTTGATCATAAAGTTCCTTAATGAATTGTAAAAGTTAAGAACTGTTTTGTCGGATTCTGGACGTTCAACCCCCCTTTCAAACTCTCCGTTCAGTTCACCCTTTCTTCCGAAAGGGTGACCTGAGTGCTTTCTCGGAGTCCTGTACATAAGTCTCGGGTCTTAGACTGGAATGTGTGGTAGGATGGGACGAAACTTCAGACCGAAGAAGATCGGAAGGTCTTTACTCTTTTTGGCCCACTCCGCTCCTTTCTTTTTATGGAGTCTCTACTCCGTAACAATGTCTGTCCGTGTCGGATTTACTTTCCTGACCGGATCGGTTCCTCTTTCCCTCTCCACGACCGTCCAGTGTGTCTGTTTCCGTCTCCGTTTGTGGCACCAGTGAGGGCGACAGGACTACCCACAGACAGGAGGGGTTTAGGACGGGGTAGGGTTGGAGTCACTTGTACCTCCCGAACGGGTCACCCCGACACCTCTGGGACGTCCGACACGTACTCCCGACCTAGTGTACGCCGGTTATTGGGACGGGGTGACCGGCGTCCTGTGTATGGTACAGGTACAGTGAGGTAAGTTCGTCCCGTTTAATTTTTGTTTTTACTTGTTCCCGGTTCTAGGTTATTTTATTTAAAAATGTGTGTTTTTTTATTTTTTTCCATTTTAAATTGGATTAAAACCTTCTAAAGATGGTGTTACCTAATTGTTTCCTGTTCCCGGTCTCTTCGACAGACAGAGTAGTCCCTTCCAATACGGACAACTCCCTTGTGAGTGGGTCCTCGTCTTCCCGGTCCGACCCCCTCCCTCCGACCCTTTCGTCTTCGTCGAGACTGTGTAAGATGGACCAAAAGTTGAACTAAAAATGAATGAAAAGTGGGTGTATGGATTTAAGAGGTGTTTTGTGCCAGATGTAAAAACCCATCCAATTGTTTCAGAAAGAGGAAGAACCTGTGTGAACTGGAACCCAATTAGAAAATACAGGAGTACCTTAGAACTGTCCACACCCTATGGTCGACATTATAAACCGTCTTGATGAACCCATTATCTCAGGGTATGGTCCTGACCTCCAGTCGTCACATGTGGCTGTCTACCGGTCGGACTCGGGACCCGGGTTCTGACACATTGACAGAGGGACGGCCCGTAGTCCTTGGGCCCCCGTAGTGGTCGTCAGACCCTGGACTCTACAGAGGAAGGATCTGCTGTCGACTGGGGGTGACACCCCTTACCCACTTCACCCGCGCAGGACTCGGACTCTCTTGGTGACACACCAGTGAGCTTCCCCTCGGACACTCGGAGACCAGTCAATCACAGAGTGTCTTCTGAGACTGTCCCGACGTCCGAAATGAACCTTGAAGTCCACATCCGAGACCCAACAAAAAAAGGGATGGACAGAATCCAGTCTTGGGACGGGAACTGGACTGTAACTGGAGCTCTTCCAGTACCCGTGCCCGTCGGGGCGAACGACAGGGACTCGGGTCCGTGAAGTGTGTGTAAAGTCGTCGTCGACTCAGTGCCACCCCCGCCCTGTTACTAAACGACAGGGAGGGTTGAAGGTTCCCACCCACACAACAGAAAAGTGGAGTGTGATCCTCACCGGAGATCCGTGGAGGGACCATGTCTCATCCACAAAGTACTTCACTCATTTCCCTAGGTCACGGTTCCATGTTTGTAATCCTTGCAAAGACATTCATTGAGCCTCGTCCTCGTCCTTGGGCGTGGGGTCCCTTACAAGAGGACCGAGGAATGGAGGTATAGGGTTTTCTCGTGGAGAGGTGAAAAGTTTTACCATGATCGATTTTTCTCTCTGCGATTGCCTAACCGACCAAGTTGACTGGTCAAAAATGGTTTAAGCGATAGTTGTTCCACCTGTTATTTTTGCATGCACAGTGGTGTTTCGGGAATGGACCCACGGCCACCGGTCCTCCTTCACACACGTATAGTCTTTCGGTGCGAGGGGTCCCGGGACCTCCGTTACGTCGAGGTGGTGTCGCCAGAGGAATGGAGGAAGACAGTGTTGGACCTTTTGTGCAACGAGAAAGTATTCGACGTAAGTGATTTATTGTTTGGTGTGTACGGTAAATTTTTACAACTAATATTTGGACTATGTTTAATATAGTAAACGTCTATATTAAATCTTTCATTTATCTTTTATTTTTAGTAGACCTCAGGATGATGTCTGTACATTAGTAATAATAAAAAGATATAAAGGAAGACCCTAAAAACAATATTTATATGTACATATACAAATTTGGTAGGGTGAAAAGTGTAAAAGAATTAGTGTCTCCTTTACAATAAAAGTTCAATGTAAAATAATTTTATAGAATTCTTATGTTTACCTCGTAGTAAAATTTACGATGACAATGAAACGTAAATATGCTACACTCTCCTTTTCTAAAAACAAAAAGAAAAATTACTTTTTATTACCTTTAAGTTGTATCACATTTATGAACGACACTTTAGATGAGAAAATTTTATATTCTTTGACAATTGTCTCTCCTCATAGAAGTAAAAAATTACATGTAAAAAATTACATTCAAAAACACGATAAATATAAAAATAATATAAAATAATATTCGTACGTAAAGAAAATATTATTTTTGTGATTTCAGTTTGTAAAATTTACACTTCAAAAAATGATAATTTTTAGTTGAGTATATAATTCCTCATAAATAAGTCCTTTACGTATTAAAAAGTTTTTACCCTTTTAATAGTTTGTCCTTTTTATTAGTCTTCTGAAGTTTGTCGAAACAAGGGAGTTGATCTTTAATCTGAGAATGAAAAAGGTTCTACAATATAAAACGTTGAAGTTTTAGAACTCCTTTTACTCCTTAAAGTTGTAGGAGACGTATTTTGGACTTTAAATATATTATGTTAAAATTGTAATTTTACTTCGAAATCTAATTTGTCTGAAAAGTATTTTAAAAAGAATATCGAGAGGATTACGGTATGTTTTATATAATATTCAAGAATTGTGGAGGAATCTATAAGATTTCTACCGTTGTTCCAGGACACATTTCTACCGTTGTTCCAGGACACCTCTCTTACCCAACTAGGGAAGACATGTGTTAAGATCTCGAGACTCACGACTCAGACGTCGTCTCCCGCCCCACTGTACACAGTGTCTCTACCCCCGCCCCCTTGGACACAAGTGGGACCCGAGACCGGGAACCTTCGGTCAGTGAGGTCTCCCTGGGTATGGAGAGGTCCGATGTGAGTTCAGGAGAAATTTTATTTAATCGATTAACTGTTTCATTAATTAATTCCCATAGTCTAAAGAGTATTAGACATAAAAATAAAAACTATAAACAAGAGAGAACATTGTACTTCTAATTGTTATTTCACCCTCGTTGACACTACAAATTTACTGTGACGTCGACTCCCATACATGTGAAATTCTCCGGTATATCTTGAAATCTGAGTATATGCAGTAAACCCATTCCAACACAATAAAGATAGAGATAAATAAATAAATTTTATAGTCAAGTCAAGTCGACGAGTCAGTACAAACTGAGAAACACTGGGGTATCTGACGTCGTGCCGTCCGAAGGGAAAGGTAGTGGTTTAGGATCTCGGACGAGTTTGAGTACAGGTAACTCAACCACTACGGTAGGTTTGTAAAGTAGGAGACAACAGGGGAAGAGGAGGACGGAAGTTAGAAAGGGTCATAGTCCCAGAAAATTTCATAGTCCATCTCTGATTACTTACCAGAAATGAGACTTGCGACAAGTCCTTCCATTGTCTTTCTCGTCTGACGTGTTTAGAGTAGAGGTCACCAAAAAGAAAAAATTTTAGTTAGATTGTTAATGTAGATCAGAGTATATTATGACTATTCTATTTTTATTAATAGTGATACCATTCACTTATTGATTTTTGAATTATCTATTCGTTCTATTTAATTTTATGATATTTTTATGACTACATGATTATTGTAAAATTATAACTCCAAATGTTTTGTAAAGTGTTTGATACAGTCCAGAATTTCTAGTCTTCATCTAATGAATCACTCAAGTTGTCACAAGAGGGAAAGACACCTCGACAGGTCCTTACTTCTTAGTAAGTAAAGGTAAGGATCTTAATTTTGTTTGTTTCGTACAAATTATGAGTTTATATATAATGTCAATCAATTATTATTTAGGACGGTACGACAATACAAAAGAATCCACAGGAATTTAATCGATGCCCGAAGGGAATACCGAGTCGACCATTTCTTAGGCTGACGTTACACCCTCTGGACCCAAACTAGGGATCGAACCCTTCTAGGGGACCTCTTCCCTTGTCGATGGGTGAGGTCATAAGACCGGATCTCTTAAGGTACCTGATATGTCAGGTACCCCAACGTTTCTCAGTCTATCCTGACTCACTGAAAGTGAAAGTGAAATTTAATCGATACCCGAAGGGTCCACCGCGGTCACCACTTCTTGGACGGACGGTTACGTCCTCTGTATTTTCTGAACATTAAATCTGACATGAAACACTCCGAGTGAACCAAGAGGACAGGACCCAGACCCCCGAGACCGTGGCAGGTGCGTCGAGGTCAGACGTCCGGACTACATACGACGACACCCACACCTAGTCGGGACGGTGTAGAGGGGAAGAGACTCCAGAGTGATGGATGACGTCGTCTTCCATTGTGACTCCCACCGTGATGGGACTTCTTGTTATCCACAAAAAAAACTTACACGATTCCTTGAACCACAGATTTAATGACTCCAGTTTAAAGTACAAAGTTCCCGGACGTTTCTGAGAGTTCATTTGTGGGTACGAGATAGTCTACGGGTCACACACAGCACCGACGTCTTGAGTCGGAGTGTTACTTGTGCGATATGCAACACCTGTCCCCTTCCCCCCTGCCAGTGTCCTTGATTTGAAGTCGACTTTCTCCAAACATACAACGGTCGGGCCACGACCTACAAGGTTAAAGGTCTTCCTAGATCGCAATTCTGTTGAAGTCCTGGATCTTCTATGATCCACAGAAGACGGAAATGTAAACGATAATTGTAGTAACTTTTCTTTCGATAACTTTCACTATGTAAAAAGAAACCTTATATTTTATGGTCTTCACTACTCGGTCTGAAACACATAATAGACTTACTACCCCAAATACCAAGAAAACGTTCATTTGACAGATTCCTGAATTTATGGTAGGGCTTCTAAGTGTTCTTTATGTTCCTACTTCAAATGTTCGTCGGGTACTCCAGGTAGGACACTACTCGAACTAGTTTGACACCTTTTGAGAGAAGAACTTATACCCTCGGACCGAAAAGAGACTATCGTACCTTCGTCTGAGAAAGGTGTTTAATAGACGAAACTTGCGAAAAAGTCTCGGTCGGCAAATAGTGTCCTACAGTAAGTCACTGACCGTTCTCCCCTCCTACGACGTTAGTGAAACCTGTGTTACTACTTTCGAGAGGAGACACGGAAGTGGGTGAGTCGGTTCGGAGGTTCTGTTGAAGAGGTGAAGTTGTCCGCAGTCGTAAAAGAAATCTTTCTAGACTTCATCGTCCACTTCAAACAGATCAGATGTAAGGTCACACCTTGTTACACTTGTTAAAATAAGACAATTAAGAGAACGTTTGTTTTTGGTAATCATAATCCACAAACCCTGGTCTAGTTTGGTCGAAAGTAGATATTAAGTGACACCCATTAACCCTCTAAATCCATTACACAAGTCTAAATTTGAACTGTGAAACGGGATGGAATATACGTAAATTTTAATTTATACGTTGTTTTACCTCCTACAGCACCACTACCTTCGGATGAGTGACCTAAGGGGTAATTTGTTAAATGTATGTTTATCATATTCAAAAGTATAATTCCTAAGTGTAATTTTTTAGAACATTTCAGTTGTAGAAAGTGATTCTACATAGTTTACAGTCACCTTCTGGTCACGACTGAAGTCGTCTATACAAGTCACATATATGTTACACATTTAAATACGAAGCTTGTTATCAAATTATTTACATTTTAACGGAGTATCATAAACAACATAAATGATTACATCGGAAACATACTGTTATTTTAAAACTTGTCTAATTTTTTAATGTGTAGTTCGAAAGACTCTAATGGTCACAAAAATATCAGTAAAACTTAGACTCACATGGTCTGTCTTATAACTCTTTAGATAAAGATAACGATTTCATCAGAAAACGGGAAGTGATCAAACGACTGGCAAAAGACCCTATTGTTCTTCGGACGAATCAAAGTATCATAAACCTATTAGAAAACAGTTATTATAGAAACTATTTGGTTTTACAAATGACATCTTTGAGATTATGTAATTCACACATACGAGTTAGCGATTCAACACATACTGAGAAACGCTGGGGCACCTGATGTCGGGTGGTCCGAAGAGACTGGTATCCTAAAAGGTCCGTTCTTATGACCTTACCCAACGGTAAAGGAAGAGGTCCCCGAGAAGGACTGGGTCCCTAGTTTGGGTGTAGAGAACGTAACGGTCCACCCAAGAAATGGTGATAGCTGTCGACCCTTTGGGGTTCCTTCGGGTTATGTAATCCGTCAACTGTACTTTATGAATGATCTCGACGAGGTAAGAAGAAACCTTCGACTACACTACAGGTCACTAAGTGACCCTGGTATTTAGAAACATAGGTCGTCAGAGGAAAGAAACTATCTAAGGGTATGGTTTAGACCCAAACGTTATTCTTATACCAAGAAGGCTTATCTGAAGTCGACTATGACCGAGTCTTGTAGTCGTAACAGATTCTAATGTACACACGTGACTCTTTTTTGTTCATTAATACGTAATCATTTTTGTTTTTAATTTATTTAATAAACATGGACAAAAAGTGGGGTAACCATGATTATAGAGTCTAAATATTTTGAGAATACTTACTGTTAGAGATCAATGTATTTTCAAAATTTTTTAGTTGTCTCATACCTATACCCACATGGTATTAACTAATTGGTTGATTGATGGAGTAGTATTTTTCATTTTGAACTTCAGGTCAACAATCTGGGGTCCGGACTTTACGTCCCGGACGGGGATCCGACGCGAAGGGAGACCCAGTGACCCCCTCGTCTGAGGTGGACGGTGAAGGACCTGGTGTCGGGTGTCCCTCGGACGAACAAGATGCTCCGTACAAGACAAGGTCGGTCCTCCATGACCCACGAAGAGACCGTAAATTATGAAACGGACACTTACAGTCTTTACTTTACAGGGTTATACGGTTGTCAATCCGTCTTAGTGTACTGAAATGGATAGAGTGGTAGGGACACCTACCTACTTATTAAGAACGGATAAGAGTCCGGTAAAAGACCCATCTCTCACGGTTGTACCAGAGATTAAAATCTTTGAAACGTTAGAAAAACCTGTAATAAAAAGTTATATATATTTGTAGACTTTACACGTGTGGTCCATGATATTGTTTCCTTCATCAAACTATGTACTGTCGCTCCTTACTAGAGAGTTTTAACACTTCACCTTTTCATTCACATCTTACACACAAAAGACACAGACCCGACTTTGTCTCGACACACGAGTACACGTGAGTACACAGGAGCACACACGACAGATACGTCTCTCGTCGAGGTCTTAGCCCTTGGTACCACCCTTTATTCAATTGAATAATAATAAAATGAAAAGTCTATAAGATGTTACACATCTATGAAGTATAAATAAGTTTTTATTCAACTATCTTAATATTTGTTTAATTTTATTTATTACTTGCGGAAACTTGACGAGTAAAATGAGAATTCCTTTATTGATTTCTTTGCATACTGCTACCCTGTCCTTTTGTAGGTCGTGTGGTGACAGGTGTTGTCACTTTTGACCTTTGTTGACGTGTGAAAAAGAACGGAAAAGACCGAAAGAGGACGACGGCTAAAGGAGACGAACGGGAAGATTGGTACTGAATGGGAGTCCATTACGTGTTACAAATAGTATGTCAACAGTATTTTAAACTTTTATGGACTCGTAAATTATTTTTCCTTTTTAAAGGTGGTAAAAGGAATTATAGTCAAACATCAAAAGAGAAGACAACTGCTCAATTCACGAACTGAAAGTTTGTCTTCCATGTCAAACGCTTCTAAGGGTGTCAGTAGGACATCCTTTTTTTCAAAGTTCAGTCTCAGGAATTCCTAAGAGAAAGGTCAATTATGTCAGCTGTCACTTAAATCTTAACAAGATGTCCTTTTGGCACCCCGTCAACCTGCAATAAAAAAATCTTTTCTATAACGTTAGTATAATATTAGTTTTTTAGACTTGTAATAGGTTTAAACATTTAACATACAACCAAAGATTAAAAACACCGATTATGACATTGTGGGGTTCTAGGAAAACGTATCTGAGTACTATGAGTAGAATTACTTTTACATCGTATAAAGTCAATATTCACCCACACAAAATTCTGTTACTTTCAGCGGGTCAACACAGGTTGAAAAACGCTGGGGTACCTGACATATTAGGTACCTTAAGAGGTCCGGTCTTATGACCTCACCCATCGGAAAGGGAAGAGGTCCCCTAGAAGGGTTGGGTCCCTAGCTTGGGTCCAGAGGACGTAACGTCCGCCTAAGAAATGGTCGACTCGGTGTTCCCTTTGGAGTTTTATGAGCTCACCCATCGGATAGGGAAGAGGTCACCTATAAGGGCTGGGTCCTTAACTTGGCCCCAGAGGACGTAACGTCCGCCTAAGAAATGGTTGACTCGATACTCCCTTCGGGTAAAATTCTGGTATCTTCGTAAATAAAGATTTAATTTTTGATACTAATACACTGTCACTTCGGTACTTAAAAATGTATATTAAGAAGAGATTTGAATTTCTCTGAGTAATCAATGTGTTCAAAGACATTTTGGTAACACCCCTTTTTTTAAACTTGGTAATCATTATTTTTATGACAATAAAAATCTATACTGTATCTTTTTTTCTTAATGAAGATTCTTTTTATTTGTAAAAATTGACTTTCTTGAAAATACACATAAATTATTATTTGATTACTTACCACTCTATGACCCAAATTATCTGTCATCGATAAACAGTCCGAAACTTGGACCTCAGAGAGACTCTCGAACAGGTGTCACTCGACCATGAAAGGTCTTCAAACGCCCCGGGTGACCCAACTTCTACCAGTCACTCGTCCACTGGAGAGTCCTACCGGAGGGGTCGACGTGGACGGGAACTAGCGACCCAAAGGGACCGACATCAGGGTGGGATCCGGGAGACGACCCGGCATCACGGGTGCCCTCTGGGTCTTCCGTGGACACACGGTTGCTGGGGGTCAAATCGTGTCCAGATGACCCAGAGTCGCACCCGGGGACTGTACAGGTTAGAGGAGGACCGGTCGGGGGTGGCCCCACGCCAGGATTCAGTTCCGAGGTGAACGGTACCCGTGGACGGTATCCGTTGACAAGGACAAGGGGGGTAGGGACCTCGGTCCGAGGGAGGGTGGGGATATCGTTGGGGGTGGGGGGTGTTGGAGGGGGGTGGGGGTCGTCACCTTGGACAAAGGGAAAGGACGGTTGGAGACGAGGGGACACGGAGAGTAAGGAAGCGGTGTGACTTCGTACTTGTCGGTAAAAGAATAAAACTTTTAATACGAAGTTTACTTTAAGTTAAAAGGACAGTCTCAAGTTTCGTACCGGAGGAACGTCGGAGTAGGACCGGTTCCACCGAAAAGAAGTCCAACCGTTTGGGATTCCCGGAGGTGTGTTGACAAGGAGAGGGGCCCTGGGATGGTGACGGCGGTGAGTGTAACCACATAGTGTGGGTCCTGGATCACCACAGACGGGTTGTTAGTTGTTTGATTCCGAAGTGTAAAGAACAAAGAATGTACCAGATTCTAGACCAATTTGTCTTCACGGACCTAAATTGAGACGGAAAGTCGCCGTAATTACAAATGATTGAGGTATTGAAGTGTCCACGACTGACAGAAAGTGTACGTCTACCTAAGTATTAATCGTGATACATGTTTGTTCTTACGACTATCTGTGACACTTTCTATACTCTGATGCGATAAGTCCAAGTAGGTGGAACGAGAGTCAGAGGTTGTGACTCTTGCGACACAACCGGCCCTTAGCTTGGACCCAATTGACGAACCTTCCGTCGATGTGAGTGGTGATATGGTGGTTGAGACGTGTGCACATATATCATGTGTACATAATTTCTTTTTCGTGGACACTAGGGAGGTAGGTCTTTGTTGGGGTTGACAACTATGACGCTATAAAGAAAAACCATAATAAAAGGGGCATGGTAATGATAAAATATGTCATAAGAATACAATAAATAAGTATAACAAAGTTCAAATACCTGTCAAAGAGATTGAAAAGTACTCTTAAAAGGATACCGTGATTTACAAGAAACTTTCTTAAACATCACCACGTATTCGAAAGACAATAAATTGAGGATGGGACAGTAGTCCATAAACCAATAGATTTTAACAAGTAATATGTAAAAAAAAGGACACACCATTTCATATGTACCCGAAAGGACCACCGAGTCGTCATTTCTTAGGTGGACGTTACGTCCTCTGCGTCCAAACTAAGGACCCAGTCCTTCTAGGGGACCTCTTCCTTTACCGTTAGGTGAGGTCATAAGAACGGACCTTTTAAGGTGTCTGTCTCCTCGGAACACCCGATGTCAGGTACCCCGACGTTTTCTCAACCTGTATTGATCGTGTTTCATATGGATTGGATTTTAAATGGTAAAATTAGTAAAAATTTCCTTTAGTTGGGACTTATAAGTAACCTTCCTGACCACGACTTCGACTGCGAGGTTATGAAACCGGTGGACTACGTTTCTCGTCTGAGTAACCTTTTCTGGGAATTACGACCCCTTCTGACTTCTGTCCTCCTCTTTCCTTGTTGTCTCCTACTCTAGCAACCTACGGTAGTGGCTGAGTTACTTACACTCAAACTCGTTTGAGACCCTCTACCTCTTCCTGTCCCTTCGTCAAGTACCCCGACGTTTCTCAGTACAGGCTGACTTACTGACTTGTTGTTATTAGTAAAAATTCGTATGTCGAGTCATCGTAATTCATGTAAGTGTGACACTTTGGTCTTATATGTCTAAAATTTGTATAATTATTTAGAGACAGGTACCTTAAGAGGTCCGTTCTTATGACCTCTGACAACGACAAAGGGAGAAGTCCCCTAGAAGGGATGGGTCCCAAACTTGAGCCCAAAGGACGTTACGTCCGTCTAACAAATGACAGTCTCGGTGGTCCCTTCGGTCCCCTCCTTTACGGTCGACATTTCTACGGTCTAACCCACCGTCACTCGAAGGAGACCATGTCGTCTCCGACGTACCCGTCCTCTCTCTGATTGTGATTCAAAACACTTTGAAGTTCAGACCGGAACTGAGGACAGAAGGACGTCCAAGACAGACCTCAGAGGGAGTTTGTGGACGGAGAAGAGGACACTCGTCAAAGGACTGTCTGTATGTGGTGGGCAGTTCTAGAAGAAGAAGAGTTTGAAAGAGATGTACTTGAGTTAGAGTGTAGAAGTAACCTCTGACGAGACACATACACTCGAGACCCACAGAAGATGGGTAGTCCGGGTCAAGTCGAAGTCCAGACTTCTTTGAGGTCGTGAGGGGAGTGTTTAGGACAGAGATAGATCTTTGATACCTACGTAGACCCTCGTTCTCCGAGTGACGGTGGGTTAGACCGTAGAAACGTCGACCGTAAAGGAGGGGACCGAAGGGACTACCGAGACTATCATTTGTTGGACGGACGTTACGTCCTCTGGACCCAAGTTTGGGACCCATCCCTTCTAGGGGACTTCTTCCCTTGTCATTGTCAGAGGTCATAAGAACGGACCTCTTAAAGTACCTGTCTCCTCGTACCGTCCGATGTCGGGTACCATAGTGTCTCAACCTGTCCTGACTCCCTGATTATGAAAGGGAAGTGAAGTTCTCGGGTGTTGTCACCGAAATTAGTGTGTAGAGAGACATTAGTACCCTTCCGGACGTGAGATAGTCACAGAGGTCCTACCGTTCGGATACACTTGTCGACCAGGAACCAGTAGAAATATAGGAACCTTAGATTTGTAGAAAACCGTGTGTCATCCGTAAGTTGTCCTCTTCCGTTACCGTTGGGTGAGGCCATAAGAACGGACCTTTTAGGGTACCTACCTTCTCGGACCGTCCGACGTCAGGTACCCCAACGATTCTCAGTCTGTGCTGATTTGCTGAAGTGAAAGTGAAAAGTGAAAGTACGTAACCTCTTCCTTTACCGTTGGGTGAGGTCACAAGAACGGACCTCTTAGGGTCCCTGTCCCCTCGGACCACCCGACGGCAGATACCCCAGAGTGTCTCATCCTGTGCTGACTTCGCTGAATCGTCGTCATCCGTAAGTCGTTTGTTAACGATTGATATTTGAGAAGGTTCGGACTTACTTTCGGACGACACACGACACGAATCAACGAGTCAGGACAGTATGAAAAACACCGGAGTACCTGACATCGGGCGGTCCGAGGAGACAGGTACCCCTAAGAGGTCCGTTGTTATAACCTCACTCAACGGTACGGGAGGAGGTCTCCTTAGAAGGACTGGGTCCCTAACTTGGACCCAGAGGACGTAACGTCCGCATAAGGAAGGTTAGACTCGGTGCTCCCTTCGGCCTTAAATTCGGATCCTCATAATTTTTTTTTTTTTGGGTTTTGGGAAGACTGTGATGGACGTAAAGACCCGAGTTTACAGTAACTAAGGCGGGTAGAGATTTCCCTGACAATTTTGGGGACGTTACCGTTTCCTGTGCGTCAGCGGACAAGATTCCTCGACTCTGTAACGTGGGTGCAGGCACGAGAAAGGGCTCCGCAGTCGATGAGTAAAGGCCCGAAAGGTGAAACCTAAGTGTCCATGGAAGGCACAAAGGCAGGCCCCGAGGGACAGTGAGCGGTCCAGCCCGATGTAAGGGACTAATCAGTGGTTTTACGTCATAATCCGTTCAAAGAAAGAGACCTTGGATTGAAAGTCCTCTTTCGGACAAATCGTGTGACCTTTGTTCTTTTTTGATGGGGGGGGGGGGTTTTTTTTGGGTGGGTTCCTTTTTGATTCAAGATAGAGGTAGCCGAGTGAAAACGCTCGACCCCTGTGCGGCTCCGTGGGCCGTCGCCCCCACAAAGAACCGGCCGCCGCGGCCGGCGGCGCCGCTCCCCTGGCCGGGAGGGGCCTGCCAGCCGCGCCAGGGGACAGCCGGAGTGGGGGCCTGGAAGTCGACTGACGGACGTCGCCGCGGGTGCGTGGACGGACTCCGAGGCCGGGTGAGCCCGCGTCAAGAGCCGAAGACTGAGGGTCCGGAAGTCCTGAACCCTGAGGGCCCAGGTCCGGGAAGGCCCAAGGCCCGCGCGGGGGCGGCGCCCAAGACCCCAAGGCCGCGGCGGGACCTGACCGGCGCCGCGCGTGCCGCCTGGGCCTATCGCGGCGCCTGCCGCTGTCCTGACGCACGCCAGAAGGTCACTGGCCTGAGCCTAAGTACAAAGTCCGCCCTAAACCCGACACTCCTCTTGAGGTTTGAAGCATCAAACCCCTTTCGCCACCACCATGACGAACTCCTTCCTCCCGTCAAAAGGCCTCGCCCTTTTCTTGTTAAAGCTCTCCTAAACTCTAACCCCTTTGTACTCCGATTAAAATCACGTCCTAAGACTCTCAAACATCAAGAACCATCACAATGACTCATTAATCTTTATACACAAAAGGAACCATCGAGTCGGCCATTTCTTAGCCTGATGGTTAACACCTCTGTGCCCAAGCTAGGGACCCAGCCCTTCTTGGGGACCTCCTCTTCCCGTACCGTTGGGTGAGGCCAATAAGAACGGACCTCTTAGGGTACCTGTCTCCTCGGACTTCCCGACGTTAGGTTCCCCTTCCCCACCCCCCTGCCCCCACAGCGTGTCTCAGTCTGTCCTGACTTCCTGATTTGTTCCTGTTGTTGTTAGACGGTAAGGTCTCTCCTCCCCGACCGGTGAGTGACTCATCTCCCCGCTAGTCAAGTCAGTGAGTCAAAACAGGCTGAGACACTGGGGTACCTGACATCGTGCGGTCCGAAGGGACAGGTAGTGGTTGAGAGCCTCAAATGGGTTTGAGTACAGGAACCGCAGTCACTATGGTAGGTTGGTAGGATAGGAGACAGCAGGTGAAGAGGACGGAAGTTAGAAAGGGTCTTAGTCCCAGAAAAGGTTACTCAGTCTAGAGGTGTAGTCCACCGGTTTCATAACTTCAAAGTAAAAGTCATAGTCAGGAAGGTCACTTATAAGTCTTGACTAAAGGAAATCCTACCTGACCAACCTAGAGGAACGTCAGGTCCCCTAAGAGTTCTCAGAAGAGGTTGTGGCGTCAAGTTTTCGTAGTTAAGAAGTCGTGAGTCGAAAGAAATATCAGGTTGAGAGTGTAGGTATGCACTGATGACCTTTTTGGTATCGAAACTGATCTGTCTGGATTACCCTTTATTATTGTAAGACTTTTATCATTTATTTTACCGTTATTTTTTCTACATCTTTCTTATACCTAAACTTAGGACTGAAATGATGAATTAAGGGTCCCCTACTACCTGTTCGATGGAATGTCGTCACTAGGGGTTGTAAAAACCGTGGTCCCTGGTCAAAGTACCCTCTATCAAAAAGACGTCTTCCCCACCCTACTAAGTTCACTTAATGTAAATAACAAGTGAAATAAAGATAATAGTAATGTAGTAGAGGTGGAGTCTAGTAGTCCGCAATCTAGGGTCTCCAACCCCCGGGGATGGAATGTTCTAACACACTCTTAGTTAAATCGACTGTAGTCGTTTTTACCATGTTCCAGGTAGGGATAGGGTTTTGTTAAAAACCCCTGACACATCCCGTTGTAAACCCCCGAATCAAGGGACTGGTCCCTAGTTTGTGAATATGGGAAGATCACCTTCGAACCTCAGAATTAGTGACCTGATGGTCTCTTCAGGGTTTTGTCAAAGAATTTAAATAAAAACTTTGTAGAAAATTTTGAACTGTTTTGGACAGTCTTTGATGGAATGGTCTAGGATCTTCTATCAGTTTTCAAATGTTGTTTTTTCATCTACATATTTACAATATCTGGTCCCAGGAACCTGAGAGAAATTTTACAAACAAAAATAATAAAAATAGAAACCGACGTGACCCAGAAGCGATGACGCACCCAAAAGGACATCAACGTCACTCCCCCCGATGAGAAACAACACCACGTGTCCGAGGAGTAACACCACCAAAGAGACCAACATCGAATCAACGATGTTCCGTACACCCTAGAAGGATCTGGTCCCTCCCTTGGCCACAGGGGACGTAACCGTTCACCTAAAGATGGGTGACATACTGATCCCTTTAGGGGAACCTGAGGAATAGCTATCTTTAACTACTCCAGTCTGAACACGACGTCATTCTCCTGTACTTTTGTTTGTAGTCGAGGTCCTCGACCCCGCTGGACCAAGAAATTTATCCCACTCCCATCCTTGACTAGGCTCCTCCGAATTGAACCCACCAGACGGGTGGGAACGTTCCTAGGACGTGTCCTGGCTGGGAAGAAAACGAGAGTTCTCGCGTCCCGACCTCGTCCACCCTAATCTCGTCCACCGACCGTACCCGACGTCGTGGTCAGTCTCGACGCGACGGAGACTACGCGAGGAGTCGTTCACGTGGCTACGGAGGGGATGGGGCAAATCCCCAGAGTCGGACAAGACACGGAGTGTCAGAACGTCAGTGGAGTCCACGACGTGGAAATGGATTGTACCTCGACACCCCCACACGACCCGACACACGACCCCGCCAGGGTCCTTTGGTCGGTCTTGGGTCCGTCGCAGCCAGACGAAGGGGAACAAAGACCTCATTCGTCCGAACACGTACAGGGAGTGCTCACCTCAGATCCCAAGAATGTCGGAAGGATAATCAAGGTGACCAAAAGTGTGGTGGATTCCCCCATACAGAAGGGTCACAGTCTGTGGTCCTGATCCTACGGGTTATCACCGATTTTGGCTGGGGAGGGGTCCTTTCCAGAAGTCCGGACACAGTAGAGAGAGGAGAAGACACAGGGGAAGGTCCCACGTCCAGGACTCGGTTAATGAAGAGAAGGGAAGGATGAACTAAGACACACCTAGAAAGAATGTCTGAACCAAAATGTTCCGACAGACAGAGGTTAAGCAGAAGTCACTCCTAACGAGGTGTACATCTACATAAAAACTATACAAACATTCACATCCGTTTGAAACACAGGAGGATGAGACGGTAGAACTATAGGGGAGGGACCTTAGTCATTAGAATAAAGACTTCCCATTTACACGACGAAATTTTTACACAGTATTTTGTAAATTTTGCGTATCTTACGACGTTCAACTAGACTTCGTATTTTTGGGTATCTTACACAGTTCTTGGTAGTCTGTTATTAATGTCATTTCAGAATTAATTGATAGTAACATAACGAGACGACACTAGGGTCGTCTAAGTCTGATCTTAAGAGAAATAATAGATGAGGTGTAATAACGAGCCTGTAAGATCTTATATCACGTACACTATAAGGGAAGTAACAAATCTGAGTGTCCAAAGGTACTGGAAAACGACGTTCGGGTTGGGTGGTCGTGATCAAGATAGGTATAATTTTACTGTTCTAAAAAAAAAAAATTTCTACAGAAAGACGTAGGTTGCATCAATCTTTAAAAGAATGACTCCATTGTAAGACCTTTAGACTCGGAATCCTGGAATCTCTTCTTGAGATGAAGGGTACCCATTTCACTCGACACCGAAAAGAACGGAAACGAATCTCCGACCCATGAGCGTAGAGAGTCCAGGGAGATAGGGAACGACCCCAGGGGACAAGATCGGACCTGTCGTAGTCGTACCCTTCGGAGGGTATCGGTCTGGACTTTAAGACAGGAAAGACCTGTCTCGCCAGTGAGGATAGTATCGATCGTTTCTTTTAAGGAGTTGAGAGGTTTCTAAAAAGTACGGGTTAATTTTATCATAAGAATTTTATCATAAGAATGGTTTACTGAACTCTTAATGTATAATAAAAATATAGAACGTCTTGGTAGACTGTACTGGATAGCTCGACCTGAAACCGTCTGTTTGACTCAAGCAGTTGTCAACCTTCAGTATTTTAACTTTCACGGAACTACCTAAACAAATACCATATCTACACTACTACCGAAGAACCCACTCCTGAAGAGATCTGAGTAGTTCAATATACATAATGTATATCGAAAAACATACGGTCAGTATGAAGTCAGACCACCAAAAATTTTTCACTTTTTTAAAGGATTTAAAAATGGTGTACCATTCACAGTATGAAAATGTATATATTTTTATATACATAAAAAATGATGAATGCATGTCGACACAGTTCAGTATCGACACCGTACGTTCCGAGAAGGAACCGTGTATCCGAAGAGAGATCAATTCCGGGATTCCCGAATACATACACTCTAGAATCAAAGGACTGTCCCTAACTCGGGTGTAGGGGATGTAATCTTCCGCTTAAGAATTGGTTGGTAACCTGGTGATCCCTTGAGGGATCTGTATAAGAAAACTAGATTGTAACAACTATTAAAATACTTCGTCTGTGTCAACACAGGGCCAAACGTACTCCCCGACCAAGGTTCTGGGGGTACCTATGGTCTTAGGGACTTACGAGTTCAGGGAGTATATTTTATATATCACAAACGTACATTGGATGAATCTAGAAGGGATATGAACTTTAGTGGAGATATAATGAATATTATGGATCATGTACATTTACGATACATTTATTAATATCACAAGTCCGGATGACAATCAACGAGTCAACAGACTGAGAAACACTGGAGTACCTGACATCGGGTGGTCCGAGAAGACAGGTACATCATTTATTAACACCCACGTGTTATTTAAGTTCAGAACGAGAAATTTTAAGTATATTAAAAAAAAAGGGGACGACAAAAAGGCTAGAGACGACTCAACTTAGGCGTCTGCACCTTGGTGTCAACCCTCCCGGTTCACACAATAATAGTAGGGGTAAAACGTCTACTGTTGTCAAAGACTCTTGTCTTGAGCGATTAGGGTCCGACGGACTGACGTTTCGTACCCGGTAATCGGTAATCTAATGTCACGGGAGGACGGAGGTCACTACTGTATTCTAACATAGTCTTACCTATTAAACACCGATTATAGGGAACACCCAATCGTGAATCAGACTGAAAAGAGATGTCGTTCTGAACTACGTTATAAAAAGTAACATAGACCGTCAAGGAGGGGAGAGGGAGAAGGTGGAACATTACCTAAAATTCTTGGAAATTCGAATCACCCGTGGACCCGATGTCCACTCGTAAATATATTGTAACTAAATGAAACGGTTGTTTCCAGGCAGATCAGTTCCGATACCAAAAAGGACACCAGTACATACCTACACTCTCAACCTGACACTTCTTTCGACTCACGGTTTCTTAACTACGAAAACTTGACACCACAACCTCTTCTGAGAACTCTCAGGGAACCTGACGTTCCTCTAGGTTGGTCAGGTAAGATTTCCTCTAGTCAGGACCCACAAGAAACCTTCCTTACTACGATTTCGACTTTGAGGTGATGAAACCGGTGGAGTACGCTTCTCAACTGAGTGACCTTTTCTGAGACTACGACCCTCCCTAACCCCCGTCCTACTTTTCCCCTGCTGTCTCCTACTCTACCGACCTACCGTAGTGGCTGAGGTACCTGAACTCAAACTCACTTGAGGCCCTCTACCACTAACTGTCCCTCCGGACCGCACGACGTCAAGTACTCCAGTGTTCCTCAACCTGTGTTGCCTCGCTGACTTGGCTTGACTGACTTTTCAGTCAATTCTGAACTTACATCATTTTCTGATTAAATAAGTTGGTTATTGGTTACACCATGAATCTGACTTAATCTTATTTTTATCTCCTTATTTTATATCCGTTTTTTTCATCCTTTATAACACTGATAAAATTTTTCTATGTGTGAATTTTTTTTATTCTGAAACCCCGTTCGAAAGTTCGGTTTTCTGATGTTATTTACTCCTACTCGTAAACCAAGGAACACACCATAGATCGACACACTGAAACCTTCAGAACCCGAAACTGAAGAAGTAGGTATTAATTTTTTTCTTTTTTTTACTTTTGGTACTAAAGTCCTTCTTCCTGATAAAAACTTCATCGATCGTTTTGTGAAAACCCTTCAGGTTAAAAATACTTCACAGAAATTTCATTAGAAAATTGTTTATATACATAAATAAATAAATCGACGTGGTCCGGAACCAACGTCATACACCTAAGAAAATCAACACCGTACACTCTAGATCAAGGGACTAGTCCCTAGTTAGACCCGAGGGATGTCTACCGTACCTCAGAATCGGTAGCCTAGTGGTCCCTTCAGGGACAAAAAAATTTTAATAGAAATTGAGTCACCATCACATTATCCTTTCTTGGAAAAGTATCAGATATGTTTAATTAGTGATTTTTCTACAACGGATGGTCGAAGTCTTTCAAGTCAGCGAGTCAACACAGACTGAGACTCGTTGGGGTTCCTGACGTCGTACGGTCCGAAGGGACAGGTAGTGGTTGAGGAACGATTGGTTGAGAACGAGTTTAAGTACAGGTAGTTCAGTCACTTCGGTAGGTTGGCAGAGTAGGAGACAGTATGGGAAGAGGAGGATGGAAAATAGTAAGAGTCGTAGTCCCAGAAAAGGTTACTCAGTCAATAAGTGTAGTCAACCGGTTTCATGACCTCAAAGTCGAAGTCGTAGTCAGGAAGGTTACTTATAAGTCCTGACTGAAGGAAATCCTACCTGACCAACTGAGAGGAACGTTAGGTTCCCTGAGAGATCTCAGAAGAGGGTGGTGTCAAATTTTCGTAGTTAAGAAACCACGAGTCGAAAGAAATACCGGGTTGAGAGTGTAGGTATGTACTGATGACCGTTTTTGGTATCGAGACTGATCTACCAGGAAACAACCATTTCTTTATAGAGACGAAAAATTAAACGACAGATGCAACCAGTCAAACAGAAGGTTCCTCGTTCGCACAAAATTAAAGTACCGACGTCAGTGGTAGACGTCACTAAAACCTCGGGTTCTTTTATTTCAGACAGTGACAAAGGTAACAAAGGAGTAGATAAACGGTACTTCACTACCCCGACCTACGAGAATCAAAAAACTTGCGGCTCAAAGTTTGCTCAAAGAAGTGAGAAAGTGAAAGTAGTTCTCCAAGAAGTCAAGGAGAAACGAAAGACGGCATTCCAATAATAGACGTCTAGAAACGTAGACGTGTAGACTCCAATAACTATAAAGAGGGCCGTTAGAACTAAGGTCGAACACGAAGTAGGTCGGGTCATAAGACGTACTACATGAGACGTATGTCGGAACTACATGAGGGAAGGGTTGAACCTTGGTCAGGTAACAAGGTACAGGACAAGATTGATAACGAAGAACTGGACGTATCGTCAAAGAGTCGTCCGTCCATTCCACCAGTCAGACCATAATGGTAGTGAACTTCTTAAAAGGTGTCAAACGACACTAGGTATGTCAGTTTCCGAAACCACATCAGTTATTTCGTCTTCATCTACAAAAAGACCTTGAGAGAACTAAAAAGATACTAGGTTGTCTAAAACCGTTAAACTAGCGACCAAGGAGACGGATGGTCGAATTTAATATGTATTACTGAGTAGAGACCCTTGTGACGGAAGGTCCATTAACCATAATTCGATTTTATGGAAACAAATCGATTTCATGGAAACAAAAACATATTGAGCATGGTTTATATATAAAGGGGGCTAAAGTTCGAGGAACTGATCTTTGTAGGACTGATCCGGGTGGGGACTTACTGACGTCCTTTCCTCTATACAATTAAGTAACCTTCCTGTCTGCGACTCTTCTTGGTCCTCATCCACTGAAATGGCGGAACGGGACGGAGACCTCCGAAAATGATGTTTTCTTCAGCCTTGAGATTGAGACGGTTGTACCAAGAAATCCCCGGGTTCATATGGTAAAAGAGACAAAAGACCGAAAACCTTATTTCAATAGTAAGGAACGGGGTACGTCAACAATGACAGAGAGGTAATGACGGGATAGGACAGCACGTCCCGGTCGTCATCCGCGATCAAACAAAAGAATATGGCCAACAATGTTTACTGTGAAGCAAACTAAAAAATTTTATAAATATTTGTCCGTGTTTTGGTTTCAACACATGCATTACCATGGAAAGTAACAACTCAGGCGAAGATGCGTCGTGAGACGCTACCGTTAATTCTTTTGTCAAAAGCTCGAAACGTGCGGTCACAAGTTTTATGTATCAAAGTTGTGACGCGTGTGCCGGTTAATGCGTAATCCGTCGTTTCTGTTCGGTATTTCTGTTCGTCACTTAAGTAGTGCTCCAACAGAAACGGTACTTTATCACACCGGCTGGCAGGAAGGAAGGAAATGAGCCAGGGCGGACCGTTTCTGTTGTTTTTGGTTTCTTTAGAACCGTTTTTCAGAAGGAGGTGGTTAGTATTGTCGGCGTCGGAGTACAAAGGCCCCTGCTCCTCTGAGTGAAGAGCACTCTCGCGGTCGCTTCGAAAGTTTCCGGTTCTCTCTTCCAGCTAGCCTGGGCCTTCACAAGACCCCGTTGGTAGAGGGGCGACGAATCGGCGGGTGATGAGGCCGGGGGTGTCCTTAGTAGTACGACACTAGGTACCCCAGCGTTTCTCAGCCTCTGCTGACTCGCTGACTTAACTTGACTTGACTTGAGGCCGGGGCTCGGGTCCGGACCCGCCTTCCACGGACCGGCGCTCGCGGGTGATTGCCCACAGAAAGCCTGAAGGGACCCTCAACATCAAA
The DNA here is from genome assembly GCA_006410555.1 of Capra ibex. Classification (NCBI taxonomy): domain Eukaryota; kingdom Metazoa; phylum Chordata; class Mammalia; order Artiodactyla; family Bovidae; genus Capra; species Capra ibex. The sequence goes on along the minus strand of SJYO01048061.1, from coordinate 39,019,463 downwards.
CGCACACAGGCTGCCGCGCGAGCGCGTTCGCGTCTCCCCGGCTTCCTTGATGTGAAAGGTCCTCCGAAACCCAGGCGCCCGCCTCGCCGCCGCCGTCACCGCCCACCAAACATTCACGTCGACGGGGGCGAGGCCGAGACCGAACTCTCCGCACTCCCCGGAGCCGGAGGCTCGCCCCGAAGAACACCTCTCCCTGAATTCCTCGACCAATCAAACGGCAGGACTTAGGTTCGCCCGGCCGCCTCGCGACTCCCTGGCCGAGCCGACCACCCCCGCGCGGCAAGCAGCACCTCCCCGGCACGCCTCACGCGACAAGGCGCCAATAAGTTTCGACACCCAAACTTTCTAAACGACACCCAGCCACCCAAAGTTACTGCACAAGAAACCCTCTGGTCTTTAAGTGGAGGGATTCGTTGGTTAACCAAAAGTTCTGGGTTCCCACCCAAACTTAACAAACGTAGATGCAAAAGACGAAGCGCAACGTCTCTTAAATTGAGGAGGGGGCCACGAAATTTCTTACGAACACACCGTCAAAAACCTCCAGAATTCCGACAGACAAACAAAGTTTGTCTAAAACTATTATCTTTTAGGCTCAAGTGTACGACTATCAGGATCCGTAAAACGACTCATACGAGGGAAATGGTTCCGGAATCATAGTTATTATTTATTGTCCAATACCACCTTTTTGTCATTTATATGAAAGTCCTAGTATCATTACTTTAACTTTACTTCGACACCTCCAAAGGAAATATCCACCTCCTTTCTACATAATGGGTTTCGCCCCAGATGGACGAGTGACGAGTTTCGGTTATTTCTCCGTTCAAAACACCTTTCTTCTGTCCTGGAAGGGGTGGTGGGGGAGGTAATCCACCTACCTCCGTGGATGTACCTCTTTGTCGTGTCAGTCGAGACTGTCAGTAGAACTTTAGGCAGTACTACCAGGAGACTAACCCCAGTAGAACTACCAAAATTCATCAATTAGAAGTCAAAGTCTCAGCCGAACAAGTGTAAAAGAGTTCCGGTCCAGAGTCTTAACATCGTCGACACAGTACCGATCACAGACCAACCAGTAGTACCTCAATTGAAGAAGGTCGACCACCTTCAAAATCAGAGAGGTTCTGTCGAGTAGGCTTACCGAGCGTTATAACAGTGATTGGGTACTGTTCTTTGATGTCCCGGAAACTAAAACGAATTACTGAATTCGACGATGACAAAACAGGACAAACGAAAAGAAACGAAGACGAAAAGGAATGAAGAGACTAATTTAATAAGAAACCGACTTAAAAAAGGTGTCTTTTGAACCGTCCGACTCCTACGGCCCCGTTCCTGGTGTCCCGGGACAAGACAAAGTCTACGTCTGCAGACTCACGACGTAGTGTTACCACTACGGGAAACAGTCACGTAGATCTGTTCAGAGCCTCCCTTTTACGTGAACAGTCAGACCCTCCTTTTAAAAGATCGAAAAAAAAAAAAAATCTAATTTAAACTCATATCAATTAAATGTCACAACACAAAGTTCACTTATCTTTTCACTAAGTTAATATGTATGTATAAGAAAAAGTCCAACAAAAGGAAAGATCCAATAATGTTCTATCACATCAAGGGACACGATATGACATCTAGGAACAAATGGACAAAATATACATCAGCACACATAGACAATTAGGAGTTAAGTCAGCGAGTAAGCACAGCGTGAGAAAAACTGGGGTACCTGACGTCGTGTGGTCCGGAGGGACAGGTAGTGGTTGAGGGTCTCATCTGAGTTTGAGTACAGGTAACTCAGTCACTCCGGTAGATTGGTAGAGTAGGAGACAACCGGGGAAGAGGAGGGTGGAAGTTAGAAAGGGTCGTAGTCCTAAAAAAGTTTACTCAGTCAAGAAGAGTAGTCCACCGGTTTCATAACCTCAAAGTCGAAGTCGTGATCAGGAAGCCTACTTATAAGTCCTGACTGAAGGAAATCCCACCTGATCAACCTAGAGGAACGACAGGTCCCGTGAGAGTTCTCAGAAGAGATTGTGGTGTCAAGTCTTTGTAGTTAAGAAACCGTGAGTCGAAAGAAATATCAAGTTGAGAGTGTAGGTATACACTGATGACCTTTTTGGTATCGAAACTGATCTACATGGAAACAACCGTTTCATCACAGAAACGAAAAATTATACGACAGATCCAACCAGTATTGAAAAGAAGGTTCCTCGTTCACAGAAAGTTAAAGTACCGACGTCAGTGGTAGACGTCACTAAAACCTCGGGGGGTTTTATTTCAGACAGTGACAAAGGTGACAAAGGGGTAGATAAAGGGTACTTCACTACCCTGGTCTACGGTACTAAAATCAAAAGACTTACAACTCAAAATTCGGTTGAAAAAGTGAGAGGAGAAAGTGAAAGTAGTTGTCCGAGAAAGACAATTAGGACTTGAAGATAAGAGGAGGATAGACGAAACCATTAGTATTCACAAAAGATACAGACAGACAAAGACAAAACATTTATTGAAGTAAACATAGTAAAATTTTATAAGGTGTATATTTACTATAGTAAATTAGAGACCTAGGTAGATACAACGACGTTTACCGTAATAAGGTAAGAAAAAATACTGACTCATTATAAGTTAACATATATATCTGGTGTAGACATAGGTAAGTAGACAGTTACCTGTAAATTCAACGAAGGTACAGAACCGACAACACTTACCACGACGACACTTGTAACCCCACGTACATAGAAAAACTTAATCTCAAAAGAGACTTATATACGGGTCCTCACCCTAACGAACTAGTATACCATTGTGACAACAATCAAATAAATTCCTTGGAGGTAAGATAAGAGGTGTCAACGACGTCGTTAAATGTAAGGGTGGTTGTCACATCCTGCCAAGTGAGCCATCCAATACTTGTGTTTTTGTTTTATGGTCATTATTATTCTCTTTACGGTTTTATCGCTACAGTCTTTGGAGATCCCTATGTCTATTCTCTGACGGAGCACCCGCTCTTCCCTCAATATCCTTCTCCTCCTTCCCTGTTGTCCTCTACCACGGTCTATTTCGGAACCCCACCACCACTGAACAAGACCTTGATCCTCCTTGTGACGAAGGGACCAACCCGTTTCTTCGTCATAACCTGATGTCAGTCTTCGTAACTTTCACCAATTTCACCCATCATCACCTATATCTGTCACTGAACAAAAAGAAAACCATTAGTTTGTTGAATCTGCTCGAAATTGAGGGAATCCAAAAAACAACAACACAACACGAGTAAGCACAGACCGAGACACCGAGGTACCTGAGACCGAAGAGATAGGTACCTTAAAGGGTCCGTTTATTACCTCACCCAACGGTAAAGGAGAAGGTCCCCTAAAAGGTCCCTAGCTTGGGTTGAGAGTACGTTTCCGTGAAATAAACGGTGACGCGGTGATCCCTTAGGACGAGGGAATCAAAATCCAGAAAACTAACTAGTAGTGAACACATTTAACTAGGTATTGACTAACTTAGTCTCCCTTGAAACTAAAAACTAGGGGAGTCACACCTAAAAAATTCCTGTAATTTTTTTTATACATTGATTAAGGAACTAACGAAACGATTTCAGAAAATATATTCTTTATGAGTCTAAAAACACGATCCAACTCTAAACCCATCTTATCGAACAAAAGACAGAAGAGAGACGTCCACAACCTTTAATTATTGACAAGACAGAAAATGTAATAAATTTATGTCATGACGGTAACCTGGTTTTACAAAGACTACAGTTGGAGAAGTCTCAATTTGTCACCCGTCTTGAAGAATTGGGTCACCTACCGCTTAGGAAGAGCCCGACCCCAGTATAATTTAGCACCTAAAGGATAAAATCTTCGTCTCCTTCTCTTCGGTCGTTTACACTTGAAAAGATGGTCGAAAGGATAATTTCGATGTTTTAAAAGTTTATCAAATTCGAAATATTCCCTTCTTCTAAGTGAAGTACTTCTTGTCTTTAACCTCGGATTGTCGGGCATGTTCAATGTCAGTCTATTTAGACTTGGTGTCTCTCAGAAAGGAAATTGATTTCTCCCCGGTGTCGATCACCGTGCAGTCCTACAAGGACCTGTTACCCTTCTATCGTTTTTACTCAAATAGTGTCTAGAAAACTCACTTAAGTTTCTTCACGGAATATTTCTGGGTGAACAATTTTTCGAACTTGTCCATTTTGGTCCAAACTAGACTATACATACACATACTAACGTCAATAACGTCCAAAGACAAATGTTACTTTTCAGTAGACAAGTCCAGAAACAAATAGAAAATGAACATTATAGTATGAAACAAACTCCACTTTGTAATTTTGTACTAACTATACATTTTATGTTCATATCGTGAATTATTATAGAAGGATGGAGTAAAACATTTTTGATTAAATCTTTACTGACTAGTTTATAATCAACTAATATTTACCTGACTATGACTAGGATGAAATTCTTAGTTTCCTAAGTACACTAAAAAAAAAAAAGAGAAAGAATCAACTCTCAAATCTTAAAATCACCGTCTAATTCAATGAAACCCTAGGGAGAAACCTTGAGAAATAATCTCTTCTATACTCTTTCCTCGACCCTCCCTAATTCTAATTACAATTCCTCGTCTCCAGGAATTTCTTTATCATTAAATTTAGTTAAAATACAGATTTTTCGACTTTCTTCTCGTTGTCTTCTTCGTCCTCGTCGACTTCTCCGCTGTCGAGCTCGTCAACGTCTCCGAGTACCCACTCGTCCTCCTCGATGAGCGGAACCATAGACCCGTCGTCTGTGAGGGTCCATAATAAATGACACTCCGGAAACCAGTCATGTCACCATCCGTCAATATGTGTAAAGGACAGAATTCAACTGTCTAATAAAGATGGTAAAGAGACAGTGCAACGGTTGAGGTTAAAGTTCGGTCTGTCTGTTGGCACCTTGCCATCACCACATTATATTATGTCTACTCCCTAGACACGGTAAGACCTTGTATACACGGGATGAATTTTCGTAACTGTAAATAAATATGTTTTTTAAAATTTTTCTGGGTTGTCTTATTTCCCTCTTCCGTTACCGTCGGGTGAGGTCATGAGAACGGACCTTTTAGGGTACCTGTCTCCTCGGACCATCCGACGTCAGGTACCCCAGCGACTCCCAGCCTGCACTGACTCACTGAAGTGAAAAGTGAAAGTACGTAACCTCTTCCTTTACCGTTGGGTCAGGTCACAAGAACGGATCTCTTAGGGTCCCTGCCCCCTCGGACTACCCGACGGCAGATACCCCAGCGTGTCTCAGTCTGTGCTGACTTCACTGAATCATCATCATCATTGTCTCATTTTCTACGTCTCGACTTAAACTGGACCCGATGACTCCATGTTGGGGACGGACTACTTACTTTTTGACTCGTACCAGTATTTTCACACATACACATCTTCGGTAAAACGAGGTGATTGCTCGGTATGGTCTTTATGAAAGATCCTATCATGTCCTGTCGAAAAGACAACTTACGATCTAGTCAATTATCTTTGGTGCTACATGATTACCCCTACTCGTTCGTCAACCTTCAACTAGACCTCGTCATCAAAACTCTCAAGAAACTGGTCTAACGTATCATTGTCTTTGTAAATTTTAGTACTGAGTATTAAAGTCTCTTTAAAGTACTTAGTCAAGAATAAGTGTACGGACCGTCCATCGTTCCTGTAAAGTTTTACCTAACACAGGGAGGGTACCAAACTTTTTGTCACCAGTCCCCGTCACACGAACGAAGAACCACGACGGAAAATTCTCTGTGTGAAACGACTAACTCACCTTGTGGACAAGACAACTCTCCGACAGGACCTACGTCTCTTATGTTTCTTCTTTCTAGAACCATCCACACGTACGTCTACACCGACCTACCATGGAACCCGCACCACCATCGTGACCACTGTTCCCTCCGTCGTTTACTTCTTACCGAGTCCTTTAAACCTACAAATAGAATCTGTTATACCTCTTACACCACACATACACCTTTATTGACTCACCAAGTCCCAAGGAAATACCTCCTGTCTTTTTATTATTAGTGCTAGTGAATGTATTATCGGACACTATCAAAGGACCCATCTTTATCGTATACCATCTCGTTATCCCTTCGTCTAAAATTTCAATGATTACACTCTTGATGGAGGTACCTCAATACATTGTCAACAAAATCCTGTCAAGAGTTGTAAAAAACCAAAGTCTTGGAGTATTGTGAGAATTTAATAACTCCTGAGGTTTCTCAAACATAATAATATACCCGATATCGATAACTATAAATGACACAATCTCTAATTTTGATTCTTTAAATTTTCGATTAAAGAAATTTTATTAATACACGATATTTATTGTTCTTTTAAGAAGAATTGTTTTTTTAAAAAGATTTTTTATTAACTCTCCTTACCGTAACAACTAACAAAGACTTTTAGAGATTGAAAACCGAATATCTTGAGTCGACTAAGAGTATAGATGAAAGTGGAGGGTAGAGAAGTAAATACAACAAAACCAACTACATACACTTTTTTTTTAGGTCGGAGTGTTCCTGTACACTAACCTTTTTCTTCTTTCGAAAAAGTTTATTGCACCAATAAAGAAACTATAAGGTGGTTTGAATTGTTCACCAGTAAAGAATCGACAATACGTGTCATACCTTAGTTAGTATAATTACTTGAAAGACACGACAATGTAATTTTATGTAATTTCATAGAACTGTAAAACTTACCTGAAAAGTAGTAGGTACGAAACCATTTTAGTACGTAACCAATAAACCTTTTATTATCAAGAGACTCACTCCATCCAAGATTTTTATAACGATATAAAGTAATATTTCATATTTTTAAATATACATAATTACGATGGTGTCTAGAGTAGTATTTTCAGAACTTTATATTTCGAAAGTTCGAGTACCACTACCTGTATAAAAGGTTGTAAGACTAAAAATGAACTTTCAAGTATGAAATAGTAACCGTTGTTTATGACAGTCAAAGGAACTTTTCAGACCGAGTCAACAGAGTAAAAACTCTTTTACAAGACGGTTCATGACACCAAATTTAGTGGTATCAAGCAGTAAGAAAGTTTATCTTTATTAGGGACTTTCTAGTTAATCCACTCGAATACCGACTTTTTTAAAGTGTCGGGTACCGAATCAAATGTCGTCTTCACTAAATACGTATGAAGAGTAGAACAGGATATTTTATAAGTCTTCTGTACTTGAGTTCTCAATTTTAAATTGATTTTTTAATTATTAAAAGGACGAACGAAACAGACCTTGTAAGAAGCCATTTCGACAACAATCAAAAGGTCAACTCTCACACCACCACTCGTGAGACAAGACCCATGACCCATGACCCATGACGACAAGACGAAAACTCACTCCAGGGGTCCTTCGAACGACTATCACGTACACTAGTCCCATGTGCAGTCGTGTCACTTTTCCGTCTATGACAAAGTCATCAAGACTTCTATCGAACCTGCAAACACCTACGGGACTGTCTCAGAACCTCTGACCCTCACATGTCTGGTGTGAAACTCCTGACGATGAAACCCTAAAACGAGAAGACAGTCTCTACAGAAATCCGACTTCACCCTACTGGTAATCACTTTTTATAAATCTACCCTCTTATAACAATAATTTCTGCTGTCCAACTTAGACTATGAGTCACTCCTGGATGGACTGAAGGTCAAAATAAACACCCGATCCCCTCTTCGTCTCCCATATTCTGTATCCACCGTACGGAGAAAGTATGAAGGGTGATACAGAATAAAAAAACCGGTACTGTGTAGCGACCACCCAGAATTCAAGGACCTGGTCTTTAACTTGGACCTGAAGGACGTCACCTTTGTCTCAGTATTGGTGACTTGACAGTCCCTTCAGGAGACGTAACACAGAAATTAAGATTCAAATTACCTTTATTAGACCCTTTTGTCCTCATCATTTAAAGTTCCCCGACCATATCGTCCGTCATATCGATCATAACTGTAAATAAGAGATTCTTAAGACAGAAGCTCTATGTGTCTTTCCTTTAGAAGACAGATAACGCACTAAAGTTTTCGTCTCTGAATTCTTTGTCTTATCCGTCTTTCATAATGTCCTTTAAATCCCTGATGTCTTCTCATGTTTTGTTTTAGTGGGTAGTAAGGTGGTGGCCTCCAGTGGTCGTAGAATTACCCTCGTATTTCTTTTTTACAAAAGTTCACAACATTACGTCTCGTCAATAACTAACACTTCCTTGTTAAGTCTAATAAACATTGACACATGGCCACGAGACGTAAATTAACAAACAGTGTCCCGAATCTCAACTGTCGAGGTCCGTCACGAGTGCCTACCTCCCACTTGTTACGGAAGGTGTGAATCCGTCCGACGTCGAGACCGTACACTTGTGACGTGCACTCAACACCACATTTACGTGAAAGTTAGTTTTCGTACGTTTTCAGTGAAACCTGAGAATTTTAAAGTACTGAAACAATTTGCATCAAAGGATTATTACTCCCCTTTTCATGAAAAGAGTGAAACCTCCTTTGTATCCACGGTAATTTTCCATCTCGTCTTTTACAATATCTTTCAGTAGTCAAAACAACTAAAAGAATTAACATTCCAAATTGAGGTGACGGACTACTGGTCTCGGTCTTTTTCATGTCTGGAGGCCCTTTAAGTTGATGACATCTCTTTTGCTACGGGAAGAACGGTAGTATATAGATGGTCTTAGTTTCGGTTCTTTTTTTTGTGAGAAGATTGTAAAATAGGTCACTTGTTTTGCTGAAGACATCTTGATGAGTAGTCCTAAAACAAAATTGAAGTTCTTCACCACGAAGAGGGTCACACAAAATACTCCGTGTCACAGTCCTTCGTGAACACTTTTTTTTACTAAACTTCCTTCTTTTGCTATTGATAAGATTTCCACTCAATGAATAGAAAAAGAGAAGATATCAATTACCTGTCACAGTGGATCAACAAGATTCTGGTTCTTTCAGGACGCATAAAAAGAGGATAAGCACAGAAAAAAACAGGAGGATTTATAAACACATAAATAAATAAACCGACGTGACCCAGAATCAACGTCGTACGTTTGTGAATCAACATCGTACACCCTAGATTAAGGTATTAGTCCAAACTTGGGCCTGGAGGACGTAACACTCACGTCTCAGAATCGGTGGCCTGATGGTCCCTTCAGGTACGATGCAGAAATTTACTCTCTGGGATTGAAGACATGTCGGTGACTCGGACCAAACCTGTGTCTTAAACACTGAAAGGTCCTCGTTCAACGTCCTACTGAGAACGACTGAAGTCTGGAACAGCACCATCGTAGGCCAGAAATCTTTCCCTCCTTCGTTAGAGACGCCCCTAGTAAAAAGAGCTCTCGAATCCTTTTCAAACTTTAGATAAATTCTTCACACACAGCCACCATCCCTTATCCTATCTTCTACACTGTCCACTTGTTATCTAATCACTACCCTGAATGATGAACATTCTCTTTAGGGAGGTTGGGGCTGTGGGAATGACATAGAGACACAAGGGTCGTGGGTCGTGTGAAGACGGCCTCGCGACCGAGAATCACAGACGAGCAAGGTTGGAGTAGCTCACGAGTTCCGTAAAGATCACATTTCAGGACAAAGACACGAGTGAGGGACCGGAAAAAAAAGAAAGGTATAAAACATTAGTATCTCACTCATAACACATTATTTAATACAAGAAAAGGGTGAGTTACACCTTTCACGAGTACCGTGAAAAACATCGGGAGTATTGGTATTAAAATTACAATAGTAATACGTCTAGTAGTTTATTACAGAAATAAAGTACAAGAAATATCATCCTGACTTAGTAAAGGTCATAAAAATTAAAATTAAACGAAAAGTTGAAATTACCAAAAATACTTATACAAGAAATCTCAGTATATATCTTTTTGTGTTTACTATGCTGTTTTTCAGAAATGAGTTATCAATCATGGCCCGTGGAAAACACCTATTATAGAATAAGGATCAAATCTCATTAAAGAACCATATTTTTCCAGTTTACAGAAAAGGAATAAAAAATATGTCATGTAAGGGAATTAGAAAAGTAGAAATAAACCACCGTGACACGTCGTACACTTTGTAGGGATTGGTCCCTAGTTTGGGAACGGGGAACGTCACCTTCGTACCTCAGAATTGGTGACCTGATGGACCCTTCAGGGTAACGGGAAAATAAAAACCGTTTAAAGTTTGTAGGTCTTTTCAACTTTCTGACGATGTCACTAATGGCACATGGGTGATGGATCTACGTCGTTAACTATAAAAAGGTATAAATAAAACAGATAGATATAAACATACAATATATATAGACATAGATATGAATTTAAATAGACAAATATAGACATGTATAACTATCAAACGAGTCAACAAAGTAGAGTTTAATATACCTCTGTAATAAAATATATTAAAGTTTATAAGTCTTTTTTAATCCTGTAAGAAGATACATTGGTGTTATGATAATTATAAAAACATAGGTCCCTGGAATTGATACCTTTATGTTAAATCTTACGAGGGACGCTAGGGTTTTAACGGAGAAATTCCACAAAAAATTTTCATCCTAGGCCAGTTCAATAACATAATGTAAGTCAACGATGTCAAGAAACTCAGAAAATATTAAATCTTTTAAAGAGGAGGAATTGTAATTGAAAAACTTCCTACAACACAAAATTAATGTCAAAAAGTCAAAAGAAATAGTATAATTTCTTCAGGAACTCACAAAATTTTAGAAACCATATGTAACAAATGGATTTAAAAAAAAAATTCGTATCATTGAACATTTTAAGAGTGTAAAATTTAGAAATTAGACGAAAAGAATGACTTGATTTAACGAGGATTAAAAACAAGATCCTCTTCCATAAAATGGTACAAACCTCTTTTACTGCCTTGTCCAAGTCCTTCCCTTGCTATGCTTGAATTTTTTTTAACCACTAAGGAGTCTTCACCAATTATAACTTCTTTCCATAGTAAACGCAACTTTCCTTAAATTATACTCAGTAATAATAACCATGAAAGAAACAAACTTTCTAGGTATCAAAAGAACGAAAACGAACCTTCACGAAAATTCATATCCTAACTTCTAGGTCGAATAAGGTATAACAGTCGTTGTCATTCTCCAACCCTTCTATTAGTCAATTTCATCGGAACTGTAACATAACCTTCTTAGATCGTCAAAAAAGACCTCTTCCGTTACCGTAGGGTGAGGTCATGAGAACGGACCTTTTAGGGTACCTACCTCCTCGGACCACCCGACGTCAGGTACCCCAGCGATTCTCACTCTGTGCTGACTTCGCTGAATCGTCGTCGTCGTCAAAAAAGTAGATTCCCTTTATAGACCTATTTTGATTATAAGAGAGTTTATCCATTTAGGACAAAACCTCTTCTCTTTCTAGTATATAATCTCAAAGTGTATACCATAGTGAATATTTATTATTAACTCACACCAATATCTTAAAATTTAAATAAAAATATAGATTCTATTTTATAGTTATCACTCCAACAAATAATAAAAGAATTTATAAAATCATATACAATACCTTACGATTTACTGAACAAGTATAATAATTCCTAGAATTTCTTATAAATAAATTACTTGATAAGAACCTTTGTATAGAATCAATATATTACTTATACGATGAAATTTTCAATTAGACTCCAGTCATCCATCTGAAGTCTCCCCGAAAAAGTTTAGTGTATATCTCTGTACATAAAGACATAAACCCTCTATCTTACCTTAACATCTAAAATTATCTAAGAGTTTACCTTAAACACTACAACCTTTTCCAATCAAGAGTCAATCTCCACACATAGTCGGTGTGATTCACATTTCATAAGTGGTGTAGTACCAAACGCACAATGTATTGAAATAAAAATACTAATCCGGATAATTTCGACGATAATCTCTTTCCTTTGTTTGAAAACTTCTGATGAATCTCCTTGTCTAAGCCAACCTTCTTGATCTTGACGTTGTTTTTGTCGATTTCCAATCGTAAAGATGATAAAACTAGGTCAATAGATTCCGAAATCTCTAAACAAATATTAAACGAATTTTTTATCGAAACTCTAATGAACCTATAGGTCTTAATTAAGTTTATAAAAAAATAAAATCCTTCGTCTTCCTAGAAACGAATAGTTTCGTTTTGGTTTTGTTGGTAAGAATTTTGCTCCTCTTCCAAATCGGTCTAAATGATTACGATTTAGATTCAAAGTCTTCCCCTCTCTTTCATTGGATCAGTGATGAGTCTCGTAAAGTCTCCTGGTCGGACACGAATTTAGTCTATTTGTTGTTAAGGTCGCCTTTTGACGAGAATATTTATTTCTTTAGACATGTCTCTTGGAAGGCCCATTTTTCTTGTCATTTCAGTCTCGGTTCACAGCAAGAGAGTGTGAGTCAGTCTTCGGTTTTCACGAATTCTCATTATCATCCTTTTCAGAGAGAGGTAGTCCTAACTTTTACGGTCGTCTCTTCTTTACACTACCCGTTAAATCTCTCGTCTAGTCAAATCCTTTTTTTCACCTTAGATTATTATTTCTTTTACATGGACTCACATGTTTTGGAACACTACAACCAACGTGTTAGACCTTATTCCGTGTGTCATTTCTGTCTGAAGGGTAAAGGTGTCCTAAGTAGTCGACATACCGAAGAGTCTTGGGTCGTTCACTTTGAAACTTTCCCAGTCTTAGAAGAGAACTACTAAGAGAAGTCTTCTTCAATCTCTTAACCCTTGCTCTTTTCCTTTTCCTTTTAAACCTTAATCTACTTAAAAACAAAAATCTTTTTCGACGACTACTTTATAGTAAGAGATCATTGAGGAGTAAACATGACTTCTAGAATCTCTCCCTGGTCGTCTTGACGTCTCCAACGGCCGACAGAAGATGGGGACAGTTTCCACACGCCTTTCTCTTCTGTCGTTGTGGTTCAAGACAATCAGACGTATTGGTTTTACTCCTAGGCCTGGTACGGGTCACACCTTCGTTCCGACTCACACTCCAACGAGGGTCTGTCGAACTACGTCACAAGAGTGGGCCTCCTAACACCCGCGGTAGGACACTTCAGTCCTCCTCTCACATGGTTTGCTTAGGAGGACTTTCCGTCTGGTCCACCTCACGTCCGCTACCACTTCCACAATGTCTGTCACTAGTATCGTGGCTAAACCTCCTTGTCGAACTGCAGTGATATTTCGGTAGTAGACTCCCATTCCTTTCCTCAAGGTCGTCGTCTCTTCTATCAGGCGTTCAGACACTACCATTCCCTGGAAAAGCCCTGTGGTGCTGAGTTCTCCTTCTCTTTTCCTCTCTACAACTAAATCTAAACAGACTATTCCTAATATCGTCACTACTAAGAGAGTAATATCTTTCGAACTTTTTATTTCAAAGACTAAGGAGGCCTTCTGTGAGTAGATATTCACACTTATTTTAACTGAAACTACTACTTTCTTGAACCTGACTGGAACTTCTATTAAGTAAATTTGTACTACCACAAGAACCCTTACTTCGGTAAATACCCTGAGGGGTCTGTTGGACGGGATCGTTCTCACTTTACACACATGACCTGTTTTGCTATTTTTCCTTCCAGCACGGTCAGTTCTTCCCTCTTCTGAACCCGTTTAGGTCGTCCCCGGGTTCGGGAGGAGGATGGAGTCTAGACTACTACCTTAAGAAAGGAAGAGACTTTAGCTTCAGTTTCAGTGTGAGTTTCAGTGTGAGTACGAACCCTTTCCTAGGGTTCAATTTGTGTTCAGTTCTGGTGGGTGGACCATACAGTCTCATAACATTACTTTACAACATTCAAATTTAAATAAAATAGTCATACAACAGTCTTACAAAGAATTTTAGAATTAGAAAGATCTACGAGTCATCTATGGATCATCTACAAACAATGCCAACCTAAAGAAAGCACTCGGATTTATTACATTATCAGTGTGTGTGTGCACACACACGTGTCTGATCATATTCTCTAAACCTTCTTAACACTAACGTCTAAAAAAGTTTAAAATTGGACACAGAATAACGATTCCGAAATTTTAATTAATGACATTCCACTCTATTGCAAATTCAAAGAAATTATTAGTTCCCCCGATAACCCGAAGGGAGTATCGAATCAACCATTTCTTAGACGGACGTCACGTCCTCTGGACCCAAGCTTAGGACCCAGCCCTTCTAGGGGACCTCTTCCTTTACCGTTAGGTGAGGTCATACGAACGGACCTTTTAGGGTACCTGTCTCCTCGGACCGTCCAATGTCAGGTACCCCAACATTCTCAGCTTGTGCTAAATCACTGATTTAGTGGTGGTTGTTGGTTCCTTATGGGTTGAACACCAACCACAATGACACAATGGAGGTGAACACGTGTAGTAAAATTTAGTCAAAAAAATTACCAGAGTACGTAATTGAACGATTTATACTTCTTCTTTATCTCATTTTAGGCTCAAAGGAGAGAAGGGGTCGGGGTCTGGACCCGAGGATCTCTGTGGTCGAAAGGGTAAAGTAAACACATTAGATGGTTATAAGGTACGTATACTTTCACATACACACTTACACATATATTAAACGGAAAGATGTGTTTACATTTGTGTGAAACATATATGACGAGACGAGGAACGAACATTATGGAAAACTTCGAACACGATTATGTGTAGACAGAATAAGGTAAAGTACCGACATTTCATAAATCAACTACCCTACCTGAAAGATTTGAATATAACTTTTGGTCAAAAGGTAAGAAAATACATATAATATTTGAGCTTACAGATCGTTTCGTACCCACGAAATTTTATATTCGATAAAAATTTTTTATCATAAAAAACGTCCTTCCGACCTTCGAATTTCATACCTTCGTTTTCACAAGTATTGATCTGATAGGATTCCATATCATATCATATCACTTCAACGAGTCAGCACAGACTGAGAAACACTGGGGTACCTGACATCGGATGGTCCGAGGAGACAGGTACCCTAAAAGGTCCGTTATCAGGACCTCACCTAACGGTAAAGGAAGAGGTCCCCTAGAAGGGTTGGGTCTCTAACTTGGACCCAGATGGTGTAACATTTGTCTGCGAAATGGCAGACTCGGTGGTCCCTTCAGTTAGGATTCCATTGACACTACATAAAGAAATGTAAGCAAAAAGGATACATAAAAATTATACCATCTCTGTATATTAACCGGGATAGGAAAAACTGATCTACATACGTCACGAAACCGGTATAGTAATTTTGACAAACACGTGAAATTTCTTTTTTACCAACGTCTCTTAATATAATTACATCGTATTAAAATAAATCATCAAAGTACAACTTGTAAAGTCAACAAAAAAATGATAATCTTTATTGTGTCGTTACGTGTAAAAACACATCTTACTGAACATACTAAAATATTCAAGTAAGAAATTGATCTAAAAATCTTCACCTAGTCTCTCCTCTATGTACATAAAATCAAAACACTAATTTAGTTCCAATAAAAGGTTTACCCACCAACTTCCTGCTTTCATATCCGATAAGACAATTCATCGTTTAAACTACACCTTTTCCAGAATTAAACATAAAGAAAATAACCACCCTCTATTTGAAACTAAAACTACAACTAATCACGTAAGAACACTTACGAATAAGTACAAGAATTCGACAAATACACATAAACAAGTTTTTAAATAAACTTACTGAAAATTTTATATATTACAATTAAACAGTAATCTAACAAAAAACTCCATCTTACTAAACTAAGAAGTTCAAATCTAACGGGGTAGACGTTTCAATCCGGTGACATTTAAAAAAACAGAAAATCTTCATAACAAGGATTACGAAAAATTATTATGTCCATAACTCTTATAGAAGTCGAGAATCACACTATCGATCGATCACAAAACGACGATTTTCGAAAAACACTTCAAGTCATAAACACCAAATAGAAGATCCACCGTTACGAGCTAGAGTTCAAAACTCTCTCTTTTAATAACTTAACCTTTGTCTTTATCTTTTTAAATTTCGACTCTTGCGTAGAAATCGATTTGAAGCGTAACTTGCTCTTTCACGGAACCTTTTTGAGTCCATTCACCCTCCTTTACATGTCACTAGGTCAATATAGATATTCTAATATAGATTTGATAAACTTTGTTAAGGACAATTAGATCGTTCTCTTCCTTTACTTTATGTATGGTGTTTTCTTAAATTATTTAAATCTATTTTACTGGATAACACCAGTTTCTACACAATTTTGCCCTTAAGAGAATCACTACTCCAGTATTTGACCTCAAACTGTTCGTCAAACCTCGACACTTAGGGTCGCGGTGGAACCGGTCACATAATGCAAGATCCCGACGACACTGTATTACGTGTGTTTGACCCACCGAATTTTGTTGTGTTTAATTAAAAGAATGTAAAGACCTCTGACTTTCGGACTTCAGTCCGTAGTCGTCCTGACACGAAAGAGAAGACAGAAGAGAACCAAAGATCACTAGGAACCGGAACGAACCCAACGTCGACTTGTACCCCAACAAAGACGGAGACCCAATAACTCTTATCACGACTCCTCGGTGGTACGACAAGGTGTCCCCGGTGCGGTCAATGCAGCACAAGTAGACGTGCTCGGTCGAGACGTAGGACCCCTAGTCAGTACCACATAATTACGGAAATGACACGACAGGTTAAACCAAACTATCCCAAAAAAAAAAAAAACTCCTCAAAATGTGTGTATAAGTAGTCCCTGTAAACGAATATCAAAAGAAAGGAACACAAAAACAGACGGAAACCATACTCTCACTTTTGATCGAAGTGTCTTACTCAAACCTTCACAGGGAAGAAAAATTTCTAACCATAATTAGGAAGAAACTCACAAACCACCTTGAGTGGACACTTTGGTGGACAGGACCCGAAAGGAAAACACCCTTCAAAAACTACTGACTAAGTCAGGAGAATAAACAATAACCAGACAAGTCCGAAAGAGAAGGATGACCCAGTCAAAACCATCCAACATACAAAGATCCTTAAACAGTCAAAGAAGACTCAATAGGTCACAAAACCTTATATTAACAAGTACACACCGGGAAAAATAAAGACTCCATAGACAATTCCGGACATAAAGAGAAAAAAAGAATCAGACTGCTCCCCAAACAGAGGGGATTACGCACACAGTAAGTAAATCAGTGTAGTGTATTCAGGACATCCGAAAGAAGTGAGGAAAAGTAAGAAAAGGGAAAAAAGGGAGACTGACCCATAGAAGTTCAGTGGTCGGACACGTCAGTGTCTACAAAAAGAAGACGAACTCAGACGACAACTTCAAGAGACAACCTAAACAGCGAAGTAAAGAAAATAAGAAGTCGAGATCTTAAAGAAAGAAAGAAAAAAATTATTAAACAAACAAGAACAAAACAAAGTGTACAAAAAAGGGACTAAAGTAACTCAGCAAATAGACACGAGGGAACATCGAACGACTCGAAGTATTTTGTTAATTAAACACCAGAAACAGTCCACCAAACATCTAGAGGTAAAGAAACCCGACCAATGACTTCGAAACAATTGTCAAAGGAAACCACCAGAGTACAAATGGACTAAGAATGACTAGACACATTTGAACACACCTACAGGAACATAAACTTCCTTGTTGGTGGACGAGGATAGAGATCTCCGACAAAGACCGTCCATTTCTGGAACAGGACGACCTGAGGACCTGACTACCCATGGAGGTCCTAGTACCACCCTAACATCGACCGAGTGACACGACCTAGGTGTCACTTCCGCAAGTGGTAAACTATCCGGACAGTGGTCACAACGTCAGTCGACACCAAGGACGGTCTAGGGGTCACCTGTCTTGACGACGAACCTGACGTCAGTCCGTCCTGACTTCGATACAGTACCCGACGGAGGACCTGGTGACGACCCAGACATTGTCCTCCACACAAAGGTCTCCAGTAGTGTCCACACCGAGGACGGTCCAAGGAGTCGTAGAAAGGTGACCCGGAGACCAGGCCGTCCTGACGGAGGCATGGGTCTCGTCCCGACCTCGACCCAGTGGCCCAACACAGTCCTAGACATCCGTCCTGGTACCAGACACCCAGACGAAGGTCCCCGTACCCACCCGTACCGAGGAGGACGGAGGAAACCGTCACCCCGACACACATCACGTCAGTCAAGCGGTAAACCATCCAGACGTACCTGGACGGAAGAGTTTCACGACAGGAACTAGAGTCCGAAGTGGTCCCAAAGAGTCAATGGAGAGTCCCAGGAACTCAAGGGTGTTTTCGGAGCTCAAGGGTGAAAACAGACATCTACCACCAGTCTAACAGCAAACACACCCTCGTACACTCGGCCCTGGGGAATAAGGTGTCAGGACGACAACAGCACGACACACGAGAGTCGTGTCGTAGGTCTTTCTGGGACCAAATACTGTCGGGGTCTGGTCACACGACGACACGAGTTGCCGTCTCAGGAGTGACAGCAGGGTCTCTGGTACTGCAAATAACCAGGGGGTCGAGATAGAACAAAAACTGTAAGAGAGGATGACAAAACAGAGAAATCGGTGTGACCGGAGGACCGACCAGAAACTTGTGCTCAGTACAAGCATGGGACCCCGAAAACGTGTGCCTCAAAGGAAAAGGACCTTATGAGACAGGTCTATAGAAGTACTGGCTAGAGAAGGCCAGGAAGTCTAAAGTGAAGTGTATGATAGAGTCGTTCTACTACGGTAGGCATTAAAGTCAGGGGACTGGAGGTATAAAAGATTGGAGTAAGGAACGAAATAAGAATTGTAAAGATCACAAGGTATATAAAATGAACAAATAGAAATAACAGGAGACAACGAGGGTGATCTTACATTCTTCGAAACATTCTGATTCCTAAAAAAAAAAAAAGTGACACCGAAGAGGTCAAGGATCGTATCACGGACTCAGTACCATCCAAGGGTCTTTTACGAACTACTCTCCCGGAAATGACTTAACTAACAATAAAGTGATGACAACTAACTTCCACCTCAGTGGCTTTGGTCGTCGAAGAGGTAAGGTCCGACAGTGACCCCGAAGTAAAACACGGTGCACACCTAATACTATAGCTCCACCAGAGGAATCTACTATTACACCAAACCAGTAAAATCCTTTCTTTAACGACTGAAACTTGTTGTCTTTCGTTTTCTTAACCGAGCTTATCTCCTCAAATTTTTCCTTCTTTACTCCTTCAATGTTTTCCTTGCGTTTCAAAAACTTTTCATAAGATGTCAACGCTCTTGAAAAGGTCTATTTTTCCTTGCACTTCTTTATGTTCATACAGTCAATAAATATAGTATAAGTATTGAATAATTTCTATCGTCATAACATTCTTAAAATGTTAATAAACACAGTTTCTCTTTAACCCATAGTTACATAATTAGTAGCTAACTGAGTCGTCTATTAACCTCTATGGTCTTTATGGAAGACATCAGTGCCGAAAAGTAAAATTAAAAATAATTTAAAAAATGAGAAACCGACGCGGTACCCCTAGAATCAAGGGGTTGGTCCCTAGCTTGGGAGCGGGGGAGGTAGAATTGGTGACCTGGAGGTCTCTTCAGGACATGAGAACTGAACACTTCTCATTTTATACAGTCAAGAAAAAAAATGATTTCTGAAGGGGTCTTTTCTGATGCTATTACTGTACCTATTTAAGTTTTGTAACTAAAACTTAAGGAAAATTGAAATGACTCCTTATTAACTTTATATATCGATACGAAGGGACTATCGAGTCGACCATTTCTTAGGCGGACGCTACGCCCTCTGGACCCAAGCTAGGGACCCAACCTTTCTAGGGGACCTCTTCCCTTTCCGATAGGTGAGGTCATAAGACAGGACCTCTTAAGGTACCTGACATATCAGATGTCCCAGCGTTTCTCAGCCTGTGCTGACTCGCTGAAAGTGAGTGAAGTGAGTACCGAGACACAAATTTTCATATGACACATTACTAAACTACGTGTAGTAACACCTTATTAATGGTTCCAGTTCAATAGAGACTCACTCACCCACACCTCTTTCGGCTTCTAGACGAAACTCGTTGACAGACCACGTGTCACGTTGGAACAATTGGTCAGTGACTCGATATGGCTTCGGGG
Source organism: Capra ibex (assembly GCA_006410555.1). NCBI lineage: Eukaryota > Metazoa > Chordata > Mammalia > Artiodactyla > Bovidae > Capra > Capra ibex. Next base: position 38,999,405 of record SJYO01048061.1, on the reverse strand, counting down.
AGTCTAGAATGTCAGAAGAATGTCGAGTTTCAAGTACAAGAAACTGGAGGGAACGAGAGAAAGGGGAGGGAGGTCGAGGGTCTTTGGTCGTAAGACGAGAACCTTCAGTCGAAAAAGGGGGGATTTTAAGACACACATTCACTATGATATATCATAAACAGACGACGACGATTCAGTGCAGTCAGCACAGACTGAGACACACTGGGGTATCTACCGTCGGGTGGTCCGAGACGGTAGGGACCCTGAGAGGTCCGTTCTTGTACTCACCCAACGGTAAAGGAAGAGGTCACGTACTTTCACTTTTCACTTTCACTTCAGCGAGTCAGTACAGGCTGAGAATCGCTGGGGTACCTGACGTCGGATGGTCCGAGGAGTCAGGTACCCTAAAAGGTGTGTTCTCATGACCTCATCCAGCGGTCACGGAAGAGGCTAGAACAAACAAATAAAAACCAAATAAACTGAAACCTCAGAATTTAATAAATCTAATTACTCAATGGTAAAATCATCTTATCAAATAAAAGGGTGTACTATTGTCACCAATGGTCAATCTTTAACGAGTGAACAACCAACGTGGGGTGGCAAAATATTTATCCTTCAAGTCCCTCCATTACTGAAACGAAGTACACAAAAGTAACGTGTTTTGACCCTATGCTCGGAACTGGAGTTGACCCGGGACTCAGACAGAGAGACTGTAGCTTGGGACACTTCCCGGAACTGGAGTGGACGCAGGTCGGAGACAGACAGAGACTTCAGTGTGGACCCTTCCCGGGGACTCGGGACAAGAGGGGGACAACGGAAACGACGAGACAACTGACGAAACTCCGACACTCTCCCGCCCACCCACAGGTCCGGGTGTGCACAAGTGCTCCACCACCCGGAGGAGTGAGTGTGGAGTCAGCCTCACTCGAACACCCACCACCGTTACGAAAGAACTAAACCGAAGGGAGGCGAGAGTCAGTGAGAGGCATTAAACATAGATACACCCACGTCCACCGACTAAAGACAAACATGTCAACGTCCATCGAAGGAGTCTGTAGAGGTCCTCAAAGAAGTGAATCAGTAAGTCACGTAGACTTTGTTCAGTAAAAAAGTCTGGGTCAAAGTCAGAGTCCTTAAAGTCTATCTGGGTCAAAGTCCCGACCCTCAAGACTGAAGTAAATAAGGGAAACAGTGACGAGAAGGAAGTCAATCAGTACCTAAGGACAATGACAAAAGAAGTGGTCTATTGGGGTGAACAGAGAAAGATAAAGTCAATTATAGAATCTAATCTGGAGTTAATGGTGTACCGAGGATACACCACAGACTGTGGGAAGGGACGTGGTGGGGGGAGGTGGGCGGCGGGGGGGCGGGGACAGTGGTAGAGGACCTTGTTTTAAGGTCCACTACCATACTCCACTCTGAGGTCGAACTTGGAGCAAGGAAAAGGACTCCTTGGACTACAAAGACTTTACACTAAGCGACTCAGAAGGGAAAAGACGAGAAACACGACCCGATCACTAGGACCAAACAACTACACAACAGATAAGACAACGTAACAAAATTAAGATCATTACCACAAAACACAAAAAAAAAAAACCTTTCCGAAACTTCGCCGTCCATAGACTAAATGTCCTTCTCGACTTTTCTTTCCTTCGTTTCACCAGATCATGTGTACCGGCAGAATCTTCGGTCTATCTTTACAACCAGTCTCTCTTGTGTCTGGAGGCCCTCCTTTATTTTCACTACCTTTCCAAGGCTGACCTTCGGACCTTCTTTCGTCTTCGGTGTCTCTCGTCGCGGTCCTACCCAGTCACACACTGGAGGAGTTTCTTTCTACCCAAGAACCATCCAAAACAGTGGAACAGAGACAACAGTAAATCAGAGAGTCAGCACAGGCTGAGACACACTGGGGTACCTGACATCGGGTGGTCCGAGGAGACAGGCACCCTAAGAGACCCGCTCTTATGACCTCACCCACCGGTAAAGGAGGAAGTCCCCTAGAAGGACTAGGTCCCTAGCTTGACGCAGAGGACACAATGTCCGTCTAAGAAAGGGTGACTCGGTGATCCCTTCGGAGACAGTGGGACCCCTCTACGACTTATAAACCCCTCAACCTAAGTATCTTTCTATATCTCCCACCCACGGTCCCGGCCTCCTCCCCTCCTCCTCCTCGACGACAAAGGACCCATGTCTGAGTCAAAACACTCCATTCTCGAGACCTCTACCACCACGTTGACGTGTCGTCACACTCACATAAATTTGTGACTTGACGGAACTCTTCCAACTCTACCATCAAGATACACATAAAGTGGTGTCAATTTAAGAAGAAAACACGTAACATTTCTAAAGTTTGAGTAAAAATACTAAGAAATTTTGGTGACATGGTACTTCCTTCAGGGTGAAAATTAGAAAAAAATTTTTTGAAAAACAAATAAATAAATACCGACACGACCCAGAGACAACGACACGTGCCCGAAAGAGGTCACCCCGTTCGTTCACCCCCGAGGAGATCAACACACCCGACTGACGGCGCCGAAGAGAACACCGCGTACCCGAGTCCCGCACCTCCGGGTCGTCGACGTCGGACTCCCGAGTCACCAACACCGAGTTACCCGAGTCAACGAGACACCGCACACTTCAGAAGGGTCTGGTCTCCTGTTTGGACAAAAGGGAACGTAACCGTGTACCTAAGAATTGGTGACCTGGTAGTCCCTTCAGGGAGTAAAACTATTAAGAACATCTCCTTAATATTGCGTTATCCGTTCATTAGAGTCAATTTTCTCCCATTCATTTAAAAGACGTCTCTAGGAGAAAAAACACACGTATACTAGGAAAACTTAGTTGACAACCAAAAAAATGAGTAGATATAAGTGTCGACACTACACGTCTGTGACTCCGTGACCTCTAGTTCGTCACTTGTTTTGTCTGAAGAACAGGAGAACCTTGAACATAAGGTCACCACCCTCTTTCTACTCACAACCTGTACCACAAACTTCAACACTACTCCTGATTCCTCTTTTTCGTTCCTCCGCCCTATGGACAACCCCCTCCCACAACGTTAAAAGACCGGTCGTAGACCCCTTTCGGGAGGACTCTTTCGCTCCAAACTTGTTACCGGTCCTCTCCCGAGTCACTCGGTCCTATTCTGCTAAACCCTCAGGGCTCCGGTCTCCTCGGGACACCGACCACTCCGACCTCGTCTCAGGTAGGACCCCTCGTCTCGTCCAACACTGTAGCCTCTACCCGAACCTCACCGGCCACGTCGAAAGGAATCCGGAATTAGTGAAGGGTCTCACGACGGAAAAGAAGACTCACTCTAGAGAATTGAGAGCCTTCCTACGTACCCTCCCCGCCAGGGGGACGACGTCTACACTCACACCTGACTCCACCCGAGTCCTCGTAACCCCCTAACACCGGAATTTGTCTCTGACCACCGACTCCGACGACGCGCCAACCCCCCCCACCTCTACACCCACCCTAAATCACTATTTGACCCATACCTCACACTGTCGTCCTTTCACCCGAAGGTTCAGCTCACAGTAAACAACAAAAAAAAAACCGGTAAATAGTGAACAGGGAAGTTTTCTCTCATGTGTAAAGGGCCCCATACCTACAATCCTCGAGTCTAATCCAGTCCACTCAAACTTAACGGACGACCTGTAGTCCACCTGTGTCCCGCCTCAACCCACACATAGATCTCTTCCAGTCCAGACCCGATCTTCAAACCCCGGGAGTCTTACACACCCTCTCTGGTCTGGTAATCCCGACTTCCATACCTACCACTCCTCTGTCTTGGTCTCGACTTCACCCCTCCAATCACACCACAGGACTCCCGGTTCATGTCATCCGTCTCTCCGGGCTCGGAGTCTCCGACGACGACTCATTCCACACCCGACTTTCACCTAGGAACTTAAACGGTCTCCTTTCGGACTGACCCACTCTCTCACTCTTCGAAGTCTGTCTCACATTTCGAAACACGTCTTCAGATTCCTTTACTCCATCATCGATGTCCCCCTCAAAAAAAACAAAACAAAATTCTGCCCTTTCAATTGTTCACAAATACATAATCATCCTGACTCATCCGCCTCTCCTTTTGGAACTACATCCTATGTTGGACTCCCAGTAACTTCACCACACGTGCACCTCTCCTCGACTCCAAACTCCCCACCTCCGTCACCACACCTGCAGACACGGACCACTACCCCGCCGAGTCCCCACTTGGGTCTCGACCTGCACCCCCTCGGAAACCACCCTTCAAGGGGGTCGGGAAATGGAAAAGAGTCTCCCGACCCTTCGGACCGAGAGACGACTCTCCCCCCTACCTCCTCCGAGACCCTCGAAACTCCCCTCCCTCCCTGCCCTTCAGCCCCAGACGTTCTCACGTTTCGCTCCCCCTTTACACCAGACTGAGGTGTCTCCAATCTCTACCATACAAAGTTCATCCTTAATACAATAAAAACGAATAAGTCGAAAAGCTCACATGTACCATCTGTCAATCGTCTCCATACAGTCGGGTCACTTATGGTCTCACTCTCCCCGCACCTTCAACTGTCATATATATCATTCTCACTGACGTCACTCGGTACTAAAGTCAGAGGAGTTCTTCCCGTCTCCAAACCCCTCTGCGTCCTTTGTGCTAGTCACCTAGTACCCTGGGACGTCCGACATTCGGGACCTCCTCCCTCCCACAGTCACCCCACTCGACCCTTCTGTCCTGCACCTCAGTCTCCCACTCTAAGGGGTGGAGGGATGTACAATAATACTTTCAACTCGGTTTGTTTAAACTTTCTTATCATACTACTTATGGACTTGTGAGTGGATCTAGGTTAGTAACAAGTGTAAAACGGTGTAAAGGTACATTTCACAAAACGCCTTGGTAAACTTCCATTACCGTCTTTAACACCGTAGAGTGGGGATTTATGAAACCGTGAAATAATTTACCGTGACCGAAAAACTTACTAATAATAAAACATTCAACGAGACTTTAACTATGAAAACGTCGAGAATTATTAACGTCTATAACTATTACTGATCAAGAGGAAACAGGCGATCTCATGATCGACTCCACCCTCTCTCACCAGATCTCCACCGTCGATACCGTAGTAGAGGACTGTTCGTCCCGTGCACCTACTCTGACTGACCCGTCCTCTCCTCTCGACCGACCTCCTCCTCTACCCTCATTCCTCCTGTAGAGGTGACTGGAGATTGGACCCCCCACCCTCCTGTCACACACGTCAGAGGACCACAGACTGGTACTCAAGGTCGGGAGAGGAGACTGGCGAGACCATTGCAGTGTTTTTGACAACAAAGTGTAACAGACGACACGGAGTGAACTCCTCACTTACATAAAGGTCTCCACCGCACACTCCTACGCACATCAGGTAAGGATCCTCGTCGACCAAGTGAGACGAACAAGTGAGTCATATGTACTTTTGTCGTATTTAACCTGTGTGAATTTTATAAGGGAAACGTTCGACTCAAGACAATGAAAGAAAGGAACATGATTACACATCTGATTTGATTAAAATATAAGTTGCAAAAGAGTATGATATCTTAAGTAGTTAAGCTAAAGTTTTCTCAGTCTAAAGAAGTCCTTGGGTCCATCTTTTCATGTTTTTTTTAGTAAACGGTTGTGTTCCATTCTATCAACGTACTAGAAAAATATTTTATAAAATCTTTAAATTTCTCACCTCTTAAATGTGGTTGAATTATCTTTATTCTATAAAGTTTATATTAACTTCGGGGACACATAGGATGAAGGTCAATTAAACGTGGGTCTGGTGTAAGGAAAAGAATAAAAAGTAAGAAAATCATGTAACACAGGTATTTAGTTGTATCATAACACAGTATGAGGTAGGGAGGCGGTAAACGAAAGAGAGAGTCACAAAATTCTGGATGGGAGTCATTATGTATATTTGAGGTCGATATGTATAAGGTACATATAAACGGTGTCAATTCGACAGAACAACTACCCGTAAGTACAAAAGACACAGACAGTGTCTTACTTATCCTGTTCAGAACCAGTACACTCAAAGAAAATCTGTTTACAGTCCCCATCCTATATCCCAGTGTAGTCCAAACAGAGTCAACTCCTCTACAAACCCAAGCTAGAGACCCAACACTTCTAGGGGACCTCTTCCCTTACCGATGGGTGAGGTCATAAGACCGGACCTCTTTAGGTACCTGACATGTCAGGAGTCCCAGTGTCTCTCAACCTGTGTTGACTCGCTGAAAGTGAAGGGAAACGTCAAAAAAAATAACAGTTCTCTTGTACGAGAAACACGAACGATTGTGAACTAGACGAATCTGAAATTAAACCAGTCACTCTACCCACACTTTACTTCTCAGTGACAGTAAAGAGACTATTGGCTACTCCATTACACTTGTAGAAAACTATAAATCACCTGTAAACTCAAAGGAGAACACTTAACGGACAAGTAGAGAAAGCGGGCAAATTTTGAGACACACACGCGAACATTCCAAAACGAATAATTTCAATTAATATTCGTGACGGTCATAGAAGACGGGTAGATATAAATCGAAAAACCAAACACAAAGAAATATGTACACAAAAAGGAAAATTATAACTTAAATTAGTTAAAAAATTTTACCAAAAACGAAAAACACCGATTCTTTAGGAAAAGTTTGTAGTTCAGTGTTTATGTGAAAAGAAGATACTTGAAAACAAAAGTGTGGACCCAGAAATTAGACGGACCTTCAAAATCTTTCATAAAGACATTTAATTTAAATATCTTTACCTATATTGTACACCAAACTTTTAATATTTCCTTTATACTCATTGGTGAAGGGTGTTATTCTTAATCGTTGTGGAGTCTTGACGGAGAAGACACTAGTATAATGTAACGAAAAGGAACTTTTATCAAAGATGAAAGTATCCATCAGGATTTTTTTTTCAAAGTGAAAAAAACTCGAAAGACTTCTCAATCAGTACGACATACATAAGGTACCATAAGAAAATTCAAAACCCTACAATTTGTTACTACGACACTTGAAACGATGTGTAACGACCATATGTAAATAAAGAGATTCTGTATATGGATCCCGACCTCAATGACTCATTAAACATCCTTATAGAAATTGTAGGGTTTTGAATTTTCTTATGGTACCTTATGTATGTCGTACTGATTGAGAAGTCTTTCGAGTTTTTTTCACTTTGAAAAAAAAATCCTGATGGATACTTTCATCTTTGATAAAAGTTCCTTTTCGTTACATTATACTAGTGTCTTCTCCGTCAAGACTCCACAACGATTAAGAATAACACCCTTCACCAATGAGTATAAAGGAAATATTAAAAGTTTGGTGTACAATATAGGTAAAGATATTTAAATTAAATGTCTTTATGAAAGATTTTGAAGGTCCGTCTAATTTCTGGGTCCACACTTTTGTTTTCAAGTATCTTCTTTTCACATAAACACTGAACTACAAACTTTTCCTAAAGAATCGGTGTTTTTCGTTTTTGGTAAAATTTTTTAACTAATTTAAGTTATAATTTTCCTTTTTGTGTACATATTTCTTTGTGTTTGGTTTTTCGATTTATATCTACCCGTCTTCTATGACCGTCACGAATATTAATTGAAATTATTCGTTTTGGAATGTTCGCGTGTGTGTCTCAAAATTTGCCCGCTTTCTCTACTTGTCCGTTAAGTGTTCTCCTTTGAGTTTACAGGTGATTTATAGTTTTCTACAAGTGTAATGGAGTAGCCAATAGTCTCTTTACTGTCACTGAGAAGTAAAGTGTGGGTAGAGTGACTGGTTTAATTTCAGATTCGTCTAGTTCACAATCGTTCGTGTTTCTCGTACAAGAGAACTGTTATTTTTTTTGACGTTTCCCTTCACTTTCAGCGAGTCAACACAGGTTGAGAGACACTGGGACTCCTGACATGTCAGGTACCTAAAGAGGTCCGGTCTTATGACCTCACCCATCGGTAAGGGAAGAGGTCCCCTAGAAGTGTTGGGTCTCTAGCTTGGGTTTGTAGAGGAGTTGACTCTGTTTGGACTACACTGGGATATAGGATGGGGACTGTAAACAGATTTTCTTTGAGTGTACTGGTTCTGAACAGGATAAGTAAGACACTGTCTGTGTCTTTTGTACTTACGGGTAGTTGTTCTGTCGAATTGACACCGTTTATATGTACCTTATACATATCGACCTCAAATATACATAATGACTCCCATCCAGAATTTTGTGACTCTCTCTTTCGTTTACCGCCTCCCTACCTCATACTGTGTTATGATACAACTAAATACCTGTGTTACATGATTTTCTTACTTTTTATTCTTTTCCTTACACCAGACCCACGTTTAATTGACCTTCATCCTATGTGTCCCCGAAGTTAATATAAACTTTATAGAATAAAGATAATTCAACCACATTTAAGAGGTGAGAAATTTAAAGATTTTATAAAATATTTTTCTAGTACGTTGATAGAATGGAACACAACCGTTTACTAAAAAAAACATGAAAAGATGGACCCAAGGACTTCTTTAGACTGAGAAAACTTTAGCTTAACTACTTAAGATATCATACTCTTTTGCAACTTATATTTTAATCAAATCAGATGTGTAATCATGTTCCTTTCTTTCATTGTCTTGAGTCGAACGTTTCCCTTATAAAATTCACACAGGTTAAATACGACAAAAGTACATATGACTCACTTGTTCGTCTCACTTGGTCGACGAGGATCCTTACCTGATGTGCGTAGGAGTGTGCGGTGGAGACCTTTATGTAAGTGAGGAGTTCACTCCGTGTCGTCTGTTACACTTTGTTGTCAAAAACACTGCAATGGTCTCGCCAGTCTCCTCTCCCGACCTTGAGTACCAGTCTGTGGTCCTCTGACGTGTGTGACAGGAGGGTGGGGGGTCCAATCTCCAGTCACCTCTACAGGAGGAATGAGGGTAGAGGAGGAGGTCGGTCGAGAGGAGAGGACGGGTCAGTCAGAGTAGGTGCACGGGACGAACAGTCCTCTACTACGGTATCGACGGTGGAGATCTGGTGAGAGAGGGTGGAGTCGATCATGAGATCGCCTGTTTCCTCTTGATCAGTAATAGTTATAGACGTTAATAATTCTCGACGTTTTCATAGTTAAAGTCTCGTTGAATGTTTTATTATTAGTAAGTTTTTCGGTCACGGTAAATTATTTCACGGTTTCATAAATCCCCACTCTACGGTGTTAAAGACGGTAATGGAAGTTTACCAAGGCGTTTTGTGAAATGTACCTTTACACCGTTTTACACTTGTTACTAACCTAGATCCACTCACAAGTCCATAAGTAGTATGATAAGAAAGTTTAAACAAACCGAGTTGAAAGTATTATTGTACATCCCTCCACCCCTTAGAGTGGGAGACTGAGGTGCAGGACAGAAGGGTCGAGTGGGGTGACTGTGGGAGGGAGGAGGTCCCGAATGTCGGACGTCCCAGGGTACTAGGTGACTAGCACAAAGGACGCAGAGGGGTTTGGAGACGGGAAGAACTCCTCTGACTTTAGTACCGAGTGACGTCAGTGAGAATGATATATATGACAGTTGAAGGTGCGGGGAGAGTGAGACCATAAGTGACCCGACTGTATGGAGACGATTGACAGATGGTACATGTGAGCTTTTCGACTTATTCGTTTTTATTGTATTAAGGATGAACTTTGTATGGTAGAGATTGGAGACACCTCAGTCTGGTGTAAAGGGGGAGCGAAACGTGAGAACGTCTGGGGCTGAAGGGCAGGGAGGGAGGGGAGTTTCGAGGGTCTCGGAGGAGGTAGGGGGGAGAGTCGTCTCTCGGTCCGAAGGGTCGGGAGACTCTTTTCCATTTCCCGACCCCCTTGAAGGGTGGTTTCCGAGGGGGTGCAGGTCGAGACCCAAGTGGGGACTCGGCGGGGTAGTGGTCCGTGTCTGCAGGTGTGGTGACGGAGGTGGGGAGTTTGGAGTCGAGGAGAGGTGCACGTGTGGTGAAGTTACTGGGAGTCCAACATAGGATGTAGTTCCAAAAGGAGAGGCGGATGAGTCAGGATGATTATGTATTTGTGAACAATTGAAAGGGCAGAATTTTGTTTTGTTTTTTTTGAGGGGGACATCGATGATGGAGTAAAGGAATCTGAAGACGTGTTTCGAAATGTGAGACAGACTTCGAAGAGTGAGAGAGTGGGTCAGTCCGAAAGGAGACCGTTTAAGTTCCTAGGTGAAAGTCGGGTGTGGAATGAGTCGTCGTCGGAGACTCCGAGCCCGGAGAGACGGATGACATGAACCGGGAGTCCTGTGGTGTGATTGGAGGGGTGAAGTCGAGACCAAGACAGAGGAGTGGTAGGTATGGAAGTCGGGATTACCAGACCAGAGAGGGTGTGTAAGACTCCCGGGGTTTGAAGATCGGGTCTGGACTGGAAGAGATCTATGTGTGGGTTGAGGCGGGACACAGGTGGACTACAGGTCGTCCGTTAAGTTTGAGTGGACTGGATTAGACTCGAGGATTGTAGGTATGGGGCCCTTTACACATGAGAGAAAACTTCCCTGTTCACTATTTACCGGTTTTTTTTTTGTTGTTTACTGTGAGCTGAACCTTCGGGTGAAAGGACGACAGTGTGAGGTATGGGTCAAATAGTGATTTAGGGTGGGTGTAGAGGTGGGGGGGGTTGGCGCGTCGTCGGAGTCGGTGGTCAGAGACAAATTCCGGTGTTAGGGGGTTACGAGGACTCGGGTGGAGTCAGGTGTGAGTGTAGACGTCGTCCCCCTGGCGGGGAGGGTACGTAGGAAGGCTCTCAATTCTCTAGAGTGAGTCTTCTTTTCCGTCGTGAGACCCTTCACTAATTCCGGATTCCTTTCGACGTGGCCGGTGAGGTTCGGGTAGAGGCTACAGTGTTGGACGAGACGAGGGGTCCTACCTGAGACGAGGTCGGAGTGGTCGGTGTCCCGAGGAGACCGGAGCCCTGAGGGTTTAGCAGAATTGGACCGAGTGACTCGGGAGAGGACCGGTAACAAGTTTGGAGCGAAAGAGTCCTCCCGAAAGGGGTCTACGACCGGTCTTTTAACGTT
>SJYO01048061.1:38816552-38986905 GCA_006410555.1 Capra ibex | reverse complement strand
AGAAAAAATAAAGAAGATCCAGGAACAATTTGGAAAGAACGTAGAAGAGTTAGGAACAGAGATCCGATAAATAGACACTAAGGTAAAACTAAAGTTCTAAAACCTAGTAAAAGTGATAGTTATAAGCCTTAAGGAAGAGGCCATCTAAGGGATGAAGAAGGAGAAAACAAACCAAACCACCCGTTGAGAGGACAAGGAAATGGACGACTCATAAGAGACAGAGAAGTAGAACCAATATAACGACGCAAACCCCACCGGAAAAATATAAGACCTTTAAACACCTCGAGAGAAATAATACCTCGAAGGAGTGAAACCCACCCCAAGATAGTCACTGAACAGTTCCAAAGGACCAATCCCTCCGAACACAACCTCAAAACCACCCACCTCGACCCAAAGAAGAGAGACCTCACGTCACCTCACTGGGCATTACCCAATACTCTGTAGTTTCCAAAACCCTATTAAAACTCGACGGACATATAACTTCGAGTCCCCTCACAAGGACACAACGACCTCTTAAACGCACCATACAGAACAAAACCTTGAACAACCGGGAACCCACCTCGAACCAAAGCCACATCCATACTTCCGTAAACTACTCGAGGATAACGAATTACAAGGACTTAAGTTCTCAAGAGATTACAAAAGTCCGAAACCTAAATTCGGAGGACGAAGACCAAAAGTCAAAATAAAAATGTCATCGGAGATCTGAAGAGGTAGATATGTCGTGGCTACTATTTTGTAGATCCAATTTCTACTTTTCAAAGAGGTGTAACTCCCTGTGAGTCTCTCCAAGTGACTCAATGTTCCTCTTCTCTTCTACCTCCCCCATCAATCTCCATTGACCTTACTCTACGCCACTCTAGTTTTCTCCTGTCTCGTTCGATCGGTCATCAGTGAAGGAATACACGCGAGATATCAGACCTGGCGAGTCTCCATAAATGTCTCAATATGCCCCTTCTCCTCTCCCTCCTTCATCTGTCTCCACTGGTCCTCCTATTCTCTCTCCTTACTCATCCTCTCTCTGTTTAGGACGGTCATTGGTCAAGGAATCCACAAGAGGTGGCAGACCTTGTGTGTCTCTAAGTGTCTCAACCTATCTCTTCTCTACCCCCTCTTTTCTCTGTCTCCGGTGGACCACCTCTTTTTCCTCTCAGGTCTCCTCCTCTCTCACCAGTTCGGTCATTAGAGCGAGAGTCCATTTGAACCCATCACTTCAAACCCAAAAATTTACATGTCTTAACTGTTGTTTTTGGATTCTTGTTTCTAATTTTTAGATCTCATCTCCAACCTAAAAGTTTCTATGTTATAATTTCTTTTCGTCTTCCTTTTTCCTTCTTTCTTTTTTTTTCTTAATAATTTTTTGTTTGTTTGTTTTGTTTGTTTGTTTGTTGGTAGGTTTCTGATATATACCACAAACGGAATTTTTTTTTTTTCAGACAAAAAAATTATCATTATTATCCAATATCTTTATTTTTAATCTCGTCTTTATCTTCTGAATTGTTAAATTTTTTTCAATCTTTTTTTTTTCTTTTTTTTGTTTTTTCGTTTTTTTTTTTCTTACTAAAATTTTTATCACTTTTATATAGACCGGGAAGAGACCACAATACCCGGCACACCCTAGTGAAGGTTCCACCAAGGGAGACAAATTGAAGAAGACAAACGACCAAAAAATCCGAGTGATCAAGTCAGCACGACGCCCCTCCCCCCTACGACGTTTGTTTATCGTGACAGCACACGTGTGTCATAGAGACGGGGCGAACTGGACAGGAAAGAGCGCCACGTGTTTGGCGAGGCGAGATGCTACGAGTCGGTCCTTGGCAGACCCCGGCCGGGATCCGACGCACATGAAGGGGCCAGGTTCGACGAGTCCAAACCGCGAGTCCGTCGGGAGTCTCCACGTTTTAGTCGACCCTGACGCGAAACACGGGAAGGGTCCAGGCTCATCGAGTCCTCAAACCGCTCGCGCTAGCGGCACCGAATAGTGGAAAAGACGACGACGACGAGTCGAAAGACCCACCTGGCGACCACGTGGGGCACTCCGTCTACCACTGACAGGTCGTGGGGGTCTTCAGAATCGTTTCCTCGGACGAACGTCAATCCATTCATTTCAGAGAGGCCCAGACGTTAACGGGGAAAGGTCAGGAATGCCGAGACCGACGGACAGGGGCCGCCCCCTACCAGACATCGGCCGAAAAAGGCAAGGCAGGAAACAAGATACGAGCGAGGACCGCCACAGAATACAAGCTCGAAAAGCGCACCATCGATAGGGTGTCAGACCAAACGATCGGGTTCAATCTAGCAAGACCAACGCGCACCCCGCAAGGACGGGCTAAGAATGTTTCGTGACGTCGGGCGCGCAGGGACGGGACGGGGGTGAAGGGTTACCGCCTGCGTCCGCAGACACGACGAAAAGGCGACCCCCTCAATGACAACCCGAACATTAGACAACCAAAATTAATAAATAGATAAAAAGGAAGGACAATACAACGGGAGACACAAAGGTTCCGAGCGGTGTCTGAGCCGTCCCTCTCACAAAGGACCACAAACCTTTGGAGAGAAGAATTTTAAGGGAAGGGCCCTACCCGAAGGGAAGGGTCCTGCCTCGAGAGAGGGGTGGAGGAAACAGAGGAAAAAGCAGAAAATATAAAAAAGGATGGACAAAAACTTCTGTTACCAGACGAAAAGACCAACGGACTACAGGAGACGGTCGGATGTCTTCAACAAAACACCTCAAACGAGTCGCAACTTTACAAGAAAACTCCTTAAACACTCCCTCTTTCACCAGAAGGGCAGGATAAGGAGGCGGTAGAAAGGGAGAGGAGAGACCTATGGTACAAATTTTTATAAAAGATCAATCAAGGAGACGGGTAAAAATAAAAAAATTTTATTAGAGTTTAAAAATCATATACACGACGGCTTCGTTCGTGTATTTGTTAGAGTTTAAAAATAACAGAAAAATTATTTTGTTTTGTACTTCCAGTTTTGACCTAGTGAACCGGGAAAGAGAATAGAGGAGGGTCGGGTTTTATGAACGTAGAGAATTATTGCTCGTAAGAGAATCTAGACGTCAACCCGAGTTGTGGAGTTGCATAAGTTCGGAGTCATGTCAGAAACATCAACTTCGGAAAAAGACCTTGTAGCCGAATCAGACGGGTGGTCTCGGGGAGACGAAGGACAGTATTACGATGAAAGGAACCCCTACGTCTCTTAGGAACGAAAAGAACATGACCCAATGAAACACCCCAACCACAAACGGTATGAATCAAGTCGCCGAAAATCCTTGTAAGTGGTACAAACGCTCTCACGATGGTCGTGTCTTTCGGGAGTCGGGTAAAAATTTAATACAAAAAAACACGAGACAAAAATTTAATAACTCAACATACTCAAGAAATCCCGGAGGGTCCATCACGATCACCATTTCTTGGGTGGACGGTTACGTCCTCTGGATTCTCTGAACCCAAACTAGGGCGCCAACCCTTCTACGGGATCCCTTCCCATACCCTGGGGTGAGGTCACAAGAACGGACCTCTTAGGGAACCTGTCTCCTCGGACCAGGTATCCCAGCGTCTCAGTCTGTGCTGATTTCACGTACGTACTCAAGAAATATATAAAACATATAATTGAGAATTAAACTATCTACTAAATATTTTGTAAAGAGAGTAAGACATCCAATAAACAACTAAGAAACGACCCGTCTTTGAAAATTCAAACTACCAAAAACGAAAACCACAAACACGAAAACTACAATATCGGTTCTTTAATAACGGTTCTGACAACAATTCCTCGAAGAAACAAAACAAAACGAGATCTTGAAAATGTCATGGTCCAGAATACAAATTCGGACTAGGTAAAACTCAAGTAAAACACTCACCACACTCTCTCTAGGTTAAGACAAAAAGACGTATACAAGTCAAAAACGTGACAAAATATTTCTCTGACGTAAGGGGGTGTAACCCACAAGAACTGAGGGAACAACTCATAATCAACTAACATATACATCCCCCAAAAGATAACACAAGATACCCGTAAATGTAATCAACTAATAACTATACATTCCTGAATACTGACGGTAGGATAACTAACGAAAGAAAACCAAAAGATAAAGGTAACAAAGAAAAGGGGGCAAAGACGGAAGGAGATATTTGAAAAAGGGTACCACCACACGAAGTAGAGCAAAACAACATAAACACCTAGTTGAGATCTAAAAACGAACACCAGTTGTAGAGTTTCTATTTTGTTAGATGACATACGATAATCGTTGAATAGTAATATTTCTGAGGTGGTGGAAAAATACAAAACTACAGTGTTAAACGGAAAAAATACGAGACTAAAGTCATTGTATCATCGACCACAAAAACAAAAAAAAGCGTCGTGACGTGTCGCACACCCTAGAACCAAGGAGGTCATCCCTGGCTTGGAAATGGAGGATGTCACCTTCACGTCTCAGGGGTGGTGACCTGAAAGTCCCTTAAGGTATCGACCTCAAAATTTTTTATAAGGAAATTTGCAATATGATATTAATCCACCTAATCCAAAAACGAAAAAATAGTAGACTGACAAGTGTAAATGGTCACACAACACAACACATGAAAGTACAACAGAACAACGACCAATCGTAGAAAAACAAAGATGAACTTCTGTAGGAAAGTGGTAAAGTACGTCACAGAATATCCAGTCCACTACGACTTGATGGAGTCAAAAACAGACCCTTTCGGAAATAAAGGGGGAAGTATAGACTTCCTATTGAAACGACCTATTTCATCAGACCCACCCGTCAAAAACAAAGTATGAAACCTATACAACAAAAGGAGAGAACCGGAAACCCCAAAGACGACTCTTTAGGTGACTCTCGGATTCTGACACGGAAGTATCCTATGAAGAAAAAAAGGGGACCGACGGAACTTCCAAATAATAGTAACTAAATCCTTCAAGAGTGGATAATAAAGAAATTTATTATTTTCGAGACTAAAGAAATTTGAGACACGGGGAAATATGGTGAGGAGAAGACCTTGTTCAATTAGTTCATAAACAGGAAGATCACCCTTAGGTTATCGAGAACAACCGAAAGAATCAAAGTAGAGGAAAAGATCGACATAATAAGAACTTAAGCACAAAGGGTTCAGCGAACAAGAAAGGTAGACCAGACGAGACGACATCTTCGAGAGACAACGTAAGAAGTAGACAGTAACTTAAGAAGTGGAGGTCTTAAACTTCATCGTCTATGAAGGAATTGTTTCGAAAATACTGAAGTAACCAAGGAAGTTAAGTGGTCCGACCGACGATCTTTGGAAACAAAAGGTCCTCCATCCCGGTATCGAGTTCAGACACGAAGGAAGGGACAGGCGTCTGACTGACACCGGATAAAAGACTCGCGAGGTACGTCTGTGTTTTCCTCGACCGTCGTCACCCCCACACCCGGGTCCCCCGTTGGGAACTCACCGTACCCACCTGGAGGTCATCTCCAGGACGTCACCTGTCGTCCTCGACGTAGGGAGGTACGGGTACTACAAGAATGGACAAGGGGAGGAGAAAAGGACTGTGGGGGATCAGCACCTCCAGGTCAGGGAGGAGTCAAGTCCACGCTCTCTTTCGTCGAACACTCGGTGTACCGTCCGTCGACCCGTCGACGAGGGGGAAGTTCGAAAGGTACAGGAGGAGCCCTCTCCACCAGACGGTGGTGTTGTGTCGAGTCCAGGTGCGCGACAGGGAACCCGACCCCCGTCGAGAGAGCCCAAGGGGAGACGAGACGTAAGTTTGAACAGAGAGAGGAAGGGACCATCGGACGAGCAGACGGGACCATCGGACGAGCAGATGGGACCTGTAGAAGTCCAGGTGAGAGAGGTCCGAAAAGGAGGGCATCACTCATCCCTACCCTGCCCAAACGGCTCAGGGAACCCAGGTGTTGAGGATGACTCCAGACCAGACAGAAGTCTACGTGCCCACCCGTTCTTAGGGGGGTCTAGGGACCCACATTCCGTAACTCCGAGAAAACAAGTCAATGTTTACAGTTCAATCAACAATTCCCCTTTCTTCTTACCGAATCGACGGTACTGCGACTACAGTGGAATTTTCAAGGGGTCAAAGAAAGAAATTACATCAACTTAAAGTGAAGAAATACCCATCAGGAGAACGGATATTTTACTCCTATAATCAGAGAAGACACCTCCCACTAATATCCTAAGTCTCCACTACAATTGTGTCTCGAGTCTGACGTCACACCAAAAACATGGACACTGCACCCCCTTCAACCAGTAAATCGGTTTTGGAGACACACGAGGAACTAAGGAAAATAGAAATGCGGGGTGAGGGGACGTAAGGGTAGGCAGGAATTTACTTAGAGGAGACTACAACTACAAAAAGACTTAACTAATTCATACAACTTCGCATACTTTAACGATCATGGACCGTTGAACCCTAGGAACCCAGACAATAAACTGCGTCGTGTGTTTGACGGTAGAGGTATCTACGGGTGTCGGACGAATCACCTGGGAGATGGAAACGAGAAGAGGTAAGAACCTCGTAAGTCCTAGGTAAGACCAAAAAATGTAAATTCAGTCTAGGACCGTGAACTCGAACTTTGGGAAGTTTAAATCCTGATGATAGGTAACCGCATATCCTTCTGTTATAATCTTGAAGTCACGGAAAAATTGGATTGAAGTCAAACAACAACGACACCACCACACCACAGATACACACTCGCACATGTGCGTACACACGAATAAAATATTACACACATGATTATGTGTCATATTAACCCACATAACCAGTACTAGATTTTTCAAATCTGGTATCGGTAATCCAGATAGGTCGAAGAAAAAGTTCGGTCTAAGAGACACAAAAAGACCTACGAAGATGAGAAACAAGAGGTAAAGACGGGAGAATTGATTTCGAGAACCACTGACAGAGGTCTCGTGGAAGTCCAAATAGACAATCCAACCAACTCGTACACAAAGAAAGAGGTCTTTCTCCAACATTTGAAAGTCTTTTGCCTATGACAGAAACAGAAAGAACCAGTAGTCCTGAATCCATAAACTTATTCGTAAATTTACATATATTACTTCTCGATCCTTAATCAATTCTTTTTATGATTTTGAAAGAATTTATTACCCATTTCTTCTCACTTGATTCCTTTACAAACTGGTATCATAACTCATTTGATTTTAGAAAGTTAATTTATTAGTTTGATTGAGACTGTTATTATAAGATTGTCCGTTAGGTAGAGTTTCTAGGTTCAGACTCGGAGCACTAAATCCGTCGAACCTCTTCCCTGTCCATTTAGAAACAAAAATATATAAGTCTGTATAAAGAATCCGAATGCCAACTAATCACTTGACCACATTCAAAGGTAAAGATTTCCTTCGAAAAATGAATTGTAGCATTTCCAAAAGATATGTTGTGGTTGTGATCGGTATCTTAGGATAATCACTTTAGACCGAAAACCTGTATTCACAATTTCAAAATCGACGAACTCTAAAAATAATGTACAGTATATCGTGTCTGATTCTCGGAGGACAGAAATATCTACCGGAGTGGGTCCCTCGACGGACTTGGTCACTTGAAAGGTCTAGGACTGATATTTCTCCTCCTACTTTTTCTCCTTTAACTCCCTCTTTAGTCGGTAGGACTACCTTTCCAATGAAAAAAAAAAAAATTATTTTTTCTGTACCCAATCTTATATCAACTTTGTCTAAGATTTTAATAACTGAAAACTCTGAACTATCCCGAATTCCAGAAGTCACGAAACCATGTACAGGAGTCGGACTTGGAAACCTGAGGAGACTTTTGTGAAGTATTTACTTTTACGTAAATCAACGGTAAAGATTGACTCTCTACGTTGTTCTCCTCATGTCAGGGTAACAAATTTGAAGAACAAGAAAGGGTTCTATGCTGACTTTCGGAACCATTGGGGATCATGAACATTTTCGGAGTCAACATACGGGAGTCAAGTCAAGTCAAGTCAAGTCAGGGAGTCAACACAGGCTGAGAAGCGCCGAGGTACTTAGTGTCGTACGGTCCGGAGGGACAGGTAGTGGTTGAGGGTCTCAAGTGAGTCTAAGTACAGGGAGCTCAGTCACTACAGTAGGTCGGTAGAGTAGGAGACAGCAGGGGAAGAGGAGGACGGGAGTTAGAAAGGGTCGTAATCCCAGAAAAGTTTACTCAGTCGAGAAACGTAGTCCACCGGTTTCATAACCTCAAAGTCGAAGTTGTAGTCAGGAAGGTTACTTGTGGGTCCTGACTAGAGGAAATCCTACCTGACCAACCTAGAGGCACGTCAGGTTCCCTGAGACTTCTCAGAAGAGGTTGTGGTGTCAAGTTTTCGTTGTGAAATGAAAGCCCATTGTTTAACAACTACTCCTTCACAAAAGAAAAAATCTTCTCCTTACTCTTTTAATCCTATAGTGGTCATATGTTCCAGGTTACTTTCCTTCCCAGAACCCGTCGTCAGTAGTCACCGACGACTTTGGAGTCTACTTTCAAACTGCCCAGAGTACTACGGTGGGTCAGTCACGACTCCAGTACTCCGTCGACGCATGAATGACTTAAAGACCTATGCGACAGTATGTCTCGGGTGACGACATGGATTTTCCGTGAGCAGTCTTATTAAGTGGACCTTACATTAGTTCGGAACTCTCATCGATGACCCAAAAAATTCCTTTTTGTCCTATACTCTTGTACAATTGACTGCGATTTCATCTTTTCGTTAACCGGTCTAGGTCTTACACCAGTTATAATATACAAGTCACTGAAGTAAGGAAGTTGTCAACCGTAATTTTACCCCTTTGCTTCCCTGGTAATTTTTGACTCCAACCTCTCTGGGTAGTTGGGTTCACACACACCTGGAACAAAAGTAGGTATAAGTTCATTTGGTATGTTTCGGAAAAAAAAAAAAACCGCTTAAATTCTTTTTGTCACACTTCCTATACTATATTACTCCCTTAATGTCGAACAATCCCTACTATTATCAAACCAATACAATGACTGACAAGTCATCTCTCTAAACAACTTCACAAATTTCGACTTCACTATTAGACTTCGAACGGATTTTTTTGTTGACTTTTCAAACCCCCCTTATTTACTGAATTCTTGCCTGTACTACACGATTGTCCACTTCGACTAACAAAACTTAACCTTGAAAAGAGAGGCTCTTTATAAAATTAAAAATAATACTTTTTATAGTTTCATTCATTAAATATTCTTAATCCCTGCAAAAATAGCACACCAGAGTCTTTTAAAAACGATCAAACCAAAAGAAAAAACATCTATCTTTTCCAAATATTCTTGCCCACGGTACAACACAACAAAGGTTTACCTTGCGCTTTCCTTCACTCACGTCTACCCTTCTGGCAGTGACAGTGAAAGAAGTTGCCACTGTAGTTCGTCCAGTACGGTCTGCCCTCTCACCATCCAAAGGTGTCCACACAAAAGAGACATCCTATTTGTGGGGACTTCCTCACCATCGCGACTGAGGAACAGAAATGTCTAGATGATGATACGTCGGTGCGTCTGACGGGTGTGGTGTAAGGGTCTTCCCGACCTTCAAGATGTAAAGAGATTACCGGTTTATCCACTCTTGAACGAGACGGAAGAGTCAAGATAATTTAAGAAGGAAGGAAATTTTTATTTTATAAATATTATTAGGGGAAAGAATGTCTTTTTGTAAAGGGTCTACCTTCTTTTCTTTAGTGTAAAGGACTGGTCTGATAGTTTTTGAACAAACGACTACCTGTTCTTCTCTCGTAAAAGGGTCTACCATGTCAACAGTCTCATGTTGCCATACAATGGACAATTCAACCAAAGACCAAAAGTTGAAAGTTAGTCATTACTTCAAATTTTTAGAATTTGAAATTATTCAGTAAGTTGTAAAATCAACTCAAGTCTTAGACTCTCGTCCATTCTGCACAAACGTCGTGAAATCTTAAAACCTGTTCAAACTCTGGTTACCTAAACTTACAAACAAATCAGAAATCGGATCGCTAGATTTCCTATAGATTTCTTGTGAAGTGTTTTCCTACCGTCTATGAATAAATCTTTATTCAAACCACTTTAAACTTTTGTCACTCACTCTGTGTCTTCCCTTCGAAGGGACAGTTAACAATTCTTATTGACCTGAGACATAAAACTAAAAGACCCAGAAGGACAGGGTCGGTTTCGTGAAATGAGAAGACCGGAGAGATTCGGTTAAGGTTTAATTGTTAAAGAAAGAAATAGGAAGACTTACAAATTAAAGAACTTCAGTCTCTACTGAAGAAATTAGTTGTCACTTCTCGTAGAATATCCAAGGTAATAATAATTTTGGTATTATCTCCAAACAGTCTAGGTCAGGACAAAAATCAAAATGGGAGGAAAGGACCTCACATCGTCAATTCATGGGTAATTGAACTTGATACACTACATTTGAACCGTTATTACATCCTTGAGGAATACCAGTACTGTAAAAGGGAATAACACCAGACTTTAGACCACGAGAAATAGACCACGAGTTGATTTCTTTTAAACTCCTTTTCGAATACACATGTCATATCTAAAGTCTTTGAAGGGTTAAAACTGAGAATGTTTTTCAAGGGATCTCGGTAGATAAATTAGAGTACCGGTCAGAAAAGAGTAGACATGAGTCTGCGTAGGGTATAATGATCAAGTAAGTCCTAATAGTAAAAATTTAACTCCACACTGTATACTGTAATCAAAGTCCACATGGTGTTTTTAAATGATCTATAAATATATATGACGTCTTACTAATGTTTTCAGATCAATTGTAGGTAGTAGTGTGTATTAATGTACAAAAAGAACAGTATTTTTGAAAAATAAGAGAATCGTCGAAAGTTTACACGTTAAGTAAGTCCCATTGACACGACAAAAAGTGAATGCCGTCACCAAGAGTTTGAATTCCCACGTAGACTTAGACCTCCCTGACAAGTTCCCGAACAACGACCCGGGGTGAGTATTAGACGTAAAGATCACTCGAGAACCCACTACGTCTGTGGTGTCCCGGTATGAATGATCTCGTCACCGAGAGATTGGAAACATACACCGTCTCTCGGTGTATACACAAGTATGCTTTAAACTCTTTATTTTATCTTTTTTTGTAAGACACAACTCTTCAACTGTCGAAGAGTTGAAATCGCGGGATCGAAACAAATTATTACCCTGTAATAAGAATTTTATTCCTGGTCCCTATGAGAACCTCCTCCTTATTGACGGTCTAAAGAGGACGATATTAGAAGTACAAAAATATTTCCTTAATTTAAGATAAGTTTTAAATGTCTCTACCGTTGTTTTAGTATCTCAAATTATTACCGGTTTCTCTTGATGTATGTCGGGTCAAGTTCTCTGCCCTCATAGGTCTGCCGTGACACTTTTGACACATGTGTTTGCCCGTAGTCCTCTGGTTCATGTGTAGACCAGCTCATTCTTACTTTCTGTTCCTACCATTACAAGAGTACCTGTGCTTTGACAGTACTTTTAACACACTGAGTAGTACTTTACTGTGATTTGAACTAAAAGAACAATTTTTCTTTACATGTAAAGAACACCTAAGACACCAAATTAAATATATGAGACACACACACGCAGACACACACATATATTTATTTATCTTTTCTGAAACCTCATATTTTGAAGAACGAAAAATACAAACTTTACTTGTCCCGTCGAAAGTAAAAATTAAGTAGAGGGAACAGAAGACACCAGTATTCGTCGTATCTGAAATTATTCCCCTACGAAAGATACCAACCACTACCGATACTTTTGGTCCTTCATGTTCTTTATGTCATAGTGTATCAAAAATTAGTGTGTCTAAAAGGATGACGGACAGTCGGGATAGTTCCAGTACGAGTCTTTGTAGTGACTTCCTCCTTAGTAAAGAGGTGAGTGATATGAGTTAGTCACGACTTTAATTTCGCAACATAGATGGTGGTTCCAGTGTCTTACCCTTCAATTTTGTCACTCCCTTATATCTTCATTCAGTTAGTCAGTTTGTCCATCCTTCTCAAGTAAGACACTCACGTTTAGAGTACCCTCCTCTTTCGTCGACATTACTCCCACTATAGACCAGTTTTGTCCTGTACACTCTTTCCGCCCCGGACTCTTTGTTGGTCCGTCACAATTTTCAAAAGTCTTCTTTATAAATTCCTTAATATAAATGCATTGGAGTCCTAAATCTTTTCAACCAAAATCTTTTCCGTCTCCTTGTGTCTCTAGTTTAACGGTTGTAGGCGACCTAGTACCTTTTTCGTTCTCTCAAGGTCTTTTTGTAGATAAAGACGAAATAACTGATACGGTTTCGGAAACTGACCCACCTAGTGTTATTTGACACCTTTTAAGACTTTCTCCACCCTTATGGTCTGGTGGACTGGACGAAGAACTCTTTGGATATACGTCCAGTCCTTCGTTGTCAATCTTGACCTGTACCTTGTTGTCTGACCAAAGTTCATCCTTTTCTTCATGTAGTTCCGACATATAACAGTGGGACGAATAAATTGAATATGTGTCTCATGGAGTACTCTTTGCGACCCGACCCTCTTCGTGTTCGACCTTAGTTCTAACGACCCTCTTTATAGTCTATACGTCCACTGTGGTGGGAATACCGTCTTTCACTTCTCCTTGATTTTTCGGAGAACTACTTTCTCCTCTCACTTTTTTAACCGAATTTCGAGTTGTAAGTCTTTTACTTCTAGTACCATAGTGAAGTACCCTTTATCTACCCCTTTGTCACAGTCTGAAATAAAAAAACCCGAGGTTTTAGTGACGTCTACCACTGACGTCGGTACTTTAGTTTTCTGCGAATGAGGAACCTTCCTTTCAATACTGGTTGGATCTATCGTATAAGTTTTCGTCTCTGTAATGAAACGGTTGTTACCAGGCAGATCAGTTCCGATACCAAAAAGGTCACCAGTACA
Organism: Capra ibex; assembly: GCA_006410555.1. Classification (NCBI taxonomy): domain Eukaryota; kingdom Metazoa; phylum Chordata; class Mammalia; order Artiodactyla; family Bovidae; genus Capra; species Capra ibex. The sequence continues at coordinate 38,974,009 of SJYO01048061.1, read as the reverse complement.
TACCTACACTCTCAACCTGACACTTCTTTCGACTCGCGGTTTCTAAACTACGAAAACTTGAACCACAACCTCTTCTGAGAACTCTCAGGGAACCTGACGTTCCTCTAGGTCGGTCAGGTGAGATTTCCTCTAGTCAGGACCCACAAGAAACCTTCCTGACTACAATTTCGACTTTGAGGTTATGAAACCGGTGGAGTACGCTTCTCAACTGAGAAACCTTTTCTGACTACGACCCTCCCTAACCCCCGTCCTCCTCTTCCCCTGTTGTCTCCCACTCTATCGACCTACCGTAGTGCCTGAGCTACCTGGACTCAAACCCACTTGAGGCCCTCAACCACTACCTGTCCCTCCGGACCACACGACGTTAAGTACCCCAGCGTTTCTCAGCCTGTGTTGACTCGCTGACTTGACTTGACTTGGAGTCCTATCTTTCGGTAAAAACAAAGACCAACCCCCCGGGTGCGACATGTCGAAGACCCTAGAGTCCAAGGGTTTGGGCCCTTTTACTTGAGTCCGGTGCCGTCATTTACACGGTTTAAGATTAGGGATCTAGTGTTCCAGGTGGGAACTCTTTCTGAAAATTTACTCTGTGTCGTATTTGGAATTTCCAATTACTCAGTTTTCAAACAGGTTTCTATGGGGTTTTCTTTTCAGTGTCTGATCCTTTTCTATGTGTTTCCTAATTATTGGGTTTATGTAATTCTTCGGAATGATCAATTTTAATGTTTTCTATGCTTACTCGTTATTTGTTCGTTGATTTGGTCACTTACGTATAATGTTTTTACTTCATAGAGAAATATCATCATAGTATTTGACCGTTTATTACCAGACCGGTGTGACGTACAGTCGTTCCTTGAGTTCTAATGTTTACCATCTCAATCAAACTTTATGTCAAGGATTACCTTAAATGATTCAGGACTCCATTCATATAAGTGATCTTTTGGTGAGTGTCCATGTCTCTCCCAGGATGACATCTTATTAACTCTTTTTTGACCATTGTTGGATTTCTAGATTGTCTTATTTACTACACGTATCTCCCTACATTGTTACGTTCACTTATTTTGTCGATACGTATAGTCATACCTATTTTCTGACATTTATTTCATCCCTCTTTCCGTTGACACACTATGACGTGTGTGAATTTTTATATGTCTTGACATATAACAAATACCTACGAATGTATATGTCATTTTAATATTTCTGTATATATTCGTGCACGATTCAGCGAAGTCAGTACAAGATGAGAAACGCTGGGGTACCTGACATCGGGTGGTCCGAGGAGATAGGTACCCTAAGAGGTCCGTCCTTATGACCTCACCCAACGGTATGGGAAGAGGTTCCATATATTCATGTTATTTACGGTTTAAGTGTCATAAGTGGAGGAAACATCCATTCTCTTACTAACCCCTTCCCATCTATCTTGTCCGTGGATGTGGACACGACTGACAGAATAAAGAATTTGACTTATATATCCTTTATAAAAAGGATTACACCGATTTTATAAATTTTTAATTTTATTCATTTATGAACTTTCGTTTATAAATAATTGAAAAAAGTTTGTCAAGAATTGTCAAGTTGTACATTCCTTTTTTTTGTTTTCGGGTCGTCATAACGTCTTGCCCACTTCCTTTATTCGGACTTTACCAGATGTAACATTTTGGAAGAAGACCCGAAGATGTCTACGAGACATGACATATGGACTTTTTGTCTTACACAATAAAATTTGGAGACGAATTACAAGTTTAGATCAATGATTTAGCACACAATGTGAAGACACTTACCTATCTCACACTCGACAAATGACTAATTGGGATTACAAGAAACAATAATCCTGTGACCAACAGGTCATCATGGTATACGTCTCCATTCTCAATGCTCGGACTTAATAAAAGTCACGACGAGAGGAGGAATGTGGGGCTTTGATAGACCATGGTACTTGTTAGTCCTGTCGACAAACCAGGGTCGTAAAAGTGTTGATACCTTGGAAAGACTATGACTGTGAGTCATCATATCTTACCGGACAATTCCTCTTTAGATCTTCTCTCTAAGAACAACTCGAACCAACAGTAAGGAAACTCTTTGTCGCACTTAGAGACGACACAGTCACGACACGGACTTCGACTGACATTCCTACTTGTTCTTTAGTACCATGAATGTAGTAAGTAGAGCCAGACGTTCGGGGTAAAGATGATTACTGTATACTTAACCTATGACAAATAGAAGTATATTTCAGTGGTAAACAAGACCATGGACTCGGATCTTACTTTTCTAGAAACAGTTTTTTTATGGTAGTACAGAAACGACGGACAAAGGAGGATGTCGATCGTTCTCTCTGTTCCGTAAGAGATTCAAACAAATATTTAACCATGATACAGGAAAGTTTCCATAGACACTACCAAAGAACGATTTACGGTAAGAAAGGTAGAAGATGAAATAAACTTTACATTGAGTAGGGGTTTCAAAAGGACCTAACTCGGTCACCCGAGAGTATCATGGAAGGAACAATTTTAAGTAAACGTGACATGTGTATTTCATATGGAAATACGTGTGTGGTGTAAAACTAACAACAAGTACTCCACTTATGTGTACATAAACATTCTTGTGAATGAACCAGACGATCATAAAAGTGACCAAAGAACTCTCTTTGGAACGTATTCGAGAGATGACGTGTGTCTCCTCACACTATACATGTCTCCAAAAGTTTTTCGTGAAAGATCATTGTCGTGATGAAGTAATTCTCGAGTAAAAACGGTGTCGGTTATATAGTCTTTAGGGGTTTAGAGTCCAGGAGTTTAGTCACGTTCGACCCGCTTTGTTATCACCACTCCTACTTCGACTTGACTTCTTGTACAAAGGTAGATTTCCCTGTCAACGACGTGGTGAACACAACAGTAAGGTCTTCTAAAATATTATAAATTTATATATTTTATAATCTAAAATCTTATGAATGTATTTTATATATTTATGATCTAAAATACTGTGAATTTTTGTCGTCAAAACCACATATTAAAAGGTCAAAATTTTATCGACACAATAATTTGTACCCATGTCCAGTCTCAAACACCCAGAGGGAAAACACAGATTCGGAGATTTCATCTACCGTATAATTATGACTCGTACTGGACCTAAAAGAATAAACTTGAAAAAGTATGTCAAGATAATGTAATTTGTTAAGTTTTAATCATATTAATACTCATGGTACTTTTGGTGAAAGAGACTAAAACTGGTGTTAAGGCAAGATTAAAAAGGTTGAAAATCCTGAGTTCAAATTTACAGTGAAGAGGGGACAGCATGAGATGACCCGTCCCCGAGTTTATGGTATAAGGTCAGAGAAGTCTATCTTTAGTAAGGACGAAGAGGGACGCAGAGTGGGCGTTTATGGACATGAACAAACTAAGTGTGAATTAAGTAAGACGAAGATAATCACCAAATGTGCAAGGGGAGTGACTTAAGTCAAGTCAAGTCAACGAGTCAACACAGACTGAGACGCTGGGGTACTTAGCGTCGTACGGTCCGGAGGGACAGGTAGTGGTTGAGGACCTCAAGTGAGTTTGAGTACAGGTAACTCAGCCACTACGGTAGCTCGGTAGAGTAGGAGACAGCAGGGGAAGAGGACGGGGGTTAGGGAGGGTCGTAGTCTCAGAAAAGGTCACTCAGTTTAGAAGCATACTCCACTGGTTTCATAACCTCAAAGTCGAAATCGTAGGTAGCCAGGAAGGTTTCTTGTGGGTCCTGACTAGAGGAAATCTTACCTGACCAACCTAGAGGAACGTCAGGTTCCCTGAGAGTTCTCAGAAGAGGTTGTGGTGTCAAGTTTTCATAGTTAAGAAACCGTGAGTCGGAAGAAGTGTCAGGTTGAGAGTGTAGGTATGTACTGATGACCTTTTTGGTATTGGAACTGATCTACCTGGAAACAACCGTTTCATTACAGAAACGAAAACTTATACGATAGATCCAACCAGTATTGAAAAGAAGGTTCCTCATTCGCAGAAAATTAAAGTACCGACTAAAACCTCGGGTCTTTTTACTTCAGTCGGTGACAAAGGGGTAGATAAACGGTACTTCACTACCCTTGTCTACGGTACTAGAATCAAAAGACTTACAAGTCGACATTCGGTTGAAAAAGTGAGAGGAGAAAGTGAAAGTAGTTCTCCGAAAAATCGAGGAGAAGTGAAAGACGTATAGACTTCAATGACTATAAAGAGGCCCGTCAGAACTAAGGTCGAACACGAAGAAGGTCGGGTCACAAAGGGTACTACATGAGACGCATATTCAATTTATTCGTCCTACTGTTATATATCGGAACTGTATGAGGAAAAGCATAAACCTTGGTCAGACAACAAGGTACAGGTCAAGATTGACAACGAACGATCGGACGTATGTCTAAAGGGTCCTCCGTCCAGTCCACCAGACCATAAGGGTAGAGAAAGTCTTAAAAGGTCACACTAGGTGTGTCAGTTTCCGAAACCATATCAGTTATTTCGTCTTTATCTACAAAAAGACCTTGAGAGAACGAAAAGCTACTAGGTCGCCTACAACCGTTAAACTAGAGACCAAGGAGACGGAAAAGATTTTGGTCGAACTTGTAGACCTTCAAGTACCAAGTGTATAACGACTTCGGACCGAACCTCTTAAAATTCGTAGTGAAATGATTACACACTCCACTCACTTTAATACGCCATCAAACTCGTAAGAAACCGTAACGGAAAGAAACCCTAAACTTACTTTTGACTGGAAAAGGTGAGGACACCGGTGACGACTCAAAAGGTTCAAACGACCGTATGACTCACGCCGTGAAAGTGTCGTAGTAGAAAATCCTAAACTTTATCGAGTTGACCTTAAGGTAGTGGAGGTGATCGAAACAAGCATCTCTACGAAGGATTCCGGATGAACTGAAGTCGACGACATTCCTCGTCGCCGACACGAAACGACCTCGTCGGCACTTCCCTATGGGGTGCAGGTTACATTCTCTTTGGGATCATTCTTCCATCCGTGACTCTCTCCCGTAGTCTCCCGTCTGTGTGACTTTGGTGTTAGTGTCTGTTGATCGGTCAGACTAGTGTACCTGGTGTCGGGACAGATTGAGTGACTTTGATTCGGTACGGCAAACCCCGGTGGGTTCTGTCTGCCCAGTACCACCTCTCCAGACTGTCTTACACCAGGGGACCTCTTCCCTTACCGTTTGGTGAAGTCATAAGAACGGAACTCTTGGAGTAACTGAATAGGCAAGAAATTAATGTCTTATAAATAGACCTAGTAAAAAATAGAATCAGTAATATAGGGACTATAAAATATAGTAACGTCCCGATTAGTTTTCGAATTCATATTTAATATATTTTGATTCTGTAGTAAACTTGGTCGGAATTTTAATTAGGATATCATAAATGTCTTAATATTTGAAATTTCGTAAAATGTACATTTCGTGAAATCTTTTAATGATCCCTAGGAACTTTATCGAAGCTTTCTTAGAACCAGTCAATTCTGTTTATGAATGGTACCTTCTTCGTATTTCGACAAAAGGAACATCTGTCAGATAGTACCGGGTGTTACGAAGGTACGAGGTGAAACCTGTTATACCATAAGAACAGAAAGGATACAGAGAGTTCCCACCAAATTTGGGACGGTTCTCTTGGAAATACCGAGCCCGACCTATGACGTATTCTACTTCTCCCTAAACTGCGTCAGACAGTGTTTTCTTTAAGATTTTAATTTTTTTTAAAAAAATTTCTTATTATTTTTTTGGGGATAATTTTTTTTACACTTACAGTGTTAATCCCCTTTTGAAATACTACAACCTAAACCGTCACTAAAGAAACTATGCTCTGGTTCTCGTGTCCGTTGTCTTCTTCTTTTAAGTTAATATAGTTTTGAATTTTGATACGTTTTCCGTGTTAGTTATCTCACTTTTCCGTGGAACGTCTTACTCTTATATACAAGTACAATTTTTGCTGTAAAGAAGTTTCTCGACATTTACCGGTTATTCGTGTACTTTTCTACAAGTTGTAGTGATTAGTAGTCTCTTTACGGTTACTTTCGGTATACTATACTATAGTGGAGTATGGGTAATCGTACCGATGATTTGTTTTATGGTGGGTCTTCTATTGTTCACAACCACTCCTATATCTCTCTTTGACCTTGGCAACCTGTAAACTACACTTACATTTTACGAGGACCCCTTCAAACCACCAAGGAGGTTTATGATTCTTATTCGTATAATAGGTCACTGAGGTGAAGAGTCATATGACTTTAGTTCCAACATTTCTCTATAAACATACAGGTAAAAGTATTGTAGTAAGTGTTGTCAGTTTATAGGTGACTGCCCACACACCTATTTATTTTACACAATTTATGTATACTACCTTATAATAAGTCGGCATTTTTCCTTCTTTGAAGATTGTACGATATTGTACCAACTAGGAACTGTAATACGATTCACTTTATTCGGTCAATATTTTTCTACACTCTATATGCATGTTATTAGTTTAAGTATCTCCACCTTTCGTCTTACCACCGGTTACCCGACCTACTTCCCTGTTACTCCTTAGTAAATTACCCATGTTATAATCAAAGTCAAAACTTTTACTCCCAAGACCTCTAACCGACGTGATTGGTACATTTAACTCAATTGTGATGAATTGATATGTAAATTTTTACCAATTCTACTATCTAAAATATATGTATAATAGAGTAATAAATTTTTTATTAATGTTTATTGTTTTGAACCTTTTTATTGTCACAACCGTTCCTACACCTCTTTTACCTTGAGGACACACAACGACCATTTTTACAATTTAGCATATCGACTGTACCTTTTGAGACCGTAAAGGAGTTTTTCAATTTGTAGTTTAATGGTACACTAGGACTTTAAGGTAAAACTCCATGTATAGGATTTTGTCAACTACCCCTCCCTCCACCCTCCCCCCAAGTACAAACCCTTGTGTACATTCTTAATTTCTAAAATTTTAATTTTTTTATTTTTATGAACAAATTGAATTTATTTTTTTTTTTGTCAACTTTCGACCTTAAATTTACCTAGAAAAATACAGTCACAAGTGGTGTCATAATAAGTGTCTGGTTCACAGGTAGTCGTCTACTTATTTGTTTTACACCACATGCACATGTTACCTTATAATGAATTAACATTTTCATTATTTTAAGACTGTTCGATGTTGACACCTACTTGAGACTTTTGCAATAAGATTCATTTTATTCGGTCTGTATTTTTCCGTTTATAACATACTAATACAAACATACTTCTTGAATTCATTTAAGTATGTCTCTCATGTTCTCCTGAGTGACCCTCGACTCTCTTTCCCTTGTCTTACAATGATTCCCCAGGTCTCAAAAACAAACCCTAATACTTTTTCAACACTTTTACCTGTTATCGTCACCAACATGTTGTGACACTTACATAAATTACAGTTAATTAACATATGAACTTTTACCTACTGTCATTAAAAAAAATGAAATTTTTGAAATTGTGTCATTTAAAATACAATACATGTAGAATGGTGTTATTTCTTATTGAAAATCTCATTTTTATTTGAGGGTTTCATCGAGATTTTATCGAAAAACTTCATTTTAGAAAAATTAATAATTTTTTTTTGTGTCTTGATTCTTAGGATCAAATTCAAATGAAAAAACAAAAAATTGGACAAATGACAGTCGAAAAGTCAACTAGGTATTAGTTGTTTAACGTGGTCCTGTCGATCTCCTAATTTAAGAAATTACCTTTGTTAGAAACGAGATATGGTATTCGGTAGTAGTATAAGACGTTCCGTTCCGTAAAGACTTTTCTGTCTTTTTCCCCTTTTAATGTAACGGAAAATAAAAGAATTTTTATATATACGAAACTTTATGTCATTTCATGTTTCTATATTAGGGGTATATGGACAATGAGTCTTAATTTGGGAGTTGTCGGTATACAACCGAACACGAGAAAAAAGACAAATATATGGGACAAAAAGGATAAAGGATTTAATCCTTTTACAAACTTCTTTCTGTAAATAGGGTAAGAGTCTCAAGGATGAAGATGGAGGGTACCGAATATGGTAAGAGAGTGAGGAGGGTGAAGAATATACGGGGGTTAAAAAAAGAAAACCCGTCGACAGAAGACGTTTCCTATCATTTTACCCAAGATAATAAGGATGAAAATTAAAAGGGGAGGAGGTTACGTTAAGGTAACGAGAGATCGAATTGTAAAAAGTTACCGTAGAATTGACAAACGTCATGGTTGAAGAATCTGACGTTAAATATTCCAAGACTTGGCATATGAGGGTTGGGTGAGACTGGTATATAGGAGTTGTACAATGGGTTTGTCTAAGAAATAAGTTGAGGAAATTATATCTAAGGTATGCATAAATTATCCGTGAACGAATACTTAGTTGAAAGTGTATACGTATGAATTGAAATTAAGGTGTTATTGATATCTTTTTGCGTGTTTGTTATATACATATCTATCGAGGCACTTAATGGCATAGTACGTGTCTGACACATTGAAGGGAACTCTCTTCTTGTGCTCCTTCCTTAACAAAGAAGATCTGATATTTAATCAAATGATTTTCTTTTATGCTATTACTCGAATAAAAAAGTGAGTAAGTTGTTTATAAATACTCGTGGATGAGTACGTTCAACGGAAGGAGTCTTCGATCCCTGTGACGTCATGTTTCATAAGGACGAGTGTCACGGGGAAGGATCCTCTCCTCCGTTCCCTCTCCTCCACCACCTCTTCCCGTCCCGTCCCCTCCCCTCCCTCCAACCCCCCACGCCCTCCTTCTCGTCGTCCCTTCTGGACGCCATCCCCTTTCATCTCGTCTCCAGAACGATATATGTAAGGTCTTGAAAGGTCCGTCCCTTTTCCCGTCCACAACAAATAGTCGGTTTGTACCCAGTATTCACTAATTTTACAATAATTCATTGTCTATTCTGTAATCCGAGATCGAAAGGAAACGATTTCATAGGAGACTATTCATGTTTGATGTTCCTACTTGCGTGGAGATATGTACTGTACCTATTTTACATGTCTGTGGCGAGTCATAAAGTCCTTGACAGTTGTGTCCATTGCTTTACGTAAAAGGTTCATCCTCTTAGGGTACATAAATTATTTCCTACCATTATATATAATCTTTCCCCTTTTCGTGTTAAAGCAGGTAGGACTGTCCTGTCCTGTGTTACACTTAAGGGGACGGGAGTGTGGTTTTAAGAGATAAATCCACCGAACATTACTTTAATTCACGGTAAATCCAGATTTATTGTTGAGTGTTAAAACTCGATGACCGTTTTGGAGTTCGAGTCTTTTCGGTAGAAGTACGTCAGTTCACAGGTGTCCGCCGGACTTGAAACCTTTTAGTTTCACGGGATTCCGTACTCCGGTTCCCATATTTCACTCCCGTTATTTTTATGGTCAATTGGAATCTTTGTTGAGTTAGAGTAGTCGTAACTTTGTTTTGTTACTAAAGTAATCCTTAGGGTGAAAGGACTTTCTGATCATGGACAAGACTTCAGACAGTCTCCTCCCTTACAGAGGTATAAGAATAACTTGGAGGCGTCACGGAGGAGATCCGAGAGGCTGAGTCTAAGGGTCGGCTGAGGTGACAGAAGACACAGTGACACGACCAATTTGTTTGATGTTGAAAGCTGTCTAAGTTCTGTTTATATATGGACTCAACCCCCTTCCCTTCCCTTTTTGTAAGTTTAAGACATTGAAAGTCATAAGTATTATACCCGTTTTCATGACGTCCTTTCGGAGGTTATCAACGGGGTACCAGGAATATCTCAATTCAGGAGTATAGTTTGGTCTGAACAAGAGACACCGACTTTTTACGGTATCGTACTACCATACACTGATGACTCGAGTCTGACATTTTCTACACCGGAGACGGAACCACCACGAACCAGGTGGTCCCCCGTACGTGTACGTACAATCGTCCGGGTCCTCTCCGGGTGTCTCGTCTTCGGGTCGTGGTTCGAGACCTTAACCTAGGACGTCATCGTGCGGGGAGAAGGGTGTGGAACTGACGTTGGAACTCTGGGACCTAAGGACTGAAAGTACACACAACAAAATTCGACGATTTAAACCCCATTAAACAAGACGTTGTTATTATTGGTCAATTTTTAGTAATATTTTTGGTTGTTATCCAATGTGATGATACAAGAGACTACTTTAATGTCTCGTTTAATAGTAGCGAACACTTCCTTATCAATTGACACATTTTTGTCGACTTCCTGACGAGACGGTGAATTAGACGTAAAGAAAAAGAGAACAATCAATTCATATATATTAACTTAAAAGAAATCACATGAATAAGTGAGTCAGTCATAAATAACTCACGGATGATACATAGTCCGTCATAAGATCCATAAGGTCCCTGTGTGGTCACCGGTTTTGTGTTTTTAGGGATAGAAGTATCTTAATGTAAGATCATCCCTCTACATTTGTCTGTATCATTTCTTTCACCACCACACAATCTTCCACTATTTATCATACTTTTTTGTCTCGTCCCATTTCTCACGAATTAATTCAAGTTACATCCTTCTCCTGTCCCCTTACTCTACAGACTCTAAAAAAGCCACCGTCATTTAAGTTTGAATTTTTGGATTTATAAACTAAATTTCTCGATGTGCAATGACCCTTTTGGGTTTTCACTAATTCTTTGTCAACGGAATGATTCATATTTGTCACAAACTTCTTCTTTGATATCCCATCCATTTGATCTCCAGTCGTTAACAATTGTTTCAGTCCTTCTATCTTTACACTGCTTAGGTAGGATCTCAATTCTGGTATTGGTTGGCACAATGACTTTAGTGTATGAAGTGACCCACTCTGTTGCACGAAATGAACTTGTCGTATCTCAAGGAGTCCCCCTCCGTCTCTACTTCTGTTTATACCACCATTTTATCCTCAGAGACAAAGTCCGTTTTCGTTTAGGATTTTGTCGTGTTTATTTAAGTTTAAAGTCTTACTGATAATGTCTTTCGGTGATGTAATAATTTCAAGTATTGTTACGGTCAAATGAAAGAATTGTTTTTCGATCGACTCTGACAGTGTTTTGTCAAAACAACATCGTCCTGGTTTTACACCATTCGTTAGTTTTCTAGAAATCTTACGAAAACAGAGGACGGATTTTTTTTTTTTTCTACAATTGGTGGGGGGAGGGGGCGGTGTCCTTAAAAAAAATGTATGATAATATTATAAATGTGTATGTGTATTGTAAAATCTTCTTACCAATAGTTTGACTGTGACGAGTCACCCTGACCCCACAAACTCCACATCTTACCCCCGTTGAAGAAAGGAAAAGTGTAAAGACATCATAACGTAAGTAAAAATCTCATACATAAAATATTATTTTTGATTTTATTATATACTTTACGGTTTTCTTCTAAATTCAATTTTTAGTAGTCTTTTCACACGAGAGGGAATTCGAGATGTTTTCCTATTTCTTATTAATTTTTAATATACTAAGGTTTCTCCTAATGCCGTCAGTCGTCAACAATTTTCGTTTATATATATTTTTATATCCACTGAAAATAATTGAATATTTTTAGGACTTATACCATGAACCATATTTATCATTTTATTAGTGTAAGTTTAAACATCTGAGTGAATAATATAATTGTTAAGGTTTGATCACCGTTTTGTTTGTATGGACTTGGTGAATCGACTAGAGTCGTTTTTCACTGATAGGTGACAATTTTAAAATGACTAAAAAATGTTTTGTGAAATGTTGTTCGTATAAAATAAAAACATTAATATCTTTAATAGAAACATTCAAAAAAATAAACCGACCCGGCCCAGATCTACGTCGTACACCCCCAGATCCAAAGGACTGGTCCCTAACTGGGTCACGGGGGACGTAAACCCTCACGTCTCAGAATCGGTGACCTGGTGGTCCTTTCAGGAATATCCTTAATTTAAGATGAAAATTTAGTATTTTAAAATGAATAGTTTTGTGGAAGACGTGTCGTTTTTCGTGTTCACTGTTTTTTATTCTATTTTTGCCTATTTGACCTGAAATGGTTATAAATTTTGAAACCGTGAAGTTGCCTATAGTAGTTCTTTCACTTTTCTATTGGGTGTCTCACTCTCTTTATAAACGTTTAGTACACACTATTCCCTGAACATAGAAGTATGGATAGGTTTCTACCGATCCTTTATTCAGTTCTATTGTTCACAACCACTCCTATACCTCTTTTACCTTGGGAACATGTTATGATCATGGTTTCATTTGATAACATCAGTAAACCTATTCAAAGTATCAAAGGATTTTACCATTTGTCAGTATACTGACACATTAAGAGTACTGAATCATTAAGGTGAAGATCCAGATATGAGTTCTCCTCATTTTTGGTTGTAAGTGAATTTTTAAACATGTGTTTACAAGTATCATCGAAATAAATGATAGACATTTCCATTTTTGTTAGGTTTACAGGTAGTTGACTACTTACCTATTTGTTATACACCACGTAGGTATATTTCCTTATAATAAGTTGTTATTTTTCCTGTGTATGTTACACTAAGTTGGAACGTTTGTAATACCAGTTACTTTCGGTCATTGTTTCCTGATACATGATACATTAAGTGAAAGATACTTTGTAGGTCCTGTCCGTTTGGGTGTCTCTGTCAAAGGTCCTTTGACCCCCCACCTCCCTCCATCCTTCGCTAACGACGACCACACCTCGAACAGAAACTGTACTTTGCAATACCTTAATCCATCGATATTACTTGTGTGTTGAGACACTTATACAATTTTTTGGTAACTGAACATGTGAAATTTTTCAATTTAAAATGCCATATATTTAATAGAGTTATTTCGACAATATCTTCTTTTACGAATGAAGGAGTAGAACTTGCTCTAAGAAACATAACTACTTCATAGGTTTTAAAGTTTTATAAATCTAACTTTGAATGGAGTTTGGAATAAAGGGTAGAGAGAAGGAGTATGAAAAATAACATTAGACAACCTAAGACTTTATTATATCATAATAGTTACTTTTGAAATAGATATATTATAACAAAATTCTGTGAAAGTATAAAGTAGGGTGTTTTTGACACACGTACAAGAACAACCGTAAGTAAAAGCGAATTGATAACCTTTTAAATCACAAAACTCATTAAATTATAACGTTGTTCTTCTTAGGAGTTTAATACAGTCTTCGTACAGTTGTTGACATTAATCAAAAATTCTCACCCTCGAGAATGGAAACTAAAATTTACCGGTGTCACTTCTCATGTATGTAGACCGTTTCTGATTTACTAGAAATATTTTGGGCAAATTGTCTACTTTGTGAAAATGTGTTTGTGTGTCCCCGTGTGTGCGTGTGTTTGGTATGTGAAGAGACGAGTTGTCTTTATCGACCGACATTCCTAATACACATGTTTCAATATATTATCAAAAGGTAAACTCTCTTTTTTCATTAAAGGAAGTGACGTGACTGGTGGGTGACAGACCAACACATGATGTCTATTTTACTTATAAGTTTTTGGATTATTCACTTGACATTCAGATTGTTATAGAACGATATATTTTACAAGTACGATAATAAATACCACACATGGGATAAAACTTTTTTGTAAACACCGTCGGACGTTATACTTTGATATAGATATTGTCCGATTAAAAAAGAATTCTATAATTTGTGTCTCCGTGGTCCGTTGACCTTACCCGACAAATGACTTCGATTCGAATTTTAGACCGAGACTCAAGGATGTTCATCCGTTTTACTCCCTTTACAACATTATAGTTTATACTCCTTTTTTGTAAAATAGAACCCTCAGTTAAAGACCGTCGTTTAAAATAATACTAAAATAGTAAGTGTAGACGTAAGTTTGTTACGGTCTCTTGTACTCGACGAATAATCCAAACTTCTATGTCTTTATAATTCACTTAAAATCACGTTAACTTTTCAAAAAAATTCCTGTAAATATTTCGAAAGAGTTATTTCTTAATGTTTAGGAGATCCGAGAGAATTGTTTAGTCTGTACATCCTGATATACCTTCTGAACTCCGTACTCTGTTTTATACTGTTTAAAATTGGTATAAAATGAAATATCTAAAAATGTCTTTGTATGAAATGAATGAAGGAAGTCATAAAGGAGTCTAACAAGTTTTCATGTTATAAATACCACACGGTTTTTCATTCTTTCACTGTAAGGTAGTTTTATCTCTACTTATCCATTAAAGGGGGTACCTAAAAGACCATCAAGGATAAATTCAAGTTATTTCCTCTAGTAATGATATTTTTGTAATGATTTTTTAGGCTTCTAATTTTGAATATAAGTCCTTTTTACCTTAACCTGAAGACTGTTAGTGTCATAATGAACAAACTGATCACTGAGTAAGACATTTTAAAGGAAGGACCATAAAACCGTCTATTACTACGTTATTAAGATGATGAAACCAACAATATTTTATGTAAATGTACGGATATTCATCTCTCAAAAGATCAATAGTCTTTTATTATATAATATGTAGTAGAAATCTACTATGATTATTAAATATCATTCATCTTCCTCTTTCTATTTCATCCGAGTCCCCATTTAGTTACTTTAAATCAATTTTTAGGGGTTTACCGTCCTTAGTCTTCTTTAGTTGTTCAGGTCCTCAGTATATTACCAAAATTTTGAGTACCCAGGTAAATGTCTATAGTCCATGGATTGTGCATGGACTCACTACTCGACTGGTAGGGAGTGAACTATGGTTGAACCAGGTTTGAGTCCAGAGACGACTCAACCACATGACTAGAGGGTCGTCTAGAGGACGAATATGGAGAGAGAGGACAGGTCAAAGGTGGTAAGTCTTACTTTTGTCGTGTTGTACCCCAGCGTAGTGTAGGTGACGTCGAGAGGGTAAGGTCGAGGAAGGGTCAGACGAGGGCGAGGTACTTACGAGGTCCGTAGAAACCGGATCTCGAGAGACGTGACAAGACGGTAGGTGTGCCACAGAGAAGAGTGGTAAATTTCCAAAATTAGTTCAAAATAGAAAATCCCTACAGAAGGGACTGGTGACATAATTTTACAGTAGAGAGGGGACGGACAGGGAGGGATATGTACAAACATACACACATATATAAAACAAACAAAGGGTAGTGATTTTACCTTCGAGTTGCTTCTGACCTGAGACTGAGAACGACGTAGACGTCCGGTTTCTGTCACAGGTCGTCCATTCTTCGTGGGCCAGTCACGGTAGTCAGCAGTCCGTCTCACCGTGAAGACCCCCTCCAGTCGATACGACCGTCCCTACGCCCGTCGTGGTCGTACCAAAGACTCTTTAACTCCCGGAAACCATGTGAGGTACGACAAGAGGTTCCGATT
Source organism: Capra ibex (assembly GCA_006410555.1). Taxonomy (NCBI): domain Eukaryota; kingdom Metazoa; phylum Chordata; class Mammalia; order Artiodactyla; family Bovidae; genus Capra; species Capra ibex. The sequence continues at coordinate 38,958,699 of SJYO01048061.1, read as the reverse complement.
CGGTTCGTCGTTTCATTCGGTGGACGTATTTGAGTTGTCATGGTAAAGACTCCCTGGAGGTACTGTCGGGTGTGTCCGACAGTTGTTGGCATGTCCGAAGAGGTGGTAGAATAAACACAGGCAACAAGAAAATTCTAGAAACGGTCGGATAGTAGTGTGGAAAACATCTCTTTATCAAGGAATGCCAAAATATAGAACCTTAGAAGTTTGTTCTAGGGGCAATTAGGACAGAAATGGAGTGACGAGTCCTTGGAGGTTACCCGGAGGACTGACTACAGACGAAGAGGATGTGCGATAAAGGTGGTGACAAGGAGTGTTTTGAAGGTGACAAGATCGTTTGTGTAGAGGAGTTCTGTACAGGTAAAGACAGGGACACGGATGGACTTGTGACGTAAAGGAACCAGTCCTCTTGAAGTGACTGAAAGGGTAAGGATGTAAGGATAATGCGAAGTGACAAAAATGGTCAGTGGTCAAGGGTCGTTCAAGAAACACCACATTTCAGAAGTGCAAAGACAGAACACAGAGTGACAAAGTGATTCATCTGTTCCGGAAACTACTTCTCTTAATGGACGTGGATTGTATCACGTGTGTGTCGTGGTAGAACTTTTGATAGTACTCGAGGTAAAGGAGGGTACAGTTTCATTCAACAATTATTCCCTAGAAGGTTTAATGACTGAAAGAACGAAGACCCTTCAAGAGTCCTTGAAAGAGTTTTAATCGAAATAAATTTTACTCGGATTCTTGGTTTCACCGTTGAAGAAAATATAATTACTCATCAAATGTTAGTGTATCCTTGTATCAAGAAGTAATTTTTTTGGAGTGTCTAATACAATGGACATTGTGAAATACTGTCTATTTGATTTAGTTACTATGTATGAAATTTATGTTTAATGGTATTGCACTTAAAGGTGAAGAGAGAAACTTTCGTCGAGGACTTCCTCAAGATGACGTAGACCAACGGTCTGTAAGGGTTGGATAAACTCTAATTATTTGAGTCCAAGAAAGTGTTCTATTCTCGTCTTTCATTTACTTCTATGTGTTTTCATCGGTATTTGTCTATTGTGATCTCCTCCTGTTTTATGTCCGTCAAACGTCTCTCTTAGTACCCATATATTATTTTTTTTTAGAATTCTTTGATTATTAAACCTTCGTTGGATCTACAGGTGGCCGTCTGTTTACCTATTCTTTCCACACCATGTATGTATGTTACCTTATAATAAGCCGGTAATTTTTCTTACGTAAACTTAGTCAAGATTACTCCGCCTACTTTGACCTAGGATAATATGTCTCACTTCATTCAGTCTTTCTTTTTGTGGTTATGTCATATGACTGCATATATATACCTTAAATCTTTCTACCATTGTTACTGGGATATACGCTCTGTCGTCTTCTCTGTGTTTATACTTCTTGTCAGAAAACCTGAGACACCCTCTTCCACTCCCACCGTACTAAACTTTCCCATCACAACTTTACACATATGATAGTATACACTTCACCTAGTGGCCAGGTCCAAACTACGTACTCTGTCCCACGAGTCCCGACCATGTGACCCTACCGGGACCCCCTACCCTACCCCTTCCTCCACCCTCCCCCAAAGACCTACCCCTTGTGTACGTGGGTACCGACTAAGTACAGCTACAAACCGTTTTTGGTGATGTTATAACATTTCATTAATCGGAGGTTAACTTTATTAATTTTTTCCTTGATTATTAAACATAGTCGGAGGAGTTTATAATAAGAGAATTTCGTAAAATACTAAATTTTTATATTTGAATATGGGGGGGTTTTTCGTACAAATCACTACCGTGACCAACGAGTCAGTACAGGTCGAGAAACACTAGGGTACCTGACATCAGGTGGTCCGAGGAGACAGGTACCCTAAGAGGTCCGTTCTTATGACCTCACCTAACGGTAAAGGAAGAGGTCTCCTAGAAGGGTTGTGTCCCTAACTTGGACCCAGAGGACGTAACGTCCGTCTAAGAAATGACAAAATTGATGTCCCTTCGGGACTTTTTTTTTTTTTAGTATTTTGAATTTTTTTTTTTTTTCTGGTTGTACAGTTACGTTACAAACATATTACTGATGTTATTCTCAGTTTCACAATCAGCGAGTCAGCACAGGTTGAGAAACGCTAGGTGTCTGACGTCGGGTGGTCCGAGGAGCCAGGTACCTTAAGAGGTCCGTTCTTATGACCTCGCCCATTGGTAAGGGGAGGTGACTGACTTAGGTTCAGAGAGTGTGACGTCCGTCTAAGAAATGAAGACTCGGTCGTCCCTTCGCTGACAATGGAAAATACAATTCCAAGTGAATCAGTCTTGCCCCCGAAGGACGGTTTTCGGGTACTCTTCAGGGTCGAATCACGGTCACGGGACACTCACTTGTAGACCTTCGTCTAGGAATAGACAGTCAAGAAACCTAGACGTAAAGACCACGTGTAGAAACGACGACACATTGGTCCCTACGATTCGATTTTGGTGAGTCGATTCGACGAGGGTTACGGACTTGGTATTTTTGACATGCTTAAAAATTTTTTCGAATAACAACTAAGTCTAGTGATTTAAAATTCGAATTAAACAATACATCGTTCTCTATTATACGATAAGGAAAGAGACGAGGTCGAAGGTTAAAGAACTTTGTCATTGATTTCTAGTTATTAAAGTTTATTTTAAGAGTAGATACTGCTTTAATATAGAGAATTTAAATAAATTACAAAAATATGGGAAATCATATTAGGACATCAAAAGAAGTATTTGTGGGAAATCAACAGAAATCATTCGAAAAGATTCATAACATAATAAATGACTTTATTAAAGTAAAGTGTAAGGTTAAAGATTTTAAATAATAATTATTTTTCCGTCATGAATTTTAATTGGTGGGATGTTTAGTGACAAATGAGTGTCCATGCCACAATATCTCGACTGTTCCTTATGTTTTAACCCCACATAGTCCTATGTCATTTTATCCTATTTCTACTGTGACACCTTAGAAGAGTCACTTAGGTACTAGATTTATAACATGGATTGTATCTTTTTTATTTTGAACATTAATTTTAAATGATGATTTTTGATCCCCTGTCTTCCCTGAGGAAGACAATAAAGAAATAATTTTTCTTTTATAAGGTCTTTCTTTCTATTTAGATCTAAAAATTGTTAAAGGTCTGTTTTTTCATTGTAGTAATAAAGGAGTAGGGTCTCACAATAGTTTGGAGTGACAGTTTTTCAAAAGAATGTGTACTTGTAAAAAAGAACTCTTATTGGTTAAAAAACCTCCTACAAATTTATAAAAGAAAACAAAAAGGTTCATAAAATCTTTAGGACTAAAGGTGAATTACTTTCTCATAAACAGTTTAAGAGTCAAAAGGAGTCTGTCGAAGTCAAACTCTTTGACGTACATAACAAGGGAAGAACCTCTTAGTGTACGTATTGTTTCCAAGACTCTTCAAGATACTCTTTCTTTGAACAAAAATTTAGTAGGTCACTAGGAGTTGGAAAAAACATTTCATTGAAAGATTTCTGAAGTAAAAACTTTCTTAAGACCCAAGTGTCGTTTTAAATCTCTTTTCCATGTCTCTAAAGGGTGTATCGGGGAGTGGAGGGTAGGGTGGAGAGTGTGACATTGTAAGACATGTTGTTACCATTAAACAATATTAGTACTTGGATATACCTATGTAGTATTAGTTCCAGGTGACTCCAATGTAGTTCCAAGTAAATCACCATATGTGGAATACCCTGACTGTGACACTTTTGTGTCCCACAAAGTAACGAGATTTTTAGGAGATACGAGGTGGATAAGTCAGGAGCAACGACAAGTCAACGATTCGGTTCAGGTTGACAAACGCTGGGGTACTTGAAGTCGTACGGTCCTAAGGGACAGGAAGTGATAGAGGGACTCAAACGAGTTTGAGTACAGATGACTCAGTCACTATGGGAGGTTGGTAGAGTAGGAAACAACGGTGGTCGTAGTCTCAGAAGTTTACTCAGTCGAGCAACGTAGTCACCGGTTTCATAACCTTGAAGTCGAAGTCGTAGTCAGAAAAGGTTACTTATAAGTCCTGACTAAAGGAAATTCTAACTGACCAAATAGAGGAACGACAGGTTCCCAGAGTTCTCAGAAGCGGTCGTGGTATCAAAGTTTCGTAGTTAAGAAGCCGTGAGTCGTAAGAAATACCAGGTTGAGAGTGTAGACATGTACTGATGACCTTTTTGGTATCGAAACTGATATAATGGTTGTTTCACTACAGAGACGAAAAATTATCCGACAGATTCAAACAATATCGAAAAGAAGATTCTTCGTTTGCAGAAAGTTAAAGTACCGACGTGAGTGGTAGGCGTCACTAAAACCTCGGGTTCTTTTACTTTAGACAATGACAAAGGTGAAAAAGGAGTAGATAAACGACACTTCACTACCCTGGTCTACGGTACTAGAATCAAAAAACTTACAACTCAAAATGCGGTCGGGAAAGTGAGAGGAGAAAATGGGAGTTAGTTCTCCGAGAAATCGTTACCATAGTAGACGTATAGACTCCGATATCTATAAAGAAGACCGTTAGAACTAAGACCGAACATTAAGTAGGTCAGACCGTAAAACGTACTACATAAGATGTACATTCATTTCAATCTTTCCACTGTTTTATGTCGGAACAACATGAGGAAAGGGTTAAAATTTGGTCAGACAACAAGGTACAGACCAAGATTGTCAACGAAGAACTGGGCGTATCTCAAAGAGTCCTCTGTCCATTCCACCAGACCATAAGGGTGGAGAAATTCTTAAAAGGTGAAACAACGTTAGGTGGGTCAGTTTAGCCGAAGGGACACCGGGTCGAACATTTCTTGGATGGACGTTACACCCTCTGGACCCAAGGTAGGGACCCAACCCTTCTAGGGGACCTCTTCTCTTACCGATAGGTGAGGTCATAAGACCTGAACTCATAAGGTACCTGACATATCAGGTACCCCAGTATTTCTCAACCTGTACTGACTCACTGAAAGTGTGTCAGTTTCCGAAATCATATCAGTTACTTCGTCAAAAAGACCTTAAGGGAATGAAATAGGTACTAGGTTACTTACAACCGTTAAACTAGAGACAAAAGAGACGGAAAAGATTTGGGTCAAACGTGTAGAATTTCAAGAGCCAAGTGTATGACGACTTCGGATCAAACTTCCTAAAAGTCGTATTGGAACAATCGTACACTTTATTCGCATCGTCATGTCATCAGACTACCAAGAGACCGTAACGGGAGGAAACCCTTACCTTACTTTTGACTGGAAAAGGTCAGGACACCGGTGACGACTCTAAAGGTTTAAACGACTGTAACTCACGTCGTGAAATCGTCGTCGTAGAAAATCCTAAACTTTATCGAGTCGACCTTAAGGTAGTGAAGGTAATCAAAACGAACATCATTACGAAGGATTCCGGGTGAACCGAAGTGTGAAGTCCTACGTACCGAGATCCACTCGCTGGTGTGGTAGTGTCAATAGATCCAGTAATTCTAGTAAAAATATGTCAAGAAGACACATAAGGACGGTGGAGAAGAATTAGAGAATTCTTGGAGAAGACAATCTAGAAGAAATGACACAGGTAGGAACGTACCATAGAAATTAAAAGAACTTCGCTAAAGATCAAAAAGAGTAAGATAACAAAAGGAGATAAAGAAACGTAACAAGTGAATTCCGAAAGAATAGAGAGAGGAACGACTAGAAACCTTGAGACGTAAGTGAACCCACATAGAAAGGGAAATAGGAAACGGAAAGTGAAGAGAATCGATAAACATTCTGGAGGAGTCTGTTGGTAAAACGGAAGAACGTAAAAAAAGAGAAACCCTACCAAAACCAGTGACGGAGGACATGTTACAATCTTTGGAGGTAAGTATCAAGAAGTCCGTGAGACAGATGGTCTAGACTAGGGAACTTAGATAAGTGGAAATGGCACATTAGTATTTCCTAAACTAAATCCAGTATGGACTTACCGGATCACCAAAAGGGAGGAAAGAACTTAAATTTGGACTTAAAACGTTATTCCTCAAGTACTAAACTCGGTATCAGTTGAGGTCCAGGACAAAAACGACTGACATATCTCGAAGAGGTAGAAACCGACGTTTCTTACTTTAGTTAGACTAAAGTCACAACTGGTAGACCACTACACGTACACGAGGACATAGCAACCTTTTCCCACAAGCGATACTGGTCGGACAAAACTGTTTTGTACGATTCTCAAACTGTTTTGAGAACCGGAAACGGGACGAAATAACAAGAGGTTTCTGTTTGAACGAATAATGAAGTCCATAGAGAAATGAAGGATGAAAACGTAAGATTAGGGGATACTACCTTTCCTGTAGAAAAAAACCACAATCAAGATCTTCCAGAACATCGAGAAGTATGTTCAAGTTGAAATCGAAGAAACCGTAGTCACCAACCCCACATCTGAACCTAATGACACTAAAACTTACCAAACGGAATCTTTATTTTAGCTCTAGTAAGACAGTGAAAACTCTGACGTGGGTTCATGACGTAAAGTCTAAGAAAACAACTGATACTTCCCTAAGAACGGGTGTCAACACCTATATTACCAGTAGACTTAATTTAAACGAGTAAGAGTAGGTAAAATCAAGTGTCTAAGGATTATACAACCAAAAGTGAGAACGGTAAAGGACGAACTGGTGTAGGTTAATTGGAACTGAGTACCTGGATCGTGAGGTCCAAGGACACGTTATGACAAGAGATGTCCTAGTCTGAAAGTGGTGGTCTGTGTAAGTGTTAACTCACAACATTATAACGTCCCATGTATTAAGATTCGACTAAAAAAAGAGAGGGAGAATTCTAAAATTTACAAATTTTTAAAAATTACAAAGTTAGGTGACAGTGCAGTCAAAGACTCCTCTTCGACCTGTATTAAGAATAAAAACAAGAAGATATCCACTTCAATAAAAAAGGAGACCAAAGGAAGTCCCAAAAAGAGATTAAAACTGAAAGACAGTAAACTTCACTGTCTGGAAAACACGTAAATAAGGCGAACCACAAGAGACTCGAGGTCCTAGACACCAAACCACAGATTTGTACGTAAACCCCTTTAAGAGTCAGGATTCAAAAGTTCATAATAAAAGAGAGAAGTGAAAGACCATAAAGGTAATTAGACGTACAATGTACGAACGTTAACAGGGTGTCAAGAATCCATAAACCAAGAAAAAAAAAGTCAAAAACAAGATGAAAAATCTCCATTATAAAGATCGATAGACAAGAACGTACAACAGATGAATGAGGAATCGTAGAATTTGTACGGAAAAAAAAAAAATTGAAGGATAAGACTATTAAGATTGTAGGGTCAGTACAGACCAAGACTATGAAAGGAACAGAGAGGTTTAACACAATAAGACGGAAAATCATACGGATTATAAAATTTTAAATCTGTACTGGATATTGTAATCAAAGTCCATATGTTACATTACTAAACTGTAAACGTATATAACTTTTACTATTATTGTCATTCAGATCAATTGTAGATAGTGGTGTGTATCAATGTAAAAATAAGAACACTACTCTTGAAAATTCTAGATGAGAAAATCGTTAAAAGTGTACATGTACTAATAATCAATCAGTGGTACGATATATAACGTGGAGGTACTTAATGAAATATCAATGTTCAAACATGAAAAATTGGGTGAAGTGAGTAAAACGGGTAGGACGGTGACTGTTGGTGGTTACATAAGAGGTATAGGTACTCGAGTTAAAAACAGTAGAAAATCTGAGGTGTATTTTCATTTTAAGAATTCATAAACAGAAAGAGAATAAAGTAAATCGTATTACGGGAATTCCAGGTAGGTAAAACGGTGTTTAGTATTTTAAAAGAAAAAATACTGATTGTAAGGTAAGATATATATGTGTAACTAAAGAAGTAGGTAAGTAGGTAGTTACCTGTGAAACCAACGAAGGTATAGGACCGATAACTTTCATTACGACATTATTTGTGTCCTCTCGTATGATATAAAAGTAAGGTCTCCGAAGAGTCCTCCGAGTCACCAGTTCTTAGGTGGACGTCATGTCCTTTGGGTCCAAGTCAGGGACCCAACCCTTCTAGGTAACCTTTTCCTTTACCGTTGAGTGAGGTCATAAGAATGGACCTTTTTAGGGTACCTGTCTCCTTGGACCACTCGATGACGATGACTAGTGTCCCAACGCTTTCTCGACCTGTGTTGAGTCACTGATTTGTTGTTGTATCATCTAGAAAAGAATTAAAAATCTCTCAGAAGGTATGACAAAAGGTACCACTAACAATAGTTAAGTGATTTTGGTACAACAAAAGTAAAAATAACCCCATATCATCTAAATGTTACAACATTATATATAAAAAAATTCAGGATACTCAACAAATATATGTAATCGATAATTAAGGAATAGTCAGCATAGTAAACTTTCATAAAAGAGGGTAAGTTATGTAACAGAAAAACAGTTACCAAGGAAGTGACACGTTTTCAAAAATTCAAAGTAATCCAAGGTAAACAAATAAAAACGAAAATCATGGAAACAAAATCCACTGTCTAGGTTTTTTTATAACGACGTTAAATGTGGTATCACAAACCGGATCCAAAAGGGGATTCTCAAGATATCATAGGTCAGAATGAGAATCCAGATATTTGGTGTAACTCAAATAAAAACATATACCACAATCCCTTACAAGATTAAAGTAAGAGAATGTCAAGCCAAAAGGGTCGTGGTAAATAACTTCTCCGACAGAAAAAAGGTAACATATAAAAACGGAGGAAACAGTACCTAACTGGTAATTCACCGAAATAAAGACCTGAACTCAAAATACTCAAGAAATATATAAAACCTATAGTTAGGAAACAGTCTATATACTAAATCTTTATAAAAGAAGATATGTCATCCAACGGAGAAGGAAAACAACTGTCAAAGGAAACGACACGTCTTTGAAAAATCAGACTACGGGTTGAACGATTAAAAAAACAACGGAAACGAAAACTACAGTGTAGGTTTTTAAATAGTGGTTCTGGAATTCCTTGAATAGTGGATACAAAAGAAGATTCTCAAAATAACCGAAGTCCAGAATACGAGTTCAGAAATATTAGATAAAACTCAATTAAAAACACATAATTCTATTACCAGTTCAAATTAAGAAAACGTACACTGACAAGTCAAAAGGGTTATGGTAAATAACTTCTTTGACAGGATAGGGGTTACATATAAGAACCGAAATAGTCTTTCATTAACAGGTATACACCAAATTAAAAATCCGACAGATAAGATAAGGTGACTAGATTTGTAGACAAAAATACGGTTATTGTACGACAAGTCATAAAAAAGGACTACCGACCTGTACAAGACGTATTTTCCGGAAGTCATTGTACCGTCCTTCCACACCCTCTTCCCCTTGACAAGATGTCAGAATGCTAATCCAGAATTCAGAAAGTGACTCGTATACTACAGTTTGATACTTGAAGTGTTCACAAAGAGTCAGAAAACAAGAAGGGAGGAATTCATCTACTACCTGTATCACCCGACCTCAACCCAGAGGGACACATCTTCAGATCTCAATTGATCTGAACCCATTAAAGGAAAGGGGGTACAGGTGAACCGAGACTATTATCCGGGACTACTTGATGAAAGAGGACTCACGTCCGGAATAATTCCTCTTGTCTTACGAGACCGTATAAAGTTTCACATGAGGTAGAGAATACCGAGCTTCTCCAAAAAGTCAAACAAGTCGAAAAATCAACAACTGTCCTACCACACCGTTGAAGTTTTGAGGAATTTACACCTTGGTCTTTACTCTTCAGGAGTTGTTGGGTCAAAAATTTACGAAAGTAAAAGTGTGAAGTTAAAGATTTAACAAAGTTCTTATTCCCTACAGTCATTCAATAAAGACAATGGGGTTGTATGACTTTAATTACATAGTGACAAATTAACCCGAGTTCTTTCGGGTTCCATTAATCGTAATTTTTTTTTGACTTTATCATTGACTAGAGGGGAAGAAGGACCTACTCATTCGTCTACTACTTTATCACTGTAGTTGTAGGAACTTGTATAGGTTGACCCGTCACAAACCGATGACGAAGACAAACTTTACTACGACACAAAACCAACACCGGGTTTCGAAACTTCGCCATGAACCGTAGAGGAAAGAGGGTACTTCGAGAATTGGTAAGTCTATACTACCTCAACCAATGATGAATTCAACTCAGGACGAACGGAGAGGAGTCAGTAGAAACATACTTAGGTTACCAGCACAAAATAAAAAAAACTAGTCAAAAATCGACTACAAGTACTTCTAGTCACTCATGGATCTTGATACGGTGATTTCTTTCCTTTAGGATTCTTCCACATAAAGACATGGTCTCGACACAGTATTGGTAGTGAACCCGGGAGACGACCTTTTCGTCTTAGTTCAGAGTTTATTACGGAAAATTTAATATAGGAGATCATAGTGTCTACATCCTGTCACGACATAGTAGGGTCATGGAGACCCTTACATTTTATAGAACATCGACGAAATACTATACATCTTCACTGGTACGAAATAGTCTAGACAAAAATTACTACAATAAGATCTTACAAAAGAAAGGTCTACTACTGACTCTTTGTATTAAAATTTTTTACCACGGTCCATGGTGTTGTCATTGTCTTGAAACAACAAAAGACTCCAAAACCAAAAAATGAAAAAAAAATTACCTCACACGATCTACAGAGATATTAAAACAAGTCTACTAACGTCTTGAAACTTTTCGACAACGACAATAACTACGTATTGTATGAAGATAACCAGAAAAATATATTTATTTATATTAAACTTAAAAATCTTTGAAACCGACACGACAGTTGAAACCTTTTTCATAGGGTCAACATGACACAACCCAACCGTAACATGTCTTTAATTGTCGGTATAACCAGATCTTTGTAATTTATATTAAAAAAGGTAAACATGTTCCCATTACATGACATAATTTATATATTCCAGAATAGATGTACCCAAACTAATGTCTTCGATTATTTCATAAGAGATTTATTTTTTTTATTTTTGACTTTGTCTTAACTCATTTTTTTTATAGACTCATGTAATATCCATTAATCCTATTCACGTACCCATACAACATTACAAATAAAAAATTACACCTAGTGTCCTATTGGAACTTTCTAATATCATAGTTTTATAAAATTTTATGTAAAATTTTTGTCTCTATAATCTTTCATACTCTTTTTATGTCGAGTGGTGATAGAAAAATAAACCTAAGGTATATACAATTTAAATATTTAATACTGTTGTTACTTTTGACTTAAAGTTCAATGAAAATATAATTTCTTTTTCCCAATAGACTTGTTAAGTTTACATACACTTTTACCTGAATAGACGAATATTTGTGTGTGTAGACATTCATAGGTACGTAGTTGTGGATTTATGATTGGGTTTTAAACTTTGGTAACATTAAGATAATTTTTGTACGTTTCAAACATAAGGTCGTGTATTTCGTGTTCTGAATCTAGTCTTTAAATCCTCAGTCTCCGAATCTATACTTAAGGTCATGGTGGTGAGTGACTGTCCAACTGAAGCCTTTGTAGTGACTTGTATTTAAATTTAAAACAATGACCATTTTACCCTTATTATTAGATGTAGATACTATCAGTCTTCATTTGTTTTCTATATTTGTTTGTGTCTGTACACTTTTTTTCGAATCTTTGGATTTCACGATACATGATAGTCCATAGTAGAAGTTTATCTATTAGAGGACACGTTCATAATTGTTTTCTGAAAAGAAGAATTAAAAAGGCGGGGAGGATTTTGGTTTTAGAAATGTCCGATTTACAGAGAACTAAAGTAACGACATGAACCATTCATGTTGTATTCACCTCCGTAAAAGTAGATATAAAAATGTATGTGAAAAAAAGTTTCATGTCAACTGAGAATCTGTTGTGTCCAAACCTTGTTGTGTTGATACTTCCAGGTAAATGTGTACCTAAAAAAGGTTATTTTTGGATGATGTCACAATAGTTATGTGCTAGTTGTCGACCAACTTAGACGCTGTGTCTTAACACCTATACCCTCTTGTCTTATTTAATATGAGTTTAACTAATGTGTTTTACAACCACGGGGGTAGGAGTCATACAAATTCCCAATGGACATACGTCGAGAAAGACTAAGACCTACTTTGAGTTCATGATAAGAATCATGAAACCTTTCCATTTAATTGGGAATTACACTTTCCCATTTAATCCTCAGGGTGTTTGTTTAAGCGATTCCTCTATATCTTTTATGACCTTTTGTTCAACAAACTGAATTATTGTACATGTGTTTATTCCGACTGTTAATATTTATTAATTTAAAATTACTGGTAATTTTATAATCACCGTTTTAAGAATAGTCCTTTAAAAAATAATAATAAGTCCAATTATTTATATGAACTTTTATTTCTCTTTAGGAATAATGTTTATTTATATATTACATAAATTGACTAAGCGGATGTGCTTACTTGAGTTTTTTTCTACAAAATTAGTGTTAAAGTACAGAAAGGTGAATTTTCTGGTAAATTACAATATCGTAAATCGGAATTATTTATCAGTGTTTTCTTACAGTCTGAGTGGGACTATCACGACGGTCAATGAAGGTAATGGAACGGAGCTATGGTGTATCATAGACTAGGGGAATGACGTGTTCGAAGAGGGAAAAAGGTCTTTATTCCAAGGTTTTCTGGTTCCGTAAAATTTAATGAAACTTAAAGTAGGTAGTAAAAAGAATCAAGTTTAAGACTTCTTTAATAATTTTTATCTTTCGTAAATCCTTTTTAAGGGGTGGTAAGAGTTTACTTCAGTAGTAGTTTGAAGTCAATGAAATGGTACACACACACACAATCAGGGAGTCAACACAGACTGAGAAATACTAGGGTACCTGATATCGGACGGTCCGAGGAGGTAGGTACCCTAAGAGGACCGGTCTTATGACCTCACCCAACGGTTCAAGGAAGAGGTCCCCTTAGAGGGACTGGGTCCCTAGTTTGGACCCAGAAGGTGTAACGTCCGTCTAAGGAATGATAGACTCGGTGGTCCCTTCAGGGTGAAGTGGTGAATCTATTGTAATTTCCCTTAATTTCAGTCAGGGATGTATTATCTTGAAATTATGTTTGGATTAAGTCAGTCATTGAAGAGATACAAAGTTTGACGATGACGATTCAGTGAAGTCAGCACGGGCTGAGAAACGCTGGGGTATCTGCCGTCGGGTAGTCCGAGGGGACAGGGACCCTAAGAGGTCCGTTCTTGTGACCTCACCCAACGGTAAAGGAAGAGGTAACGTCCTTTCACTTTTGACTTTCACTTCAGCGAGTCAGCACAGGCTGGGAGTCGCTGGGGTACCTGACGTCGGAAGGTCCGATGAGACAGGTACGCTAAAAGGTCCGTTCTCACAACCTCACCCAACGGTAACGGAAGAGGCATGATGACTGATTGTTGTACATTTAATAATAAGACTAGAGAGCAATATTCATGTTCGTAATAAAACCTTCACGTTTTTAGACATTTTGGGAATTTGTGTATGGTCTATCGGGATTATATATTGTTGATCACGAAATTCAATTGTAGTAAAACTGTCGTGTGGATTCACTTTGTCTTGTGTTCAATATACAATAAGCTGCGAATCTATGTCGCATTATGACGTCCATATTTTAATTTTAAGATAATGACGATGAAGGCTAATTGACCGAGTAATAAAGGTGTTATTTATGTATAGGGGTATTGAATATGGTCTTTCCCATTCCAGACCCAGTCAAGGACATTGTCAAGTTGGTGAAGTCGACACTCAAGAATTTGTATTCGGAGTCAGACCCCCTCCCCGAAGGGACCACCAGGTAGCCAATTCTGAAACGGGAAGGTTACATCCCCCGTACCCAAGTTAGGAACCGACCCCTTAATTCTAGGGTGTATGTGAGGTCCCACCGGTTTTTTTAGGTTGTTGTTGTTGTTTGTTTGGTTAAGAGTCAGACAAGAAGATATTTGATCCACATTATCACGATTGGCTGTAATAGTCATAGTCTCCTAACCTATCTTCCGTAGACCGTTGGTCAAGATGGATACTAATAAACATGTGTAGTTCTTTCAAAGACCCAATTCATGATAACGATCTCCAGACTTTGTGATGAGTGAAGATCTTAACGGTTAATGTGTCTAAATCAGACCAAGAGTTTAATCTTTTGTTATAAGTCCTGAAATTGTTTACTCTTTTTTAAAGTTGTTTAAGTATCGGGGATATGGAGAGAGGTATCCACCTTAATGATACTTCGATTGTCTCAAATTCAGGACACTTTCGATCTCAACGACACTCAATAACTCACGAGACCTGTGTTAGTCCAATATCTTTCTTCACACTCGTGTATTCAGATTTCTCCAAAGTCCCTGGTGGATTTAGAGTTTACCGGGACTTAGAGGTCACTAACTGACACTAAAGAAAAGAGTAAGATTTACTTAAGTTTGAAAACACAAGAAAAAAGAATCGGATGTTTGAACAAATTCCCTTGGTGGAGGTACGAGTAGAATCCGGGTTACAAATAGGTAAGGGTTACAGAGTTATTTACTAAAGGTACACGACCCGTAACGCATTTCGTGAAAAACACGTAATGACGTAAATTGGGAGTGTTATTGAGTCACTTACTTTTATTCCAAGTCTTTCCAATTTATAGACGGGTACACCTAGAATGATCTCTTAAGGGATCACCATTTTCGTTGATGAAAATGTCTTATTAGGATATATTTCACTTTCAAGAATGGACTATTAAATCCATGGTGTTTATATCAAGGTAGTAGTGGTTACGTCGACTGATGACGGAGTTTATGAAAGACCAATCCTTATCGACCACCAAATATCGTAGGTCACCGAGAACCGAGATCTTAAAAGAGGGATTTAAGTCAGTGGAACCCAAGTGACTGTGGTTGTCGTCGAAAGAACAGTCCCTGTCTCAATTAGAATTATATGAATCATTGGTGACTAAGAGGAACAAGGACCCCCTAAAGGTCTCTGAAGACCCTATTACTTACCGACAATAGATTAAATAATTAAGACATTGTACGTTTTTTCTTATTATATAGGTTGGTACTCGTTTATTTTTATAAGACCCTTTTGTTATATTTTTCTTAGTAAGTTTATATGAGCTTTACATTTCTTTTGTAAAACAAGATCAAATCCTATAGGTTCATATTAAACAATGTATTTTTACTCGTATCAAATTCAACATTACTCTTAATAAAATTTAATACTTACTCGAACAACTCTTATTTCGTTAACTTAAAGTGAATTTACGTAATTTAATGGTAGACTGTAAATGTACGATAAGAGAGAATTTTAGAAGATAATTCATATAGAGTTCATGGTGTGTTAATTAATCAACAATGACCCTTTATGTTGTCGAAGTTCAACTAAAATTGAATCGGGTTTCTGTCTAGTTATGTACACCGTTCAATTGTTGTAAACATTTTATTATATTTCTATTATTCAGGGAATTTTTGTCAAAAGAGTATAATAAGTCTATAATTCATAATCACCATTGTACAATATAAGTGACTATTAACAAAATGAAGGACAATAAGAGAAGGTTAATTTTTTTGGATGTTTTTATAGGATCTTCCTTTATGTCTGTAACAAGTACAATCTTTTTAATATCTAAAAACAAAAAAGGTACAAGGACATGAAAGAAGGGACCATCGACTCTGTCATTTCGTAGACGGATGTTACGTCCTCTGGGCCCAAGCTAGGGACCCAGCCCTTCTAGGGGACCTCTTCCTTTGCCGTTGGGTAAGGTCATAAGTACGGACCTTTTAGGGTACCTGAGTCCTCAGACCACCCGATGTTAGGTACCCCAACGTTTCTCAGCCTGTGCTGACTCGCTGAAGACACAACACACACACATGAAAGAAGATTTTCCTTTACTCGTGACTATTTTGTCAATGTATTAAAGAGTTGTTTGTAGAGGTCGGAACTCCATCATCAAAATGACGGTTTTTCATCTTTTCTTGTAATTTAATCACCGTCTATGACAACCATTATAATTGAACGAATCGTGAAAAGTGAAATAGTAAAGGACGTCGTTCCTTGACACAATCGGACATCAGTCAGTTGTGTTTTGATCGACGTCTCGGACCGACGAACGGTCAGTCGTAGATGATGTAACCGGTTTATGGAACCCAAGACATGATAAAGACTAGAGAATAAGAGAAAATTAAAGTAATTCTATCCCCAGGATTAGGTTCATCCCATCTCTATTGTTAGATTCTACTTTTTTCTTTAGACCGGTCCTTACCGTCTACCAACGATGGATCTTGTACATAAATGTTGAGATTAGATGAAGATGGAGATTTTCCTTACTCTATTTTTCTCCTTTAATCCCGATGATGTCAATTATCGGACTAGGAAGAGGGGACCCTGGTTCCATAAATTTAGGGTTTGAATCATACACTTGCGTAGAAATGTACATTTATAACAAGTTAATGAAAACAAAACGATGGGTTAAGATGAGTAAAAGATGGACAAATTGTGTTTATATAAACTATATTTGAATGTTCTTAAAGATTGTATTTCAAATTTGTAAAGACAGATTCGTTTACTCCGGTTTCTCGTGTCTAAACCATGGGTGACACATTAAGAGAAAAGGAAACCAAATTTCACATTTGTGATCTCGTTTCCCCTTTCATATTTTCGTTTTACAGTTATCCCTAAATTTATAAGTCGTTAGAACTCACTTAAATAAACATTCAACCGAGGAGTCCCAATCCAATATATATTTAGTAAAAGTTCTTGTTTGTTCTCCGTTAAGTCCAACTCGTGTGTGTCTATATTTCTAAATGTGTCCGTTTCTTCGTCGTAGGTAGTGTTTGATAAAAAATTTTTGTCAGATTTTTTGTTTGTTTGTTTGTTTTTTTGTCAGATATGGAACAAAGAGAGTTTCGGTTTGGGAAAAATTAGTTTATAAATCTTTGTAGTTGTGCGAGAGGAAAAAGTAGAGACGTCTTTTAAAAGTGTCCATTCCCGGTGTAACATAACAAAAGGACATCACTAAATTCTCGTCTTATTCATACTCTGAGTTTTTACGTTGAAGTATATTTGTAATGTGAAAAGTGTCCATAAGGGAGGTGTAAAGAGGTACGGTCTTTCTTTTTAAAGGTTAGTTCATTAAGACTAGAGACTTGTGTAGTCTCTCTTTTATCGTACCTTTTCTCAGTTGTCTCTTTCTGTCAACAAAATACTTGAGATAGTACTTGTGAAGTGTCAGTTCCACTTCAAATGGTTCTCCTCCTCTTTTTTCCTACTGACTTTTGAAAAAAAGGGTAAGGTCCAACTTTTCTCCTTATGTGGGAGTCAATGTTCGAGAGATAAGAGGATTTATGAGACATTCAATATATTGATTTGATATAAAAGGGTGCACACGGAAAAAAAAGGGGACACTTTTCGGTTTCTTTCTTGATGTTTTGTGTATAAGACGAAAGACACTTTAATGTTTTCCCCCTTCATGTGTGTCTTTTTTAATTGTATTTTAATGATTATTCTTTTAAGGTTAGCAATTACGTTATTTTGCCTAATTTAACGTAATGACGTTATTACATAGTTTAATTTTTTCCCAATTCCTCCGTTCTTTATGAAGATCACAAGACTTTTCTAAATAGGATATATACATAGGAAAGAGTTTAGGTATAAGTATGTTTGTGGAAAATTTGTATGTCAATTATACTAAAGTGATCTTCGGATTGAAAGGTTAAACATTTCTTATATTTTTTAAGGGTTTGTCCGTAATATTGAACTTCTGGTTTTTTTCGAACGTTTTTTTACAGGTTTATCCTTTAAGAGACTACCAGGTCGTCCATCGTGAGACGTGAAAGTCACGGTTCCCCGGGTTCAGACTAGAGATCAGTCCCTTGATTCTAGGGTACACGGTACGTCGGTTTTTTTTTTTTTTTTTTGGTTTGTCGATAATAAAAGAGTTGTTTTATTTACCTGGACATGTTTTGTGGTTACTTTATTGGTTTTGTATAGATGAGATGGACAAATGGAACAGTGTGTGGACATACTATTACCAACGATGTCGAGGTCACTCCATGTTACTCTCCGTCAGTGTCCGACAGCGACAGGTGAACAGTGAGGGTGGACAACCAGATTTTATTTTTTTACTGTGGAACAGAATGTTGTTTATCATATCCTATTTCTTTGTATTTTCTTAGAAGTATATGTATATATAAACTTAGTTGTTGTATGTGTCACTCTTTAGTTAAATTTGTACCGAGACATAATAAAAGAATTTAAAGAAGGGGTAAAAGTATCGGAAAAAAAGTAGGGAGATCAGAGGAATGTCGGGTTTAATGTACGATTCAATAAATATATGTAGACAAGACTCCGACGTGACTCTTGAGAATTTTAAATTCATACGAAATTCGCAAGATTTCGATAATATATGTAAAGTATACACGACTTTTTTTCACTTTCAATCTTCACAATCAGTGAATCAGTACAGACTGAGAAACGTGAGAGTACTTGATATCGGACGGTCCCAGGAGACAGATACCATAAGAAGGCCGTTCTTGTGACCTCACCTAAGGGAGGAGGTCCCCTAGAAGGGCTGGGTCCCGATTAATGTGGTATTTGAGTCTCTCGTCCCTATACAATACACATGCGTGTAAACTGGGAACTTATTGCACCCCAATTGCCACGACTGGGAGGTACGTCAGTTTTTGGACACATATTGAAATGTCGACCGGGAGGCATTCCGTCAAGACGAGAGTCTATGTTGGTTGGTGTCTACACAGTGATCACGGTTTGATGCATATTCTCCTGGACACTTCAAGTTTGGACACAACAAGTTCCCCGGTAGACATATGATACGCAACATACAAAATGTACATAACACAGAATCAGGTAGTATAGAGGTTACGGATCCTATCAAGTGTGTCTTCCGTGTGGTTTTTAAGCATTACCTTTATGTTTATCTTGTCGGGGAAACATTACTACTAAAGAGACGGGTTTATAAAAACCTTCTAAAAAAAGACCTTAAATTTCGATTATACTTAACGATGATACTTATAATCGAAGTAAATATTTTTTAATAAAAATTATAAGTACCAACTTTTTACAAGTTATTTATGAACTGTCTAGTTACTTCTGGTCTTATACTTAAAGTGGTAGATAAAATCAAACGTCTCACCTTTGTCACTGAAATCTACAAAGATTGGTACTTTAGGTACAGGTGTCTTATTTGTTCATGGGAACTTCCTACCGTACCGTTGGGTGAGGTCATAAGAACGGACCCCTTAGGGTACCTGTCTCCTCGGACCACCAGATGTCAAGTACCCCAGTGTCCCAGTCTCGGTGCTGACTTCAATGAATGGGGTGTACGTGGTGATTTCTCTATACCTACCTCAAAGTAGTCTGAACGGGGTAGGAGACTCATTTCTTGGTTAGACCGTTTAGAAAAGTGTAATCTACCAAATGTACTCACTTGATTACTGTAGTAGACACATACATCAAACTGGTTTGTCCTAAATCGTTTTGATAAATAATACTTCGGGTTTGTCACGATAGTCGATTCTTTGTATAATAGTCACTGAAGAACTTAATCAATACCAAAAAATACTATCATATGTCTATTATAGTCATATGTATGTTGTAATTCCAAAAGATACTGGATAATACTTGTATGTAAATTTTTATAATTGAAAACCTATAGAACGTACAGCGTACTACATGAGACGTATATTCAATTTAATTCGTCACACTGTTATATGTCGGAACTACATGAGGAGCCTTGGTCAGGCAACAAGGTAGTACACTTTACGACCCGACCTACTTCTTGTTCGACCTTAGTTCTAAAGAGCCTCTTTATAGTTATTGGAGTTTATACGTCCACTGTGGTGGGAATACCGTCTTTTACTTCTTCTTGATTTCTCGGAGAACTACTTTCATTTTCTCCTCTCACTTTTTCAACCGAATTTCGAGTTGTAAGTCTTTTGATTCTAATGCCGTAAACCAGGGTAGTGAAGTACCGTTTATCTATCCCTTTATTACCTTTGTCACTGTGTAAAATAAAAGAACCCGAGTTTTAGTGACGTCTACCACTGACGTCGGTACTTTAATTTTCTACGAACGAGGAACCTTCTTTTCGATACTGTCTGTTTGGATCTGTCGTATAATTTTTCTTCTCTGTATTAAAACGACTGTTTCCAGGCAGAATTAGTTTCGACACCAAACTTAAAAGTCATCAGTACATACTTACCCTCTCCACCTGGTATTTTTTTTTTTCGACTCCTGGTGTCTTAACTACGGAAACTTGACACCACAACCTCTTCTGAGAACTCTCAGGGAACCTGACGTTCCTCTAGGTTGCTTAGTTAGGATTTCCTTTAGTCAGGACTTATAAGGACTTTCCTGACTACACCTTTGACTTCGAGGTTATGAAACCTATGGACTGCCCTTGTTCTCTGAGTGACCTTTTCTGGGACTACGACCCCTTCTGACCTTCCGTCCTCTTCCCCAGCTGTCTCTTACTCTACCAACCTACCGTAGTGGCTGAACTACCTGTACTCAGACTCGTTCGAGGCCCTCAACCACTACCTGTCTCTTCGGACCACACGACATCAGATACCCTAACGTTTCTCAGTCTGTGTTGACTCACTGACTTGACTACCTTAACATTTGAATTTTCACCATTTAAAATACAATCACATATGAAATGGTGTTATTTTGCTTTAGATATGTTTTTCTAAAGAGTCTTCCCATCATTTTGCATTCACCAATCATACGACCAAGATCCTAACCTTGAGAATATTAGGGTCAAGTTGTCAATCTACATAGTGAGACCTTATATTTTATAAATTGGAGAACTTCTGAGTTAAAAGAACAGAAATTTATTATGGAATCAGTATCGAATTTCCAAACGACACTACTAATTTGTTTTATTACGGACAATTCCGGTAATTATTATGTACCAGGTCTGTACGAATTCCGATAATAAGGTGAGAACTTTACCACCACAAGGTAACATCAGGAATTCAGTAGTCTAAGTTCCACAGATGTCCTTACGTAAGAGATGGTACAACCCATGCCACTTCCCTAACTATCTTAAGACAAGATAGTTACTTGTCTCCCATCTCGGAGGTGTTGTTTCCCATTTTCCTGTCGTAGTTCTTTACATCCTCTCCGTCTCTGTGTAAGAACGGTCCATTTCTGGGTGTGGGGTCGACGACACTAGGTATTGGTCCTCCTTAGTGTTTCTATACTCAGAGAAGAGACTCCTCGGTCCCTAAATGCGAGATGTACTCTGTGGATTTGGGGATCTAAGATGTGTCCTCTCTAAGGGTTTTGTGGACCGAAACTTTAGGTTGTCCCTTATACTGGTCCTTTTGATCTCTTCTTGTCTCTTGTCTTTTTAACAAGAATTTCCCGGACACGGGTCTGAGTTGGATTTTTGTTCACGTTTTTGTGGTGTGACTTTTCACGTACCTGTGGTATATTTCTCCTGGGAGAATGATTTAGAATTTCGTAGACGACCTCTGTCCTTGGTCGACCCTACAGAGGGTCCCTACCTCTGTGACCGTCTTTGAAAAGAACAATAGAGACCGATGGAACGAGAGTGGTCATGACCTTAAGAGGGAGATTGGACAGTCGTGGTTGCCCAGAGGGTACGACTTTCGAGACGGGTGAAATGAGGACTCGGAGTCGACCTGGAGTCTCGGTGGGTTTGTTTTCCAGACAGGTGGTCACGGGTCGACGACGACGTCGGAACGTCGGTGTCTTCCTCTATGGGTGTCTCCCCAGTGGGGATCTCACGGTCCGACACCACCGGTCCGTCCTAGTATGGGCTCAGGGTGATCCGTAGAGGATGTATTCCGGTGAGACGGTTCTGACCTTCTCTGTTAACTAAATGGATGACACATCTTTGTCTGTCTCCTGATCCGTTTTACTCTGTCTCCTTATACGAGATCGGTTTTCTGATTCTAATTTTGTAGTCTTTTTCTTGATTTGTTTTGTCACTATTCGTTAGAGGGACTATCTCTGACTTTTCGTTAGTATTTCTACGAATGGTTTGAGTCCACTCCGAAGGGTCCCCCACGGTCACCATTTTCTTAGGAGGACGGTTACGTCCTCTATGTTCTCTGCGCCCAAACTAGGGACCCAACCCTTCTAGGGGATCTCCTCTCGAACCGTTGGGTGAGATCATAAAAACGGACCTTTTAGGGCACCTGTTTCCTCGAACTACCTGACGTCAGATACCCCAGTGTTTCTCAACCTATGATGACTTCACTGAATCATGCGTACGTTTGAGTCTTCTTTTTACCTTCTTGTGGTACTCTTGTTGTTATTTCTCCATCTTTCGTATTCTTTCGTGGTTTGTATTCAACATTGACTTTCTTTTTACATGATCTCCCCAAGTTATCGTCTGACCTACTCCTACTTCTCGTTTAGTCGTTCGTCTTCTGTTCCGTCACCTTGAGTGGGTCTGTCTTTTTTTTTTTTTTTTCTTCTATTGAATTCCTTGAAACCTCCGTTGTTCTTCACCTTATTGTAAACGTAATATCCTTAGACTCTACTTCTTCCTCTATTTCTTGGTCTTTTTAATAAACTTTTCACCGATTTTAAAGGGATTAGACCCCTTCGTTTGTCTATGGGTCCAGATCCTTTGGGTTCTCTCAAGATTTTTCTACTTGGGTTTCCTAGTGCAGTTCTGTGTAATATTAATCTCACCATTTTCGATTCCTATTTCTTTTTTAGGATTTTCGTCGTTCTCTTTTTGTAGAACAATGCATATACCCTTAAGGATATTCCGTCACTCATCTGAAAAGTCGTCTTTGAAATAAAAAATAAGGATAGAAGTAAACACAGAGTTCAAAGAAAAAATTGTCAAACTTGAATTAGATCTATGGACAACATGAGTGGATAGAGATAGAGTTATGGTGGTTTCAAATACACGAAGCATAAAAAAGGAAGGACGAAGGGTTTTGGAATTTTAATTGATCTAGAAATACTTTTAAAGTCTTATACAGTCGTTTTATTTTTGTCTAGTCTTAGGTTTGTCTTTTTCTAAATTTTAGTATAAGTCATTATTCTTTAGAATGAGTCGATTTTTGATGGAATATAGTTGTTCTCTCGTAAGGTTTCTATTAGAAGGGTAACAGAAGTCCAAAAGAACTTCAAGAGAATTTGTCAATTACAAGTGATGATCAAGTTGTGGGTGCAGTATGTCGTTCTGGATACTTTTGTTATTGAAATTCAGATACCTTTTTATTACGAAATAAAAAAAAATGTTTGACTTTTCGCATTATTTTTAACGTACTTTTATGTTTTATGTAAATGAAAGAACTAATATAAAAATTGAGACGTAAATGGAGATGGTTACACAGACATTGGTAAGACTACTAGACCGGGGAAGCGGTGACTAAAAATAGACCCTATAATTGTCGTGTCACGTATAGTAAAAGGGTAAATTGTCCAAGGGTAAAACTCAAAAGTATTCGTCGTTGGTAGAAAAGAGGATTTGATACATTTCTTTTTTTAAAAAATGGAGAGACTTTGAAAGAATATTGCATGTTAAGAGACTGGAGGGAGGGAGTAAGACAAGGTTTGTTTGACCTACGGAGGAAGGAGGAACTCGTGGACTCGTGTAAAGATGACGTCCCAGAAGTTGATCGAGAAAGGAGACGGACTGTACTCACGGGGGGTCCGTAAAAGTTCCGAGCGAAGGAGTGACGGAAATAGTGACCTAAATAGAGTTCACAGTGACTGAGACACTCCAGAAGGACGGGTCGACGAAATAAAAAGAGTAGAAGTAGTAGAGGACGACATCCATTGCAAGAAACAAGTAACAGTAAGGGAGATGATCTTGCATTCGAGGTACTGACGTGTTTGAACAGGTTACAAAAATAGTGACAAAAGGGTTGTCGATATTATGACCGACAGTTTATTATCCACGAGTTATTCGGAAACACCTTATATATTTAGAATTATGTTATTTTTATTAGTCAATTATATGATAAACATATGACAATTGATCAAAAATTCACTGATAAATCGGCTTTATTAAAACATGAAAATTTTGTTCTTGAGACGTAAATACTCAAGATCTAGAAACTTTATTTTATGCCTTTTCTCTTATTTGATATACGTGTTAAAAGGAACCTACAATATGGATACTTCGTTCAAAAGACAATTATTGGTGACTTGTATCTAGAAGAGTCCTCTGTGATATAACGTCTACACGTGTCCGTCAAGGAATAATATTTCACTGACGTCTAGGAGTGATCCATCTCTAAAACGTTTGTCTCCTAAATAATTCAACAAATGAAGTAAACTTTATTAAAGAAGACCTCTTCCTAGGGTATGAAGTTATACGAAAAATCTTAATAGAAACTCCCATATAGACTTTTTTTTTTTTTGGGTAATTGTTATACGTATCAAATGTTTTATAAATACAAACATAAACCAATCTAGATCTCTACTTGTTCAAAATCAATACTAAGTGACGAAACGTCAAAACTATAATTGTCGTTAAAATCAGAAAAAATTTTTCTCAAGAATTACTGATTGTTTCCTGTTTTTCCTTTTTTTTTTTGTACATTTTAGGTACCAAAGATGAAATTTTTGTCAAATTTTATGGTTCACACGATTATTAAAGTAGTAAGGAATGACTATAAAACATGAGTGTTTTCTTTTATTAATAAGTCCTAAAAAAAACCATTGAACTTATAAAGAGAAACGGATTTTCAATAGTTTGACAAACAGTTACTCTTATGTTCACCTTTTGTTAACAATAAAATTTTAGACAATTGTTCGTTTTAATGACTTAATTCACAAATCTTACAAATTAGACTTGTCAAGTCTTAGATTAGTGTCTATTAATTACCGTTTTAAAGAAGTTTCCTTTTTAGAATTCGAGAAAGTATTATTTGACCTCTAACACGATTGGTCTCCCCGATTCAAAAAGGAAGACTTAGATAACCTATCAAAAACCAGGAATAAACTGTACTTGAGACTCGGATTTGATCGATGAAACCGGAAGCACTTTACAAGAGAAAGAAACCAAGGACCAAAAAGAGATTAGAGTCCAAGAACTAGATGGTAAAAAGACCCGAAGAGAGAGGACATTTACTATTACGAATCTCAACGTACAAGTAGATACCTCTAACTCTACTAACTACTTTTACTACCTAAGTAAATGGTACATATACAAATGAGGGGTAGACTTAGTGGGTTAGTCCAGAGAGAGAGAAGATACGAGGTCTGGGACTATGAATAAAGAAAGTAAGTTAATTATAAATGACCCATGTATGACACTCGGTTCTCTGGATCCAAGGTCTCTATGTCGTCACCTGTTTTATTCGTCCCAGGTCAGGAGGTCCTAGAATACCATAATACTATCACTCACTAATGTATTAATATGTTTTTTATTTAAAGTTTCTGGTTCCCGTATCCGGTTACTTTAGATTGGATCAGAACCTCGACCTCTTCCAAAGAGACTAATTCACTGTAAAGTTAACTCTAAAATTTTCCTGTTCGTCCTCAATCCCTCCGTAAGGTCTTTGGTTTCCTTTTTATACATCGAAACCGTATTTATCCTGTACCGTACTTGGAACTTCGTGTGTCTCCGGTCTAATAAACCCTTTGTAATACAAAATAAAATATTTACTATCACACGTACATACTGTGTCCACTGGGGTTGTCTGATTTGACACCCTGAAGTGTGAAGGAAAGAAGAATTAGGAATCCACGAGTCCCTTTTGTGACTAGTTCCCTTTGAGTACAAGATTAAACTCCTGTCCGTTGTCTATGTTAGGAGACCTCCTTCCGTACCGTTGGGTGAGGTCATAACGACGGATCTCTTAGGGTACCTGTCTCTTCGGACCACCCGATGTCAGGTACCCCAGTGTCTCTCAACTTGTGTTGACTTGTTGATTGTGTGTGTATCTTGTCTATGTCACCTTTGTCATTCTGACAAAACGTCCTTAGTCATCCTTAGTCGTTAGACCCATAACTTCTCGTTCCTTTGACTGACCCCGACGGTCTCCTCATCCCACCCAAATGTTATTGACCAAGGGACCCTTCCAAACGTTTCGTTACACGAAGGGGACGGAGTTAATAAAAATTAGTCTCCTGTTGACGAAATGTTACAACACAACTAAAGACGGTATGTAGTTGTACTTAGTCGACATCCATAAGTGCAAAGGAGACAGAACTTGGAGGGAGGGGCAGGCTAGGGAGATCAAACAGTGTGTCGAGGTCCGACTCGAGAGACGTGATATATCGTTGAAGGGTAGTGGTTAGGTAAAATGTTTACCATTACATGTATGAAGTTACGATGAGAGAGTTAAATGGGGTGGGAGAGGAACGGGGTGATACAGGCATTCAGACAAGTTACACAGACTCAGAGATAAGGACGGGACGTTTACCCAAGTACCCATGGTAAAAAGATCTAGGGTATATATACACTATTATATACCATAAACAAAAAAAGAAAAGACTGAATGATGTGAGACAGATTGTCCAAGATCCAAGTAGGTGGAGTGATCTTGACTGAGTTTAAGTAAGGAAAAATACCGATTCATTATAAGGTAACATATATACATGGTGCTGAAGAAATAGGTAAATGGACAGCTATCTGTAGATCCAATGAAGCTACAGGTCCGATAACATTTGTCACGACGTTACTTGTGACCCCATGTATATAGAAAAAGTTAATACCAAAAGAGTCCCATATACGGGTTATCACCCTGACGACCCAGTATACCGTCAAAGTAAGGATCAAAAAAAAAAAATGAAATAAAATGAAATGTTGTGACATATGCAAAACGGTAACAAAAAATTCTTTAACCGTATGACAAGAGGTATCACCGACAATAGTTAAATGTAAGGGTGGTCGTATGTTCTCCAAAGGGAAAAGAGGTGTAAGAGAGGTCGTAAATGACAATCGTCTAAAAGACTACTACTGGTAAGACTGCCCACATACCACTGGAGTGACATCAAAACTAAACGTAAAGAGATTATTACTCGTTACAACTCGAAAAAAACTACACAAAAAATCGGTAGACCTACAGAATAAACTCCTTTATTTACAGACGAAACCAGAACACGGGTAAGAGACTAATCCAAGAAACGAAAAGACTACAACTTGACGTACTTGATAAACAGATAAAACCTCTAATTAGGAAACAGTCAACGAAGTGAACGTTAATAAAAGAGGATAAGACTTCCAAGAGAAAAGTAGAACAAATACCAAAGGAAACAACACGTTTTAGAAAGTTCAAATTAATCCAGGGTAAACAAATAAAAACAAAAAAATAAAGGTAATGACGTCCTCCATCCAGTATCTCCTAGAACGACACTAAATACAGTTATAAAAGTTGTCATTCATAAAATTGAATTTAATCAATTCTAGTGACTGAGGATGAGAGTAAAAAACTAGATTCATAAGGTCCCCGAACCGATTCCCCTCAACTGAAACTTTGTGTAAATCAAACCTAAATCACCCTATGTCAAAACACCAACTGGTGGTGAAGGGACACCTCAATGCGATGACGATCGTTAGAACCATACCCTTACCTAAGGTCTTTATGAGGATTCTGGAAATTACATTGTACTTTTATATTCCAAGTTATATCACCAAGTTATATGGTGATACTCCTCCTGCGACCTCTGTTTGATAAATTACTTATGTCACTCGGTGATATACAAACAATTAGACCACAGAAGAAAAAATATGAATTTGTACAGGGTCAAACCTGTTCTTAATCCCAATGGGATAATTATTCACTTAATTTAGTTATGTAATTATTTATAGTCAAATTTGATATAATTTCTAAGTAATTTTATTTTGAACTTCACAGAACTTATAATATATGTATTACATATATATTATATATATACATATATATTACCTATATTCATTTATAATACGTCCATATTACTACATTGTCTAATGTTAGAGTTCTCTATTGGGAATTTGGACGTTTCTTGTCCCGAAACTCCTCTCGTCGAGATTCTCCACACAAGGGAGGTCGTCAGGAATTTAGAAATGTCTTAGTGTTTAGTGGTATAAGACTGGGTGTCTGGACAAGGTCCTTCGGGACTGTGAACTACGTTACGTTTTTCCCCCACGTTCGTCCGTAGAAATTGTATTCGTGTCCACGGGTTTCCTTGGTCTTTTCACTGATCTTACTCACGTCAACACTCCCCCGTGTAACACACATCCCTTCCCCTTTGGGTACCCCTCGAAAGAAAAAAAGAAAATAACTTCATATCCAATAAATGTTACAATACAATTAAAGACGATAGGTCATTTCACTAAGTCAATATGTATATGTATTAAAAAAGTATAAGAAAAGTAGTACAAATAGAGTCCTATAACTTATATCCAGGGACACGATATGTCATTTTGGAACAAATAGGTAAGATTTATATGATCAAACGTAGACGATTACACCCCTCGAAAGACAAATGTTTAGACCGTGGATTAAGGTGAAACTTCTTTTACGGACTCCGGTCAACTCCGAGAGATTAGTAACCACCGAGTCGACCATTTCTTAGATGGACGTTACGTCCTCTGGGACCAAGATAAGGACCCAGTCCTTCTAGGGGACGTCTTCTCTGTCCTATGAGTGACATCATAAGAACCCGAAGGGACCACCGAGTCTACCATTTCTTAGGTGGACGTTACACCCTCTGGACCCAAACTAGGGACCCAGCCCTTCTAGGGGACCTCCTCCCGTACCGTTGGGTGAGGTCATAAGAACTGACCTCTTAGGGGTACCTGTCTCCTCGGACCGTCCGATGTCAGGTACCCCAGCGTTTCTCAGTCTGTGTTCACTCGCTGATTCGTGTCGTGTGTTATATATATATTATGTATTTTCTTTATTATAAGTGGATTTTAATTGATACTAAAAATCTTTAAATATACTGTGATGATTATTGATTCGATACCAATATTTTTTTCGAAATTTTTCAATGGTTATTTGTTTAAAGTTAGTTGGTGTGATGTCTTTTCTGTAAATGAAAAGACAAGGACGGTTTCCTTTATAGTGGTTTAGACGGTAAAGTACACCATTAGTCATATGTCAATTTTTTAGACATTTCCATAAAATGTCCACTAAGACTTAAAAGATTATAAGTATCATAAACAGTTGAAAACTTTTAGACATTAAACAACTAAAGAAAATTGTCAGATGTATTTACAATATTAAAACGTATGAAAAGGACTTACCCCCGGAGGGTTTACATGTTTAAAGTCCGACTGGGTACTTGGGACCTAAACGGACAACTGCTCATGTTCCTACTCGTAAACCCTCACTCCTTAGTACGGACGGAGAGAGAAGTGGGACGAAGGAATCGATGACGGTACGGACGAGGACTCCGAGGTGGTACACTCGGGACGCCAGGAGGCCGGTTCCCGTACTGGATGTCGAGTGGCTAGTGACGTTACGAAACGAAGGACCCCTAGGAGGGAGACGAAATTGTCTGTGTCCTGGAGTGTGTTGTACGGGTTTCACCCACAGTGGAGGTGAGACATACAGCGGAGGTGAGAGGGGTGTTCACCTCTTACAGGACAAGAGTCGTCTTCGTGGGTTCTACAGGAAGTCATTCACTAACTTATTTGTTTGACACTATGTTGGTCTGTTACCTTATAATAAGTCACGATTTTTCGTTACTCGATAGTTCGGTCTTTTTCTGTGTCTCCTTGGAATTTTCGTATAATGATTTGCTTTCTTCGGTTAGACTCTTCCGATGTATGATATACTAAGGTGACACCTTTTCTGTGTTGATACCTCCGCTATTTTACTAGTCACAAACGGTAATCGATCTCCCCTCCCTTCTTACAATCCGAGAGTGTCTAAAAGTCCTGTCACCTTTATGAGTTACAATCCGAGAGTGTCTAAAAGTCCTGTCACCTTTATGAGACATACTGTGATGTTACCATATAAGTTCAGTGATGTATTACAGGTTTGGGTGTGTTATGTGTATGTCATTGGGTTTGAAACCTGAAACTACTAAGACTGTACAATTGTCTTAAAGTGACAAGGAACATTTATGTGGTGAAACGACCAACTATTGCCACCCCTCCGACACAGATACACCCCCGTCTTCGTATTTCCTTGAGACAAGAAAGGTGAAGTACAAGACCTGGATTTTACCGATGTTTTTTATCAGATAAATTGTTTTATTTTTCCTACTGTTGGGATTTATACTTTGTACATTGATATTTTGCATTCCTTCTTATGTATGCTCTTTTAGAAATGTTGGAACCGAATCCGTTTCTAAAGAGTCGATTTATGTTTTACGGACTTAATATTTTCTTTTTTAACGGTTTGACTTGAAATTTTGGTCTTGGAAACCGAGAAATTTTCTGTGGGATTCTTCGGTCTAACCTTCTTTCATAAACGTTTCATGTACGGATTACTTTCTGTACAGATCTTATATATTTCTCGAGAGTATAAAGTTATTATTATTCGTTGTCAAAAATTTTTCCCGTTTTGTAGACTTTTCTATGAAGTGGTTTCTCTATGTCTACCGTTTATTCGTGTACAATTCTAGAAATTACAGTAAGTCAAGTCAAGTCAAATCAACGAGTCAGCACAGACTGAGAAACGCTGGGGTACTTGACGTCGTGTGCTCCGGAGGGACAGGTAGTGGTTGAGGGCCTCAAGTGAGTTTGAGTACCTTTAATTCTACTTTTGGTGATATGAGGAGATTCTTCCCGATTATATTTTACTGTTTTAGTTCACGATCGTTCTTACCTCTTGTTATTTTGAGAGTATTTGTAAACCGTCCAAGAGTATTTCCATCTTTATTTAAATGGAATGTTTGTCGTTAAAACGTATGTATGTATTATCGATGTGTTTGTGGACATACGTTTATAAATGTCATCGAAATAAGTGCTTCAAAGGGGTTTGACCTTTATCGAGTTTACAGGTAGTTAACCATTTGTATATTATAATACCACGTAGGTATGTTACTTTATGCTCACTCGTTTCGTTACTCTTGATGGCCACATCCGTTGTACTGGATTAGAGTTTTTGTAATACGATTTACCTTTCCAACAACAACAAATCAGTGAGTCAACACAGGCTGAGAATCACTGGTTTACCTTTTCGTTCTGTGTTTTTTCCGGTTCATAATATACTGAGGTAAATATACTTACACCTTTTCTGTTTTGATACCTCTGTCTTTAAACTAGTCATCGACGGTTCCTGATCCATACCTCCTTCCTCTGAGTGATGTATTTCTTTGTTTCACTTGAAACTCCTCAGTACTTTTATCAGACGTTGAACTGACATTACTGTCGACGCACTAATATACACAAATAGTTTTGAGTATTGAGATGGATTTGTCCCACTTGAAAATTTTAACATGCAACATATAAAGTATTGGGATACATTTTTTTTTTCTTTTGAGTCAGGTTATGTAAATTTATAAAGAAGAGGAAAGAGAGGGAGGGTACGAATCCTGGATGTCACCTTTTCCGGTCGGGAGAGATGATGAAGACAAAGGTGGTCACAACCCACCCCCATCCCCGCCCCGCCCCTCCCTCCGTCTCGGTCTGGTGTGTGACCGGTACAGTGCCGTCTGGAGACGACCCACAGCGACGAAGAGACCGTATGGGTCTGTCCGTAGTGACACCCACATGAGTTTATGACCGAAAGAATTCCCGACACACTACCTCAAGAAGTCCTTTGGGGAGCCCCGGTGACGGAACATGTTCAGGGATGGTATCTTCTTGACGACAGAGGACTGAAATTTGGGAGGGTGGAAAGGATGGTGGTGAGACGGGAAGACGAAGACCCAGTGGAGTTGGTGTTCCGAAAATGGGTCCTGTCCGGAAAATTGGACAGGACCCATTTTCGTGTTACCAGTTCGGACCAAGCGGAAATTTCATAGGTGAACGTGGGTCCTTTTTAAGGATAAAGAGGTCTACTCTTACGTCCGATGAGATGATAAAACGAGTGAGAGATGGGACGGCAAAGAGAAGGACTAACAGAAGTGTTTGCCAAGTTCTCCGGTGGATTCGTCTGTAGGGTGGATTTTATTTTACAGTCAGAGGAAAAGAGTCTACGTGGGAGATAGAGGTCCTTGGTAAGAACAACATCTCGGGGTATCCCTACTTCTTTTTTCGGTGAGATGAGGACGGATCTGATTTCTGAGGTTAATAAAAAAGAAGAGTAAAATGACTGGTTAATTATCCCTTTTTGAGGGTAGATATCAGATTCGTCTAGAGGTTACCCCTCACTATACGGTCAAAGGGAAGAAGACTTGTCACAATGTATAGTTGATTTTTATTTTCAAATGTCCAGGTGAATGGGATGAAGTATTCTACGATCCGGGAGAAACTGATCGACCAGTAATTATGACCACCCTTAGTAAGGTCCTCGTGGTTCTTTTAGTTTTTCAAGTTGATTGTCGTGTAATAGAAGGTCTTAAAGACATTTTTATAATTCTGATCAAACCCCTTTCTTTATTTATGTAGTGTTTTATATGATTTACTTCGTTAAAATTTTTGGACTCTTGAATTAAAGGAAGTAAAACGTATGTACTCCGGAGGACGACTCATTACAGGCAAAGAGAGATCCCCATCTATGTAGTGAACAGTATGTACTTTCTTGACGGTTACAATTATTTAAAAAGTAAAATCCAATAATACATGACAAGATATTATTTGGTTTTCGTCGAATTTCGAAAATCTAAGTCTCTTTTTGTGTCGCTGTATGTAATTAAGGTTATCGTAAGACAACACCAAAATTTGACAAAATGACCTAAGACGGTTCAAGGTCTTCCGTTTTCTATATTTATTTTTAATTAGGTCCGGTCACGAATAAGCACTTCGAAATGTCGAAAAGATTCTTACTGTGTGTGTACACACGTACATTTGTGTGTGTCTCTTGCCGTGCTTCAAAGTTTGTTGTTTTTGAGTTGGGTCTCGTAATTGACCTTAAGAAGGGGGAGGAAAAAATCCTGTTTGGTAGATTGAAAAATGGAAAATAATCCGAATAAAGGATTTGCTTTGTCCCTCAGTCGAATCCCATTTCAATATAGAGTACACGGATAAATGAATAAAATTCGTGTCTCTTGGACGAGTCATACGTGGACTTCCTCACTCTCTTTAAAGAAATTCTTTGTGTGTGAGGATACGTGACTCTAGCCGAATCCAGATGTGAAGATATGTTGACGTCATCGACCGTCCACGTTTCTCTTACTACTAAGGTTTACTTTTCGATTTAATAATAGTCGTCATTGTAGGATGTGACGGATCGATATTCTTATGAACAACCTTCCGAAAAAGGAGATTCTCAAATTTTTAGTAAGGACTGATGAAAAATTACTGGTCTATATAATAGCTCTTTGTTTTACGATTCGTTGAATCTTGGAAGTTATTCCATTCGAGGAGTGAAAAGTAGAAGATACAAGGGGAATCGTGAGACTTAAGTATGAAGGGAACGTGTTCAAGAAATAAGGTCTCCCGGTTGATAAGGACACAAGGTATGGAAGTGGTAGAATGGATGAGACGAGGATTAATTTACAGGAAACAAAATATTCCATTGTTGTATATGATTAGAGTAGTGACACGTCCAACTATCCTTTTCTACAAAATCCAGTTCACCCCGGAAGACAGTGAGGAATTTAGTTTATGTGATGTGAACACGAGTCTATAATGACCGTATTGTTAATTGACTCTTACTTTTTCCCTCTCAGTTCTTTCTTTGGGCTCAGTTCAGAAGTACCTAATCGGAACCCTCCTCTGTACATTTGTTTCCTCGATTTTTGGTTGTTTTATTTTATGGTTCTCCTTTCGATTTTCCTGTTAATTTCGTGAAATTTCAATCTCGGTCAAGAAATCTTTTCTGGGAGTTCGACCCTTTTTGACTCCCGTCCTCCTCTTCCCCTATTGTCTCCTGCTCTACCAACCTACCGTGGTGACTGCATGTACCTATACTCAAACTCGTTCTAGTCCCTCTACCACTTCCTGTCCCTCCTGACCGCACAACATCTGGTACCCTAATGTTTGTCAACCTGTGTTCACTCACTGACTTATTATTGTTTCAGTCGAGTTCAATGAGTCCTGATTTTCCGGGATCTCCGTTTATTGTCTTACCCTTTCTGATCTCTAGAGAAGTTCTTTTAATCTCTGTGGTTCCCTTGTAAAGTACGTTTCTACCCGAACTATTTCCTGTCTTTGCCATACCTGGATTGTCTTCGTCTTCTATAATTCTTCTCCACCGTTCTTATGTGTCTTCTTGACATACCTTTTCTCGAAGTGTTGGGTCTATTAGTGCTACCACACTAGTGAGTGGATCTCGGTCTGTAGGACCTTACACTACAGTTCCCCCGGAATCTTTCGTAGTGATACTTGTTTCGATCACCTCCACTACCTTAAGGTCAACTCGATAAAGTTTAGGACTTTCTACTACGACACTTTCACGACGTGAGTTATACGGTCGTGTAAACCTTTTGAGTCGTCACCGGTGTCCTGACCTTTTCCAGTCAAACGTAAGGTTAGGGTTTCTTTCCGTTACGGTTTCTTACGGGTTTGATGGTGTATTAACGTGAGTAGAGTGTGTGATCATTTCATTACGAGTTTTAAGAAGTTCGGTCCGAAGTCGTTATGCACTTGACACTTGAAGGTCTACAAGTTCGA
Source organism: Capra ibex (assembly GCA_006410555.1). Lineage (NCBI taxonomy): Eukaryota > Metazoa > Chordata > Mammalia > Artiodactyla > Bovidae > Capra > Capra ibex. The sequence continues at coordinate 38,924,063 of SJYO01048061.1, read as the reverse complement.
CCAAAATCTTTTCCGTCTCCTTGGTCTCTAGTTTAACGGTTGTAGACTACCTAGTACCTTTTTCGTTCTCTCAAGGTCTTTTTGTAGATAAAGACGAAATAACTGATACGGTTTCGGAAACTGACCCACCTAGTGTTATTTGACACCTTTTAAGACTTTCTCTACCCTTATGGTCTGGTGGACTGGACGGAGAACTCTTTGGATATACGTCCAGTCCTTCGTTGTCAATCTTGACCTGTACCTTGTTGTCTGACCAAGGGTTGCCCTTTTCCTCATGCAGTTCCGACATATAACAGTGGAACGAATAAATTGAAGATACGTCTCACGTAGTACTCTTTACGACCAGACCTTCTTCGTGTTCGACCTTAGTTCTGACGGCCCTCTTTATAGTTATTGGAGTCTATACGTCTACTGCGGTGGGAATACCGTCTTTCACTTCTCCTCGATTTTTTGGAGAACTACTTTCACTTTCTCCTCTCGTTTTTTCAACCGGATTTCGAGTTGTAAGTCTTTTGTTTCTAGTACCGTATACCAGGGTAGTGAAGTACTGTTTATCTACCCCTTTGTCACCTTTGTCACCGACTGAAGTAAAACCCCCGAGGTTTTAGTGACGTCTACCACTGACGTCGGTACTTTAATTTTCTGTAAATGAGGAACCTTCCTTTCAATACTGGTTGGATCTATCGTATAACTTTTCGTCTCTAATGAAACGGTTTTTTCCAGGTAGATCAGTTCCGACACCAAAAAGGTCACCAGTACATACCTACACTCTCAACCTGACACTTCTTTCGACTCACGACTTCTTGACCACGAAAACTTGACACCACGACCTCTTCTGAGAACTTTCAGGGAACCTGACGTTCCTCTAGGTTGGTCAGATAGGATTTCCTCTAGTCATGACCCGCAAGTGACCTTCCTGACTACGACTTCGACTTTGAGGTTATGAGACCGGTGGAGTACACTTCTCAACTGAGTAACCTTTTCTGAGACTACGACCCTCCCTAACCCCCGTCCTCCTCTTGTCCTACTGTCTCCTACTCTACCGATCTACCGTAGTGACTGAGCTACCTGTACTCAAACTCACTTGAGACACTCGACCACTACCTGTCCCTCCGGACCACACGACACTAAGTACCCCAGTGTTTATCAACCTGTGCTGACTCACTGACTTGACTTGACTTTTCCGGGAATTAAATGATGAATATAGTCTCTTCGGTCTGTTGTTGAGATATCTGATTCCCATGTTGAGGATATAGTATAAGAAGAAGATGTCTTGATGACGTAGTCTTATTATAGAATGTCTTTCACTTAATTGTGTAAGATCCAATATTGATTTATTAATTTAGTAAAGATCCAATACACCGGAACTCGTTGACTAGAGACTCGAAGTTAAAGAAGTAATATTTTCAGCTTATTAGAGTACTATAAAACCCAAACGATTTAGTTTTTCACCTATAGTATTTTTCCCGGAAACTTTCACGGTATATTCAGTTTGGATTCCTTTGTATCAACATATATAGGACGTGATCATGACAAGTCTAGTTGTGTCGGTCACAGCCAGTGTCGAGATCTTTTCTAGTTTTAGAGACTATTGTCGTCGAAAGCTTAGGAGGTAGGTTTAGGGAACCGCAGTATGTACAAAGTGTTAAGAAATTTGGCTCTTTTCGATATGTCTTATATATGAAGAGTAAAGGATTATGGGGGTCTTTAAGACTCCGTCGTTAGTACTGATAGGACTTCATCTTATATACTACTTATGAGTGATATTCCCTCTAGTTATAATCTAGAAGTACATTTGAGTCCAAAACGGTAATTTGAACGACTCAATGTTTTGACTCCCGATCTCGAATCGGACACAATAGTCAGGGTTTGACAAGGTTTCTATTTGTCAAAAAGGGTTTTATTCGACTCTTGGATGTCAATTTAAGTGGACTCAGTTTATTTTGTTTTGGATAAAAGATAAATAGAGGGTAAAGGGAAACGAAAGGACTTTTAATTTGGAATCGTAGGTAGGGAGGTTCTACTCCCTGTCTCTGGTCGTGTTTCCGTTTCTCTTCATTCAATTGAGGACCGAAATCCCAAAAGTTCTTCTGTACAACTCCTACTCAACTAGAAGTCACCTTTAAACGGAGTACACGACTAAAATCCGAGAACCCGGACATCTTCTATAAGGTAACAGGGATCAAGAGTTATTTACAATGGAGAGTGTCGAGTATAACTGTTGTGTGACTTAAATATTCTAGACTTTTTACAATATATAGTATGACAATCAGAATAAATTCTAATACTAGTGTACCGTGGGTTATTTTTACTTCTTTCGAATGATTACTACCTTGTACAGTACTTGAATAGAACTCAGAAAAGAAGTTTAAAAAGAAATCGTAAAAAACTGGTGACGTAACAGGGAAATATACCAAGTTATATCCGGTCGAATGTAAATTAACGGATACAGTTTGTTTTAACGTAGTAATTCTTTCATTGTAATTGAATGTCAATAAAATCTTAAGTTCACAATTTACGCATGTTTTGGTTTGAAACGTAAACTTAAATTATGTATAAATCTTTTGTTTGTTTACAGGTTTCTAGAGAGATTGTTATGAATATTTATGTTTGTCGACCTTAGTTGTCTCATACCTTAATACTCCATGTTTGATTATATATCTTTTATTCGATGTTCCTATATAACATGTTGTTTCCTTTATATCGGTTATAAAATACTATTGATATTTACCTCATATTGAAATTTTTTAACACCACCCTACTAAACCCTCTTACCGTAACTTTGTACATATGATAGTACATTCTTTGCTTAGCGGTCAGATACAGGCTACGTCCTATGTCGTACGAACCCCGACCACGTGTCCCTACTGGGTCTCTCTACAATACCCCTCCCTCCACCCTCCTCCCAAGTACAAACCCTTGCGTACATGTGGGCACCACCTAAGTACAGTTACATACCGTTTTAGTTATGTCATAACATTTCATTTTGTTTCATTTTTAATTTTTTTTTTTAACACTGAGTGATAAAACATGTGAACATTGAACTTATTATGGCATGTGGTTGATGTACAGTTAATTTTTTTATTTTAAGGGTCATCGAATAATTTTTTATGGTTTTGGTTTCTGCTTTGTTTTTTGGGGTCTTATGAAACAACTTACTTAGTAAAATATGAGTCTAGGACCTTTTTATTCGTAGGTGACTTTCTTGACGTCTATAATTATGATACTATGTAACAATTTACTTTTACGTCCAATATCCTGATATATATCAGATTAGAGTATTAACAATTTTTGTGTCTTCTACGTAGAATCTTCATATATATACTTTTTATGACTTATTAAGACTCACTAGGGAGGTAAAATAGTAGATACGACGACGACGACGATTCAGCGAAGTCAGCACAGGCTGAGACACACTGGGGTATCTGTCGTCGAGTGGTCCGAGGGGGCAGGGACCCTAAGAGGTCCGTTCTTGTGACCTCACCCAACGGTAAAGGAAGAGGGTACGTACTTTCACTTTTCACTTTCCCTTCAGCGAGTCAGCACAGACTGGGAGTCACTGGGGGGTTCCTGATGTCGGAAGGTCCGAGGAGACAGGTACCCTAAAAGGTCCGCTCTCATAATATAAAAGTTCAAAAAGGACATAATAAAATAGGTAAAATTTACTTTTTAAGACGAATTGTTATTAAGTTTATGATCCTCATATATTTAATCCTTTATTCGGAGGAATTGGTATGAATAGAGACCCCTCATCCTAAGGTTCTCTTCCCATTCAAAAAATGAATAAGAAGGTCTGTAGAAAGAGAACGTGTGCAATGTAAATGAATTTGTATTACCCTAGTGTCATTTTGGTGAAGACATTACTGAAAAAAGTGTATTATATAGTATAAGAATGATGTAACATGTCAATAAAGTTTTATTATGTAATTTTCGACGTCTGGTCATTCATGAATGTTTTTGTGTGTATAATATGTGTATTAATATTAATTACGAATAAACGATTCTATGTATAATAAAGAAATTATCATTAATGTCTTTGAAACTATCGGTACTCAGTCTTTAATAAATGTCTTTTTGACATCAATTTTATTGTAAAGATATCATTTTTACTGAAGTTTTTATGAAAGTACAAACATGACTGTAAGATTTGGATACTAAGTGTCATTCATCTAATGGAAGAGACGTCCTAAGTCTTTAAGTAGGAAATAGAATGCGTACAGAAATTCACAATAAAAACGACATAACGGTTTCAGGTGTATAAATTGAAGTTGAAGTGCTACAGGTCCGTTTGGAAGTTTTTAATACTTTGACCTTTAGTGTTTGAACCTTTTTTGTAATAGATCGTTTCAAATCTGACTAGATGTTAGTTGATCTAATCTTATACAAATACAAATTGTATGTTTGTTATAAAAAATTACATTTTTTATAAAGATTATAAAAGAGTGTTTTGGTTGGTATTACATATCAACCAAGTCTGAACCACTTACTCTTTGATTGTTAAATTTCTATAGTTTTCTATTGGTTTTAGTCCTATTGTTTTAGTAGGTTACGATACACAATGTCGGATTTTCAATTCTTAATCTAGACTCAATTCTGTGAATTTACTGTACATTGACACTCCTTTAGATTAATTATAGAGATTCTATGATAGGACTCGTTTAATGAAAAAAAGAGAGTCGGAGTAATCAAGTAGACATCTCACCCACGTGGTTATCTCAGTCTAGAATTCTGACAATAACTACTAAGTGGATGAATTTTATGTGAAACGTTTCGTGGTTTGTGTTTGATTCGTGAATTACAAACAATCAGTTGTATCCGTTAATTTGTTCCGTTCGTTGAATTACTAGTTCCGTGTCTGGCTAAGTATATTATTATAGATTGTCACTTTAAAATTTTTTAATAGACATCTATAACACTTTTTACTCGTCTTTGTCTGGAGATACAGTTTGATCAAAAGTATAAAACTCTATGGTCTCTTTAGAGACCTTGTAAGTTTATCTGACTTCGTACTTATTTCGAGATAGAAAAATATTTGTGAGTAAAACTGACAAATCGGGGAGATTCGTGTACACAAATGTCACGATGTTTTGAAAAATGAAAGTTTAAATATTTGAAGATGTCTTATGTTAAAGTTTTACCTTTTTCAAGTCCATAAGAGACGAGGATCCCTCTTCACTTTCGTTTACCTTATTGTGGTCGTGATGGATTCTACCGTGAGTTCGTCTCGGACTTTTCTGCATACATGGAATTCACATTCCATTTCTCCACTCCTTTTACGAGGTACCCTCATTTGGATTTCTCATTTGCCCTAAGTCTTTTGATCGTCGACTTAGATCCTTTTGTTCACTGTATTGAGGGGTCTTATTGTTGTCACGTCATTCGGATCTACTGTTCGTCAGATGTACCTCGTCCACTACCTTGCTACAAAAGTGACAGTGTTTTCTTTTTTAGTTTGGTTGTAATATACTTTTCGGAATATTTCATCTTTGAATAAAATTTGATAATCCTTTTACATCGGTATTGAAAAAAATTTTTCACTTTTTGACTACCTTAATAGTTGAGTCTTAATTTCAATATGAAATACCTTGTCGTGACTTTTATGAACGTGTCTCATACTTAAATTGATTTTTGACACTACATTGACACCTCCTCTCTCACCCCTGTTTTGTCGATTTTCTCTAGATTTTGAGTAGATTATGTAAATGATGGATTCTGACTTCATATAGATGTTTCATAATATATAATAAATCTTCTTTATTGTCTATTTACTGTTTCTTTCGGTTTTCTTAATTTTCATAAACAGAAAAGTCACCTCTCACCTCATACAACATCCAGTGAATCTTGATAAAGAATTTATTCCGTTTACAATCTTTTGTTTTATTACCAATTTCAGGATCAGTTTCGTTTACTTTAGATTCCTCGGTCTCCAAGTAGATAGTTGTAATAGTGATCGAAAGATTTTGATCTACTGTCTCGTTTTGAGATTCTAGTCTGTTATAGTGAAATTGCTAAATTAAACATGACTGAGTTTACTATAGTTAAAAATTTACTTTGTAGAGGGACTCCTTTGTCACACGTTAAAGGATGGTTATTGAAAACGAGCCATGGTTTGAGGTAGAAGTTTAAATCGCTGTGTCCGAACTAGAACTTGACCTGTCTCCTAAAGGTCTAAAAGACGTAGAAGTGAAAATATCTTAAGGAGTTAAGGGAAATTATCTTTATTTTTTAGGTCCGAGAGATAGATTCTTTCTCTCTAATTTCGTCCTAATGTCGTAATATCAAAGTGTCTTTGAATTTTAAATTTACAAGGTATATAATATCCGTAACGAGTATTTTACTAGTTTATAATCTTAACTGATTCTGTATTCGTCAGTACATTAAATACAAACTTTATAAGACGATGACGACGATTCAGTGCAGTCAGTACAGGCTGAGACACGCTGGGACATCTGCCGTCGGGTGGTCCGAGGGGACAGGGACCCTAAGAGGTCCGTTCTTATGACCTCACCCAACGGTAAAGGAAGAGGTTACGTACTCTCACTTTTCAGTTTCACTTCAGCGAGTCAGCACAGACTGAGAATCGCTGAGGTACCTGACGTCGGGTGGTCCGAGGAGGTAGGTACCCTAAGAGGTCCGTTCTCATGACCTCACCCGACGGTAACGGAAGAGGTTATAAGACGATGTCTTCATCATATATTTTTAATTGTATATATCTGTATTGTTTTTAAATATTTTCAGTGTCAGAAGGTCTATAGAATTCAATAGGAAGGTCTAAAAAAAGAAAAAAAACCGACACGGTATGTCGTACAGTCTTGAATGAAGGGACTACTCCCTGAGTTAGACTCGGGTGTCGTCATTTTCGTGGTTCAGGATTGATGATCTGGTGGTCTTTGAGAACGAAGATCTAGAAAAAGATTTGTGTAAAAGGTACAATAAAAAAAATGGTTTTTAGTCTGGTATGGTATGGTATGTTAAACTATTAGACGTAAAAGATAGTTAAGAGTGTAAAAAACAAAGTCGTTCACGAGGATGATCATGAAAATTTAGTATGATATAAAGGGATTGACTGGTTGACACTACAACCTTTTCTGTGAACTCTCAGGGAACCTGACGTTCCTCTAGTTTGGTTAGTTAGAATTTCCTTTAGTAAACTTATAAGTAACCTTCCTAACTACGACTTCGACTTCGAGGTTATGAAACCTGTGGACTACGTTTGCCGACTGAGTAATCTTTTCTGGGACTACGACCTTTTCTAACTTCCGTCCTCCTCTTCTCTTGTTGTCTCTTCCTCTACCAACCTACCAACCATAGTGGCTGAACTACCTGTACTCAGACTCGTTCGAAGTTCTCAACCACTATCTGTCTCTTCGGACCGTACGACGTCAGGTACCCCAGCATTTGTCAACCTGTGCTGACTCGCTAACTTGACTTGACTGGTTTGGGTCATCGGTTAGATTCTGATGAACAATACAAACCAGTAGATTTATTCACAATATTTAATCACATCAAAAGAAAATTTTTACTAGGACAGAACAATTTCTATCAGACGATAAAAAGACATCTTACGGAGTAGAAGACCTAAATACACTAATAGGATAATAAATGGAAGAAGGAGGTGATTCAATCCCATATACGGGACTTAAAGGAGTTTTGTCTTTCAATATAGATGTTCAAACTACCTAAGTAGTATCAACGTTGTGTAGTCTTCTGTCGTAATGAGTGACAATTATTCGATTCTAAGCAGATACCTTACCCCACCGTTGAGAGTAGGGAAGAGACCTGTCAATGCACAAAGGGAACACTAGTAGTTCATTAAGTACATACGATGAAACCGTTACATACTTACAGGTTAAAGGGTAGTCGGTAGGTAGATTACCAAAATTTGACTTGACTATTTAGAAATTTAGTCATTAAAGTCATCTCAAACACTTTTCTGACACATTACGTCATCTCCAAATGAAATAATTTGTCCAAATAGATCAATAAAATTTTGTGTCAAGGACTTCAAGGATATGATGAATTTTGTATCATTTTGTTTTGGTTCCTGTTGACAAATAAAGAGGTTTATGGTTAAGAATTTCAATTTTTTATAAAATTTTTGGTAGAGTTTACCAGTTTTTTACTCCAAAAAGAGAAAACACTCATATTATTACCTTCACCTTTAAAAGACTTTAAAAACAATAAAGTAATTTTTCAAAATTTTGATAAATTTCGGAAGATTTGGAAATAAAGATTCATCCATCATAAGTATAAGAAGGTGATTGTCCGATAAGTTTACCTTAGTGACTTTATAAGTTGTCTGTTCACTGTCATTGTTTTAGGGTCTGAGACTTCGAGGTTCGAGAGTAAAGGGGTATCTTTGTGACTGTTTTGCTCTTTGGTAGACTTAGTTGAAACAATCCCGAGTTTGAGACTTGGTTGAAACAATCCCGAGACCTTTTGTCAATTCCGAATATCGTAACTTCGTTTGTGGGTTAATTCGAAAGTTGTAAGTTCCTTCAGTTGTATTTGTAAACGGTTTGTGTTCGATTTTTTTGTCTGTGAAGTCACTAGTGTGTGTTCGTTATCATAAACGTTCTTGTCAAACTTTTTCAGAGTTTTCTCTTTTTTATGGTGTCAAAAGTCGTCAAATTTTGTTTAGGTCAATACATAACCACGTGCACACACCCCCGATAGAATAAAAGTCTCCAAATGACATAATATTGTCAACTACGGATTAAAAGTTGTTCTTTAGTCTTCTGTATGTTTCTTTATCCTTTTGTACCGAGTAAGGTTCATTGTTTCAAGTCCAGTCAAGTCAGTGAGTCAGTACAGGCTGAGAGACGCTGGGGTACTTGACGTCGTATGGTCTGGAGGAACAGGTAGTGATTGAGGGCCTTAAATGGGTTTGAGTACAGGTAACTGAGCCACTACGGTAGATTGGTAGAGTAGGAAGACGGCAGGGGAAGAGGAGGAAGGAAGTTAGAAAGGGTTGTAGTCCCAGAGAAGTTTACTCAGTCGAGAAGTGTAGTCCACCGGTTTTATAACCTCAAAGTCGAAGTGGTGTAGTCAGGAAGGTTACTTATAAGTCCTAACTAAAGGAAATCCTAACTGACCAACCTGGAAGAACGTCAGGTTCCCTGAGAGTTCTCAGAAGAGGTTGTGGTGTCAAGTTTTCGTAGTTAAGAAGACACGAGTTGGGAGAAATATCAGGTTGAGAGTGTAGGTATGTACTGGTGACCTTTTTTGTATCGGAACTGATATACCTGGAAACAACCGTTACAGAGACGAAAAATTATACGACAGACCCAACCAGTATTGAAAAGAAGGTTCCCCATTCGTAGAAAATTAAAATACCAACATCAGTGGTAGACGTCACTAAAATTCGGGTGTTTTTATTTCAGACGGTGACAAAGGTGTAGATAAAGGGTACTTCACTACCCTGGTCTACGGTTCTAGAACCAAAAGACTTACAACTCGATATTCGGTTGAAAAGTGAGAGGAGAAAGTGAAAGTAGGTCTCCGAGAAATCAAGAAACGAAAGACTGTATTCCCACCACGGTAGACGTATAGACTCCAATAACCATAAAGATGACCGTTAGAACTAAGGTCGAACACGAAGTAGGTCGGGTCGTAAAGAGTACTACATGAGACGTATATTCAATTTATTCGTCCCACTGTTGTATGTCGGAACTGCACGAGGAAAAGGATAAACCTTGGTCAGACAACAAGGTACAGGTCAAGATTGACAACGAAGGACTGGACGTATGTCTAAAGAGTTCTCCCTTATGGTCTGGATCATAAGGGTACAGAACTTCATAAAAGGTCCAACAACACTAGGTGTGTCAGTTTCCGAAACCGTATCAGTTATTTCGTCTTTATCTACAAAAAAAACCTTGAGAGAACGAAACAGATACTAGGTTGCCTACGACCGAGGAGACCAAGGAGTCGGAAAAGATTTTTGTCACTTGTAGACCTTAAAGTGTCAAGTACATAACAACTTCGGACCGAACCTCTTAAAATTCGTAATGAAATGATCGCACACTTTACTTACGTTAACACGTCATCAAACTCGTAAGAAACCGTAACGGAAAGAAACTGGATGAAATTACTGGAGTAAAATTGAACTAATAGAGATATTTATGACAGAGGTTTATTCCAGTACAAAACTCAAAGACCCCCAATATCGCGGTTACATAGAAAATGCCCCTCTGCATTTAGTAGGACATTATGAATTGACCAACCTAAACATCTAAACACTTACAGTAGTTTAAACCCTTCAACAACCAGCAATAAAGAAGTCTATTAGAAAGACAAGGTTGTTCTACCAACCTACCGTTGTGGTTGAGTTACCTGTACTTACTCATTTGAGGCCCTCAACCACTACCTGTCCCTCCGGACCATACGAAGTCAGGTACCCCAGTGTTTCTCAGTCTGTACTGACTCGTTGACTTGACTTTCATCCAGAATTAGGTCATACTGATCAAAGGAATAAGTCAAGTCAGTGAGTCAATACAGACTAAGAAACACTGGGGTACCTGACGTCGTGCGATCCGAAGGGACAGGTAGTGGTTGAGGGTCTCGAACGAATCTGAGTACAGGTAATTCAGTCATTACGGTAGATTGATAGAGTAGGAGACAACAGGGGAAGAGGAGAACGGAAGTTAGAAAGGGTCGTAGTCAGAAAAAGGTTACTCAGTCAAGAAACGTAGTCCACCGGTTTCATGACCTCAAAGTCGAAATGGTAGTCAGAAAGGTTACTGATAAGTCCTGACTAAAGGAAATCCTAACCGACCAAACTAGAGGAACGACAGGTTCCACGAGAGTTCTCAGAAGAGGTTGTGTCAAGTTTTGGTAGTTAAGAAACCACGAGTCGAAAGACAAATACCAGGTGGAGAGTGTAAGTATGTATTGATGACCTTTTTGGTATCAAAACTGATCTGCCTGGAAATAGTCGTTTCATTACAGAGACGAAAAATTATACGACAGATCCAACAGTATCGAAAAGAAGGATACTCGTTCGTAGAAAGTTAAAGTACCGACCTTTTTTCCTCATTTTAACCCGTTGCTCTGTGTGTGTGTGTGTGTGTGTCATCTTACGAGTATTTCCACTTCCATCTTTTACCTCACTTCGTCTTCGGTGACTTGTGGTTATAAAAGGTCGATTGGTGGTCGTTAATCCCTTTATCTAAGTAAGAGTGAATACTGGAAGTCTTTCTTGGTTGTGATGGTTGTTGAACTGGAGTTATGGAGGTCTGAAGTCTTGACACTCTGTTATTTGAATGTAACAAATTCGTTGAATTAGCCACCTTGAAAGAATACTATGAGATTCCTTACTTATATCTAAAACTTTACCCTTTCGTCCCATGACAACATTATTTATGGATTGTAATGTCCTCTTCGAAACTTTGACCCAATACTCGTCTTTCTTCTCCTTCTTAATACTCCATGGACTTACTTTTTTTAGGTCTAATGGGACCTTTCTAATAACCATCCTTATACCTACGATTTCCACGAAGACCACTCTAAAGTATCTCTTTACTCCTTATACTATCCTTTGACCTCCTTTCCTTTAGGAACAATGTGTGTCCATCTCTTGAACCTATAAATCGACTTCTCTAACGATTCATTTCACAGTTTCACAGTCGGACCAAAGAGGAACGACGAATATTATTTTACACTCTTCTGTTTCTATTTAACTTCTTATTTGACAATTTGTACTTCCTTGGTCTTAGACTTCTAAGTCTTTAAAGAATCGGATAAACATAAAGTTTTTTACTCTTTCCTTCGAGACCTCTCTTGTAGTTCCCGTACCGACCTGTCACAGACGACTTCCCTTATACCTACAATACTAAATACTTCGGTTAGTTAGTAGAGTCGTCTTTGTGACGGTCGGACTTGACTTCCCCTGTCTCCACTCTCCTTTACTTCGTCTCTCCCCACCACCCGAGTACTCTAAGATGTCCGTACTTGTTTCGACTGTCTCACTAGACCAGTACTTGTATACAAAGTTCTTTTGTCCTCACTAAAACTTCCACTAAGTCTCCGAGCTCACACACGGTGACGATAACGTCCGGGTCTCGTGTGTCTCGACTTTCCGTCCCGACAGAGGAGGAGACAAGGTCCCTACCCCGGAGGAAGACACAAAGTCTCAGTCCTGTTGAGGAGTCAAGATTACCTACTCCGACGACGTCCTATCTCCCCCTTTCCGGTGTGGGGCCCCACTGACCTCCTGCCTAGTAGGTCGGTGGCTCCTAATAAGATTTCGGTATTCTGATTACCTTAAGAAGGACGATCCCAAACCTGAATGACAGATAAGAGTGTCTAAATCTCTATCTCTCCTCAAGACCGGATCGAAGTCAATTTCTTAAGAATGAATATGGACTAACTCGATTAGTCTTAAATCACTAAAATATACTATAAGACCTGAATCTGAACTACGTTCTATTAATTCTAAAAAAACCTTGTGACCCTACCCCACTGACGTACACTCCTCCTTTAAAAACTATCTCGTCTCTCACCTGACGAATACTCAACCAAACACAGGAGGGGAGTTTAATATGATTTCAAGATTGGTGGAGGAGGTCCTGGAGTTACACAGGAATAAACCTCTATCTCAAAATGTCTATCCTAGTTCAATTTTATTTTCAAAATCCGACCTCAATTAAGTTATACTGACCACAGACATAATTTTTCGACTCTGTCTGTTCAATGTGTCTCTCTAACGGTACACTTCCTTCGTCTCTGACACTGCTACGTCGTCTTCGGTTCCTCACGATTTCTAACGGTCGTTTAGTGGTTAGATCAGGTCTCTGTACCCTGTTTAGAGGCGGGGACGGGGTTGGAGTCTTCCTTCCTTGGTTGAGACTGCTGTGGGACTGGAATTTGGACTTTTTTTGAGGTCTTGACCCTCAGTTATGTAAAAACGAAAATTTTGATAGATAAACACCGTAAAAAACACCCCCCGTGGTACGTCGAACACCCTAGAATCAAGAGGTTGATCCCTGACTTTGGTCAGGAACGATCACTTTCTTCTCAGGATTAGTTAGTGACTTGGTGGTCCCTTAAGGGACAACCTGAAACAATATCGTCCGAATCGTACAATCATATGAGTTTTTTGGGTTCAATCCTATTTAAGTTTCTCTCTGTGTGATCTACGTACTACTTGTTTGGTAGTTATCGGTATTTTTCTCTTGACAATTTCGTCGTTCTCTTTTCACTGAACAGTCTATATTCCCTAGTAGTTATTCTACTAGTCGTCTAAAAAGTAGTCTTTGGAACCTCCAGTTTTACATTAGTCTTCTGTGTGAATTTTCTCGATTTCTTTCTTGACAGTTGACTCTTATATCTAGGTCGTTCTGATAGGAAGTTTTTACTCCCTGATTATTCGGTAAGTGTCTATTTGTTCTCCATTCCTTCAAGTGATCTGGACGGAATATTTTTTCCGATTTCCCTCAGAAAGTCTTCCTTTACTTTCCTACGATCTCGCATTGCATTTAAGTGTAATTCTATATGTACAGACACTAATTATTTGTGTGTTTATACTTTCGGTCATCATAATTGAAACCAAAGATTGAGATGAAAGTAAAAGATGTTCTAAATTTTCTGTTTACGTGTGTTTATTAATATTCAGATGTAATAACTCATAAACTATATGTTTCTAATTAAAAACTCTAACTATAATAAATTTTCCCTTTACCTCGATATGTTTTCATCCCAAAACACGTCAATTTCAACTATAATTAAGTCTGATCTAAAGACATCCTACAAAGTGTATTGAAATTAATGTGTATTAAAAATGTGTATTAATGTGTATTGAATTCCTACAATACACATTAGGAGTACCATTGTTATTTGTGTCTATATGTTTTCCTTGGTTTACTGTGATGTCAAAACAGTGTGGGTACAAGTGACGTCGTAGTAAATGTTATCAGTTCTCCATCTTGGTTCGGTTTACAAGTAGTTACCTGCTCACTTAATTATTTTACATCATATGTGTAATTTTTTACATCGTATGTGTATGTTACCTTATAAATTAATGGGAATTTCATTCAGGATAACGTACGATGTTGTACCTACTTGGACCTCCCGTAATACCATTCACTTTGTTTGGTCACTGTTTTCCTGTTTATGTCCATAGGGACCATAGACTTTCATCACAAGGATACTTTAGAAAACATTCGGTTTACATCATTTCGTTTCTCCGACTGAAAAGAAACCATTCTCGTTACATCCAAAAAGTCTTTTTACTTTAAACACATTTGACTTGAAGATTTTTCGTCCCATGACAAACTAAGGTGAATATACTCATATAGATTTATCAGTTTAAGTATCTTCTTTCATCTTGACACCAACAATCGCAAACCCCCATCTTACTTTGTCCGTTAATCACAAGTCCCTCATGGTTCAAAGTCAAAAAGTTCTACTTGTTTAAGATGTCTAGTCGTACGACATGTTATTACACTCAATCACTGATGATGTCTTGACATATAAAACTTCACCAATTCTCGTTTAAGACATATACTGCCTGACTGTCGAAAAGAATATTCTTACTATTCTTTCGTACGTACGAAAACGCAAACGATAAATTATATCAAAATATTCAAGATCGGTCTCATTAATCCGTTTATATATATATATTCCGTAAATATCATTAATCCGTTTATATATATTCGGTTGGTTTAACTGTTCTTTATCCTTTTACTAGAGAAAAGATGCATTTTTTGGGATTTCCACGGTGTTTTTATAATCGTCCAGATTATTTACCCAAAGGGTCCACCTCGATCACCATTTCTTAGGCTGACGGTTCCGTCCTCTGTTCTCTACGTCCAAGCTAGGGACCCAACCCTTCTGAGGGACCTCCTTCCGTACCGTTGGGTGGGGTCATAGGAACGGACCTCTTAAGGTACCTGTCTCCTCAGACCGTCCGATGTCGGGTACCCCGGTGTTTCTCAACCTGTGCCAATTCGTGTGTTCCTACATCTGATGTTTTACTAATATTTTTTAGTGTACGTAAAGATGTGTGATTGTTACTTGTCAGGTTTACCTTTAATTCTTTTGAGTAAAATGTCGTCTTATTTTTCTTGTATGAGTCCTTATTTATTTTGACTCCTATGTCTGAACATGTGAACATGTCATGTGTCGTGACGATGTTTTATTTACCTTTTTGGAAGGTACAAGTACTTGATCTTCTAAATTATGACAATTCTACGGTTATGGGTCCCGAAGGGACCGACAGGTCAGCAATTCTTAGACGGAAGGTTACGTCCCCTGTACCTAAGCTAGGACCGGAACCTCCTAGGGTGTACGGTACTTTGTTGGTTCAGGTACACGGTGTTGAGATCTCGGTCGTGAGATCTCGGACACTCGACGTTGATGCCTCCGGGTACGTAGATCTCAGGTACGAGACGTTGTTCTTTTCAGTGATGTCACTCTTCGGACGTGTGTCGTTGTTTCTCATCGAGGGTGAACGACGTTGATCTCTTTCGGAACGTCGTTACTTCTGGGTTTATTTCAGTATTTATTTTAGAAAATTTTTTCCTACAGTCATGGGGGGTTTTAAATGTTAAGTTTCGATAGGGATAGTCTTAGGGTTACTACAAAGTACATCTTATCCTTTTGAGTAGGATCTCTGAAGGGACCACCAGGTCACCAATACTTAGACAAACGATTACGTCCCTTGTACCTAAACTAGGGACTAAACCCTTCTAAAATGTACGACACCCCGTTGATTCGGGCACACGGTGTTGATGACTCGGACATACGACACTGATAACTTCAAGTGTGTGGAATCTCGGATACCAGATGTTGTTCTCTTCGGTGGTGTTGTTTCGGGAGTGTGTTTTCGATCTCTCATCGGGGGTGAACGGTGTTGATCTCTTTTCGAGTGTGTGTCGTCACTTCCAGGTCATGTCGGTATTTTTTTCATTCATTTTAAAAATTTTTCTCTTTTTGAGTAGGATTTTCAGTGTACTCTAGAGTTCCCTGGGCTTTTAAGTTTTTGTTGGAACTTTTTCTTGTTTCAACCTGTCGAGTGTGTAAGAGTAAAGTTTTGAACGATGTTTCGGTGTCATTTATTTTCACACGGTGAGTCGTTAGTCTACTCTTTGTTTTCCATGGGTTGAACCTTCCCTTCTCAATTTTTAACAGTGATATACGTTTATTGCACTAGGATATCTTCTGGGATACCTGTGGTGTGTGTGTTTTTTTGACAAGTTTTTATTTACTTGAGTGGTTTCGTCATCCTGTGTTCTAATTGTAAGTCTTTAGTCAAAGTAAAGAAATGTGATTGATACTTTATAGTCTTTCCCTTACATTTTTGTGTTATGGAAAATTTTCAACGTGGTTTTTTTTATGTCGATAGTTCTTTGAACCGGTTCCTTCTCTTTCTGAATTATATGACTCTTGGTATTTCATAATTATTTCCTTTAATTTCTCCTGAGTTTCTTTACCTTTCTATTATGGTACGAGAACCTGACCTTCTTATATCAAATTTTCCGTTTTGATGGGTTTTGTTAGATATCTAACTTACGTTAGTGTTAGTTTAATGAGTACAGTCAAAAGTATCTTGATCTTGTTATTAGGTTTTAAAATGTATCTTGGAATTTTATGGGTCTTGACGGTTTCATTAGGACTTCTTTTTTTTATTTCTCCGTATTGAGTAGGTCTAAAGTTTGTTATGATGTTTCGAGGTCATTAATTACTTTTCTGACTACAACTTCGACTTTGAGGTTATGAAACCGGTGGACTATGTTTCTCGACTGAATAGACTTTTCTGGGACTACGACTCTTTCTAACTTCCGCTCTCCTCTTCCCCTGCTGTTTCCTACTCTACCAACCTACCGTAGTGACTGAGTTGCCTGCACTCAAACCCATTTGAGACCCTCAACCACTACCTGTCCCTCCGGACCGTACGACGTCAGGTACCCCAGTGTTGCTCAGTCTGTACTGAATCACTGACTTGAATTGACTTGTCATTAGTTTCAACATACCATAACCATTTTGTAGTCTGTATACCTAGTTACCTTGTCTTGTCTCTCGGGTCTTTATATATGTGTACGGATACTAGTCCACTACCCGAAACTCAGGTCGAGTCAGGACCGAGATGAGAAAACTTCGGTGTACTGGAGACGTTCAACGAAGTCCGGAAACTAATCTCAAAGGTGAAGATTTACTTCCATTATAATAGAAGGAGTATTCTGACTACATTTCTAATTACTCAATTAAGTGTGTTTCGTAATACCGGAAATCTTACGTAATTAAGTATATCTTGTACCTGTGTTTCCCTACGACCATCGATAGATTTTGTTTGGGTAGTCAATATATAGGTTTATCTATTACCTTACGAAAATTGACCTTAGATAAAATTACAAGTTTAAGTCTTATAATGGATCGTTATTTATTTAGAAGTATGTAATAGTCTTTACCTACAATAAAATAAAACTAAACGATCAAGATATACGAGAGGACCAAAGATCTAAAGTCTTCCATCGTTCTTTATAAATGTGTAATCCCTAGGAAGTAAAAGGAAGGGGAAGTATAAAAGTGATTGAACGTCCTACTTCTAAAGGAAGTTAAATGATACTTAGTGTTAAATGATATTTAGTGTTAAATGATACTCAAAGAACAAATTTCAACGTCGATGGTTCTTTGAATTTTAAATACCTTCCGACTGTCGTCAAACAAACGAGATCTTACGTATGACCCGTGAGTAAAGGTAATATGTAAAATGAATCATAAACTTTTTGATGTAACAGAGCTTCCTGGTAATATATGAATGGTTGACTTCTATCTTTAGTCTTCCTGATAAATATACTGTTTGGTATTGACTTTGTAGACAGTAAAGAAATCCGTTTTATCCACCTTCTATCACATTCCAGCATAAAAAAAGTCTTACTGAAGAACCACAAACTCTAGATTTGGATTAATTTTTGTATTAATTTTCGTATTCGTTCTCGGTAAAAGGATTCCAGAGAGAGTCACTTGACTAGACTTCTGGACGTGTATATGACTAAATAGATGGTTCTTATAAAAGGGTTAGAAAGAGAAGATTAAATATTATAAAGAACCGTAATAGAAATTAATAGTTTACTCCTATTTATTCTCCAGTCCAGAGTTTTGAGTTATTAATAGGAAATTCAAACACAACCTCGTAAAAACTTAAAACCGGATATAAAACATGAGTTTCAAAGATGACAAAACCAACTGAACTATGAGTACCAGATACCGTCCTGAGTTCCTTCCGGTCGACTCCCTAAAGACACCGGGGAAGGTCGATGTTATGGGATGAATTCAAAATGTCTTACGTTAGATGAGCCCAGTGAAGGTCTGAGGACAATAACGAGTCCTGTCTTTCATAGAAGGTAATAGAGACACCAATGAAAAATAGAGAAACAAGTAGTCTCTGTTCTTTCTTTTCTTTATATTCATAGATGAGATCTAAGTATATAATTATATGTCATCACTAGTACTAGAATGAGGTTTCGAATCTTTTAAATTTATCCCTTGACAATTTGTGATTAAGAACTTTGGGATTACCTCGATGAACATTCCAATCGACGACGACGACGATTCAGTGTAGTCAGCACAGGCTGAGACGCACTGGGGTATCTACCTTCGGGTGGTCCGAGGAGACAGGGACCCTAAGAGGTCCGTTCTTGTGACCTCACCCAACGGTAAAGGAAGAGGTTACGTACTTTCACTTTTCACTTTCACTTCAGCAAGTCAGTACAGGTTGAAAATCACTAGGGTACCTGACATCGGACACTCCGAGGAGACAGGTACCCTAAAGGGTCCGTTCTCATGGCCCCACCCCACGGTGACGGAAGAGGCTTCCAATCGATCTCAGATTTGTTTTTTCAAGTGATAGAATGTTCATTGAAGATAAAACTCGATGGAATTATAGGGATCAAGGAATTTAGTTTACTAGACTTAGGTCAAAAGTGTGTTGACATGAATCTTTTGAGACTGTCTCTATAGAAATTTAAGAGTTCTTATACAATGTCACACGAGGGACTATCAGATCACGAATCCTAACCCACGAGGGAGAATTCTCATACAATATCAAGTGAAATCTCGGGTACAAAAAATTTCCATTTTAGATGATAAGACTAGATGTCGATATTGGAACTTCTATAAATACAAAATTATTCAATGGATGGAACGGTCAAGGTATTTTTGATTACGTAGAGATTCTCTGTGTCCGTATAGTGACGAATAAAATAAACAACCACCAAAGACGTCTAGATGTTATTCGTGTGGAAGAAGAAGAAATTTTTGAAAGTAATTTTGTCGGAAGAATAAATGGTAAAAGTTTTTAAGATAAAATCGAAGAAGAGGGGTCGGAAGTGAGATACCTTTTTCATTTTAAAGTTACACAAGTCATTAATATTAATCGAGATTTACCATGTTATAACATCTAAATCGATTATCATTTAAACTCGTTTCCGTGACTTGGTTGGTATCTATAAATCTTCGTTGACCCGGGTGTTTGGGTTCCTCCTGTCAGAAATACATACATATTGCATGTCTAGTATGAACCTAAAATATTTGAACCAGAGTTCCACTGGTATTCGACAACGTGAAGTCCTGAATCAAAAATGAACACTTATAATTATACTTTTATTATTAATTTTTGAATTTCTATTTTCTTCATAACTGTATGTTTAAAGGGGGAATTTACTACTCTAGATTTTCCATTAAGATTTTCATATTACCTTCGGTGCATTATGTAATCTATAAATATTAGTAGTAGTCTACGAACCAAAGGTAATGATCGTTACATGCTCCGTGTACGATGAATTTATTATTCCTTTTTATGAGTGGGTAACTTTTTTTATTTTTTTTTTAGTAAAAGTGACTAGAAACTTAGAAATTCATGCATATGTAAAGTGTCCAGTTTTGGTGTATGGGGAATTTTTATTTTTTAAAATATTTCCAAAATACTTGTATTTTTCATTTTGGATGAGTCTTATCTATTCACGTTTTTTTTTACAAAATAGGAAATATCCTATTTTAGTTTTGGTTTTATTAAAACTCCTTTTGTAGTCACGATTATAAAAGTACAAAGGAAAATAAAGAAATAAGTAAACAAGTAAGAAAGTTTATAAACAACTTACGGATGACACACGATGCACTAAACGATACACGACCTTATGTTTCTACTTGTTTCCGTGTCTGAGGACGAAAGTCTGAAAGATTATTATGTTGACGAATTGTGCATAAGAATGTGTGTCAAAGACAGAAGATCCTCAAAGTTTAGAAAGACCCCTTGTTTATAAGTATTTATTATTTTTTCGTCTTACGTTATATCAATTATTCATCACTCGTTTCCTAGTACGTTTATCTCTTCTTTACATATCTTTATATACGGTATGGTACAGTCTAAAAAAAGAGAGAGGTATAAATAAACTGAGATTTTAAATCACCAAATGAGTCTATAAGTGGGTAGTAATTCAAGTATGTGTGTATAAGTCATATTAAAGGGTAATTCTAGTTAAGACTAACATCTTTACCTTCAAGTTAAGGAAAAAGTGAACGTGGTTATCAAATAATACGTTTTCCATAAATTGTTCACTTGATCACGGTACTTGGATGTAAGTCATTAGACTTGGGGTTTCGTATCAATTTTAACCTGATAAACCGGGGGTTTGTTTCAGAGTGAATGACTTAAGACACCTTGTTACAGAAAGTCACTCGTACCTACACGATCACCGACCTGTAGAAAGTCGTCAAGAAGCTATATACCGAGTCTGAAAGAGTCTTGGTCTGTATTCAGTAAATCATGTTGTACGACGAATCGTTACACGAGACTAGAGTGTACTCGTAGTGGTTGAGACCCTTCTTAAGTTCGTTATCAATTACTTTTATTACGAAGTTCGGGTTCGAACGGAATCGGGTGTTTTCCATACGTAAAGATGTGTAAGAGAATAATTCAATTTAGAAGATTTTTCAATATAAGACTAAGTATGATAGAGTAATATATCTAAGTTAGATAGAAAATTTTGGTGTCTGTGATAAAGATGGATGTCTTATTTAGAGTTATCGGAAATAGACCTAATAGAAAGTATATGGATAAGTCAAATTTGAATTTTCCGTATTACTGTGTAGGTTTGTCGTTAAATAAACAAATATTTCAATACTGGTAAATTATTTTACTGGTACGTTCTCAATTATGACCAGGAATGATGTTCTTGTAAAAGTTAAACGAAATAGAACGATCTTCTGATTACCTTTGTAAAGACTTGTGGATCTTACTCGATCTGTGATACGGTGAAATTATACGTTATTACTTTAATTTCTTTATACTAATTTTTAAAATGAGTTAGTAGACCGTTGATTGTTTGTTAAATAAATTTTCTTTCTTTTTAAGACACGAAGTAAGAGACGAAACTTCGTTACATCTTCTAATAAATTCAAACTTTGTAGTTTTACAAGAAAAAGATTCGAGGGGTAGATCATCGTGACTATTTCATATTATGAAACGATTAAATCATTACTCATTCTATTTAAAACCTCGTTTTATATTTCGTATACTGAACCTTCACTTCTTCCTATTGAATAAAGATGGAGAAGGATAAAAAGAAATAAGAAATCATAATGGGGTAGTGTTCACAAAGATTCGTCCGTTCCTTATATATTATGAATATTGTATGGGACGTTGTTAGTCGTGAAGTCTTAAAGGTTTTAGATGGTACTTATAAACATAATCACGTTGAAGTACCTGACTCTTAAACCAACCTGATGATTCAAAAGATTATGAAAATGAAGGGTAACCTTAATTAAGTCATTATCAAGGAGCTGTGGTGTAAGGTAAAAGTTATGACAACTATTTATAAGAACGTGGATGTATTACCTCTGTTTACTAATAGTTACAAATTTTTCTTTTATAGATTAATGGAGATTAAATGTTTGTTCATGTAATCTAAGATAGTGTTTTTTCAGAATTAATTGAATAATTGACCACTATATCATGACTCAGTCACGATACTCTCCCTAGTTTCCATCATATAAAACCGTCAAAGACAATATGTCTTTGAACACTGGATCTGTCCTTCCATTTTTATGTCTCATAGTTCGGTCGTCAGGAAATAACTCCTGGACACGAAATACTTGATATTATTTCTACTCATTCTGACAGGACGAGTTCTTTCCTCTCCTCGGGTTTAGGGAACCCCGTGCCACACCACGTGGGGTGGCGTACAGCCCTGATAGTCCTGACCCAAAGTCACACCTCTCGGGAAGTAGGACCCTGTACCCCGGACCGACCTTTCCGCCGGTGGGAGAGTTGGCAGTACGTACCGTGTAAACACTCCTTGGACCATGATTTGGTAAACATCTACTGGACGAAGACCCTGTCCCAAAGGTTACATCGTCTCGTCGAGGGAACGACGTTAGATAAGTTTCAATCGGGAACTGTGTTCCCAAACATTTTCTGTCTTCCTTTTATTTCTTATTTTTCTTTAGATTGAAAAAGAAATTTTTTTTTTTGGTTTTTCTCTCCTCTGAACGTTCATTCACTGATAGTTAGTGACATGAACATTGTCATTTCTGATAGGAACATATACATGTGTGTGTGTACATGTCTGTGTCTGTATGACTTTAGATATTTTATGGATCCATCGTATTTCCTTCTACGTTACTGGAAGAGAACCATTTTCCTCTCATTTTCATTCCTTTGGTTCTTTCCGTCTCGTACATTCCGTTTTTAATTCTTTAATTATGTGTCACCTCGAGTCTTTTCCCCTTTGACTTGGTTTCTAGATTGTCGTCTTCTTCTGGAATACCTCCCTAGTTTACTTGATGTTTAATTATTGGTCTTTTTTTTAGTTCAATCTTACTTCGGGCTTTAAAATGAAAATGATAGACGAGCCATTACAAGAGTCATCAAACACAGACTTAAATGGAAGAGGGGTGTTGTTGGGGTGTCTATACGACGAAGGTCAGGTATCCATTCCTTTGGTCCGTTTCTCTCCGACGTTTAGGTCGGGTTCGGTGTGCCGATGAATCTTCTCCCTCCTTTTCTTGGGTCCGTCAGAACCTCGGGTAGGAGAATTGTTGACTCGATTGTAGTCTCTACTTAAACCATTCTAAACAAGTAAATGGTATATCTCTCTCCGACGTTTTAGGGGAGAGGTAAACGATCATTCTTGTCTTATGGAGTCCCCGTGTGTCCCATTGGAAAGTTCACGATGGTTTTGAACATGAACCGGAACTCTGAAAGTAGTTGGGAGGAGAATACAACTATGTAATATATTGGTTATAAGAATCTAAATTTGATATAAGAATTTACTAAGAAACAACTTTATCTACTCTATTTTCGGATGACTTCGGTAAACAACAAGAAATATTACTTTTCGAGTCTGTCTTTTTCCCTTGTTCTCCTATAAGTCGATTTCGTGACTTAATGTAAAGAGGGGAATTGTGATTAAAGAGTTTTCTATTTACGCATACATTTAATACATATAGATGGAACTTTATTAATAGGAACTGTTGAATTTCTTACTATAAAACTGAGAGTCTTATAAAAGACTTTGATTTGACTCGAGAAAATATATGTATAATTTAAATCTCTTAATAAACGTCAGTAATTTTTAAATTGATATAAATTGTGATATGAAGGGAGGAATCTGTAAGTATTGAATTTTTGCCAAAAATTGAAATTTTTAATAATAAGTAAAATAGTCTTCATATACTACTAAGATTAGAAGACTATAAGACTATTCGATGTTTCTAGTCGACTCTTAATCGTTGTGAAAATTTCTTGATGATTATATTTCAACCCCGAAGAGACTACCGAGTTACCATTTCTTAGGTGGACGGTTACGTTCTCTACGTCCAAGCTAGGGAGTCAGTCCTTCTAGAGGATTCTCTTATTTTACCGTTGATTGACGTCATAAGAACGGACCTGTCTCCTCGGAACTCCGATATCAGGTAATCCGGAGTTTCTCAGTCTGTGCTGAATCGCTGATTGTTGTTGTCGTTGTTTATATTTCGACTTGTCTATTTTAAAATTTTTTTCGACTTGTCTATTATATCATGAAAAACTATAGTCAATATATGTCCGTAACTTACTATAATTATCTTACTCTTTTACGAGATGATTATTCAGTGTCGAAGTAATGTCTCATATTAGTATAAATCAGTTGATATTTCTTCTATAAACATTAGTTTCGGATATGACATACATGAATCAGTGAGTCAACACAGACTGAGAAACGCTGGGGTACCTGACATCGGGCGGTTCAAGGAGACGGGTACCCCTAAGAGGTCCGTTCTTATGACCTAATCCGGCGGTAGGGGAGGAGGTCACTTAGAAGGGTTGGGTCTCTAGTTTGGGTCCAGAGGACGCAACGTCCGCCTAAGAAATGGTAGACTCGGTGGTCCCTTCGGGTACTTATGACCTCACACATCGGATAGGTCCTTAGTTTGGCCCCAGAGGACGTAACGTCCGTCTAAGAAATAGTCGACTCGATGGTTACTTTCGGATTAGATACCGTTTAATTCTACGTGACTAATTTAAATAGTCGATGGGAGACACACCGTGATCCTTTATCTACGTGACGGGACGTAGATAGAGTAAGTCTACAAGTTACTGTAGAAGTTGTAGGTGTACACCTCTCGTTCCCTACTATACGTATGATGTTCTTTGTGAATCTCTTTATGAAAAGAGATCTCTATTCCTCTGTTTAATGAATTGGGTAATACCTAAAATATTAAATTTTTTAGAGTGTTATGAGGTATTACCTCAAAAACACATATAAAGTGAGTTGTCAGTTAAAATACAGGTAGTTGTCTACTTACCTACTTCTACACCATGTATATATGTTACCTTGTGATGAGTCGGTATTTTTCTAGTTTTATTACGATAAACGTCGTTGTACCAGTCTAATCTAATAGTACGATTCACTTCATTCAGTCTGTTTCTATTTATGGAGTACTATATATATTGAATATACACCTTAGATTTTATACTATATTCACTTGAAATCACTTTGTCTTTGTCCAAGTGTCTGGATCTTTTGTCCAAACACTGATGGTTCCTTCTCCCCCCGACCCTCTCCCTACTTTATCCTCAAACTCCAATCGTCTATGTTTGATAGTGTATGTCTTACCTATTTGTTGTTCCAGGATCACCCTTGTGTCCGTTAATATAAGTTATAAACCACTATTTGGTATTACCTTTTCTTATACTTTTTTTCTGTCGTTCAAGGTTTAATGATACTGAGGTTAATTTGAACCGTTTACTATACATAATTTTTGTAAACTTAATACATATGACATATGGTATTATGATGATGATACTATGGAGACTCGTTTTTTTAATTATAAATCGAATAAATGGATTTATTTTAAATCGAATACAATTTATTAAGGTTTTCGAAATACGAACTAGTTTAGACATAATATTTTTCAGATGTACTCAACGGTTCATAAATTGATTTGAAATATAAAATTGAACTTTATCATAAAGTAATGGATCGAGGTTTTGTAGACTTCCTAGTTCCACATTTAAGAATAACGTTTTGACTAAGTGGAAGGAAAGGTTATGACAACGTAGAAAATAAACACTCATGAAGGCTTACATCTTCACCGTACCTACATAATGTACCGAATGTTTTTGATCGAGACCTCTTGGACCTACTCTTAAAAGTTTGGTGTAATTATTTGGTTTTCAATCCTTTCTTAAGTGTTTTTAACTTACGTCATAGAAGATTTTCCTACACAGGACATCGTGACGTTTGAGATCTTATGAATCCGGAGTATTTTCTCATTGGGTTTAGGGTTTATCATTGGTTTTACTGTTTATTTAAGGTGAAAGTGTTACTAAAGAAATCGTTGGACTTGACATTTGTAAACGTTTTATACAATTTATTCACCTTAACTTCAAGTGCATTCATGGATTCAATCAATCCATGGTCTCAGTCTCATGTACGATATTGGATGCCGTAATGTTGTTGTGAAGTCTTAAATAAGTATTTGTATTAATCTCGAAGTCTTGGGGTTACTGTTACTACAAAGATCATAACCATGTTTTTAGAACATATTTGATGTGATTTGATTTCCTTGGTTATTAATCGAGTACCGACGAAACTGAGGATCTAGAATGGTTCATACTTTTTTACATACCCTTTTGGTTGTATCACTCGTCGTAAATCTCCCTCTACACATACAAAACCACCTTCATTCCCACCCCATCTTATTTTTTCTGAAAAAAGTATGTCATCATTACTTCGGTTCACAAAAATGACTATACTTTTCTAGAGGTCTCATATTACAACTCCTCCCTTAATTCCCTGAAAGGACTGTCAGGTCACCAATTCTGAGGTACGAAGGTAACGGTCCCCGTGTCCAAAATAGGGAACAGTCCCTTGATTCTAGGGTACGCGACGTACCGTACCGGTTTTTGTCTTTTTCTTCTTTTCTTTCTTTTTTCTCTTTCCTTCCCTTTCTTGTGTCGTCACACATACCGTTCGATACAAAATACACGTTTTTGTTTTGGATTCTCAGTCTTTTTATTATATATAGATAAACAAGTTTATACGTATTTCTTTGAGATCTTTCTTCCTTATCTGATTTACCTTGTCCTCATCTAATCCCCTTTTCCCAGTGTCCCATAAATTATATAAATTAAAAATTTGTTACGTCTACAAGATTATTTAGATCATTTCCACTAATCCTCATTGACTTCATATCTATGTTCTATTTTTTGACTTGTTTATCCAGTAAAATGGATACATACACAATGACCCCTCTGTCGACTCCCTTCACAATATTTAAAGTCTTTACAAAAACGGTTATTGTCGGTCCTAAAAATTGTAATTTTTTCTTCAAAACCCTTAAAGAAACCGTCAGGTCACCAATCCTTAATTCTCGAGGCTGACGGTATCCGGACCCAAGCTAAGGACCACCTCTTCGATTCTATAATGTTCGGTACGTCGTGTCGTTTTCTTTTTTTTTCAAAATCAATAATTATTTTAAGTAAAATGAGTGACAAAGTGAGAGTCATTCAATGAATATATTGAAATATGAAATATATTTAAATATATATTGTATTATAAAAATATATGTAGTTTGAGACGATGGAGTTCAAGTCTCAACAATTTCATGGACAAAAACTAGGTTTTCTTTGTCTACTGAAAAAGACTTCTCCGAAACAACCTATAGATCCACAGAGTTGTTTTATTAGACACTTCGTACGAAGTAGTTTTATCCTTTATTTCCGTTGACACAATCAAAATAATACAACTATTGCGGTATGAATTGTGTGACGTATTCTTCGACAATGAATTTAAACCGTTTTATGACCTAACCAATTCTGGGAATACATAGTCGTTCGTTTCAGGATTATCAAAAGAATTGAATGACTCTATTCGTTACTATTATTATTATATCACCTTTTTTGTCGAACAGAAAAAAAAAACATAGTAAGACCCTTCAGTTGGTTACCTTGTCTAACCCTCACCCCCGTCCCTCTTTTGGTTTCGACTAAGAACTTTCACCGGGATTTCTGTTGACTGTCATATTGATGTGGGTCGTCATAGAGTGACTACAACTACCACTCTTGTGGTTGTGATCTTTAGATTAGTTTGTTAGTTCTATGTAAATTTGCAATGGTTTATCTACGAAGATATACAATGGGCCCAGAGGGCGAAATGGTAACCTCGGTGGTCGTTTCGGGTTATAAGTACTATCAAATAAAAATATTTCCTAACGTAGAGTCCTGTTTTTAAATCCTATAAGACAAGAATTTAAATTCTTGTTTCAGTAGTTTGACGAAGATGATTGTCGTGAATGAATATTATAAAAGTAGAAAATATCTCTAAACATACACCTTACGACTAAGGGACCACCGAGTCTGTCAATTCGCAGACGGACGTTACGTCCTCTGGGCCCAAGCTAGGGACCCAACCCTTCTAGGGGACCTCTTCCTTTACCGTTGGGTGAGGTCATGAGAACGGATCTTTTAAGGTACCTATCTCCTCGGACCACCCGATCTCAGGTACCCCAGTGTTTCTCAGCCTGTGCTGACTTGTTAAAGTACTGAAGTGCTACACCTTACGATTTTTCAGTTTATGTGATTGATTTGGTTTATAATCTCAAATCGATATAATGACGTAAGTTTATTTTTTTATAGGATTGAAACCTTTTACACTTTCCTGACCGTACCCTAGTTGTCGAAATGAGTATTACTCTACATTCTATTGTCTGTATACAAACAATTCCAGTCCCTGTTTGTCCATAATTAAAACAAAGGTTAAGGTCTGTACTAAATAACAAAGGGACAAAAAGATAAAAATGAGTGAAAGGTCCAAAAGAAGAAGAAGTTATTAAAGAAGTTACTAGTGTAGTCCCGATCTAGGGTGGACTCCATCTCGTCGTTACCAAAATCCCTCACAACGACGTTGTTGGAGAAAGACACCGACCCTCGGTCGAAGGTTTAGGTACAGTGACAAAAGGGTAACACTTCTTCAGTCACCCCGAAGTAATCAATCCTGTCTTTACAGTCGGAAAAAGAAAAGATCACTATCCATACATGGTGGCATTCTTTTAAGGAAAAATGTTAACATAAAGAACACTGGTGAGAAAAGGTAAAGTGAAAGAACTCCTAGTGTAGACAAATTTTTATGTCTCCGATGAAATTTAGTATTAAAAAATCTAAATGAAATTTTGGTAAAGGAAAGGTGTACTGTCATGACACTGTGTATGTATGTTTCTCAATTTCTACATGTCCATAGGGTACGCATAAAAATCTTTGTCGTTGTGACTTTATTAAATGATATTTTAGGCTATTAAAGATGATTTAAATCTCAACACATTGGTAGTGGTATTGAAGTAAAATGTTGTAAGGGCAATAGGGTTTTCTTTGAAGACGGGTAAGGGTTCTTCAGGTGTTCGAAATTTTCCAGTTTTGTTGTCTTTTAGTGACTCTTCAACTTCTTTCTTGAACGGTATCAGTACAATGTTGATAGACTAGGATTTTCTTGTCACCTATACCAAAAGTTAAAATTAACAAGTTTGAAACTAAACCGAAACCACAAACTAAAATTTAATACGATTCTAATAAAGAGAGTTAAGTAATCGAATTTTTATTTCACATCCTTCGTGACTCTCCATGTTAGGACTCTGTTAAAGATCTTTGGATGTATCTCCCAATTTTACTACTAATCAGACTTAGGAAACCCATACTAATAAGTTGTCGGTGATTGGACGTCGACTAATAAGTGAAGTAGGGAATAAAAAAAAATAGAAATGTTTAAGTGTGTCTAATTTCGATAGATTAGATATTCATATCTTTAAGATAGTTTCTTTACTCTAACTCAGAGTCTTCGGAAATAAGATCAATTAGGTACTTCCAAAATCGAAAAAGTGTCTAGTGGTATATTCTTCGGTTTATTTTAGTCTTTATTCTTGGATGGTTCGGATGACTTAAGTCGTCTGGATAAAATAGACAGAGAATTATGTACAACTGATTTCCAGGTTTGCCTCTTCCGTTACCGTGGGGTGAGGTCATGAGAACGGACCTTTTAGGGTACCCGTCTCCTCGGACCATCCGACGTCAGGTACCCCAGGGCTTCTCAGCCTGTGATGACTCGTTGAAGTGAAAGTGAAAAGTGAAAGTACGTAACCTCTTCCTTTACCGTTGGATGAGGTCACAAGAACGGACCTCTTAGGGTCCCTGTCCCCTCGGACCACCCGACGGCAGATACCCCAGCGTGTCTCAGTCTGTGCTGACTTCACTGAATCGTCGTTTCCAGGTTTGTGGAGAATTCATATGTATATACATGTGTTGAAACATTGGATTTTGAAAAGAAAAATATGTTGAGAAAAGGCTGGAATGTAAATTGTGACAGTTGGTTGAGGACGGAGTGTTTGGAGAGGAGGAAACTGAAGATCTCATAGTGAGACGGTCGAGGGAGAAGTAAAGGAAACCAAACATTCAATGAGAAAGGGACAGAACTTTAAATTATAAAAAGATCCCACGACAGGAACTGGGTGAAGTTATAGACAAAAGTGATACGTTTGGGTAAGAAATTAATGGTAGACAGTAGTCGTCTCCGTCCGATCTCACTATGAAAGGGATTTTAGGTCCCTCTTTAAATTTTCTGAAGACTCAATTTTGATACCGTTCCAGTCATGTCTACGAATTTCTATTATGGAAAACCATAGTTTTTATAAACTGTCATTGGTATAAGTTCAATACTTTTGTAGATCTTCTTACATGACTGACCTTTCCTACTAGTAGGTACTTTCACGTCTTTCAGTTCGGTGTCTCCATATGTCCCCGGTCCCCAGGTACACACCGGTTCTACTGAGCTCGGTTTCCGGATCATGAACTCCGGAGACCATTCCAGAAGGGACACCCCAGTTCCTTGTGTCGTCCGACTGAT
Organism: Capra ibex; assembly: GCA_006410555.1. Classification (NCBI taxonomy): domain Eukaryota; kingdom Metazoa; phylum Chordata; class Mammalia; order Artiodactyla; family Bovidae; genus Capra; species Capra ibex. The sequence continues at coordinate 38,893,695 of SJYO01048061.1, read as the reverse complement.
CATGGTTGTGAGAAGTGTCGATAAACTACATAGAATAAGGGAAATCAGGTTTTTGTGGTACTTCGTTGAAGACTACTAAACCGAAAGACACAGACAAACCAATAACCTTTTCTTACGGTTGTATTCATAAGACAATTATCAGGGACACTATTATGATAGACAGGGAATTCAATTATTTGACCGTAAGCCTAGTACACGATCAAAACACTTGAACCGAATGTACTCAAATGGACCAAATCTCATCTATACGAGTTCAGACAAAGACTCGAACATTACGACACCCGGTCCGGGAGTAATCAAGGGGTTTCATTACTTACACTACGAAGAACTCCCTACTAAAGAGCTCCTCGGTATGGTAGAAGTTTACTTATTTGAATAAAAGAAACCCCTCAAAGATTTGGTAAATATAAGACTGATGAGGATTTGGTTCTTAGCTTAGGACATTGAAGGGAGGTCTCCAAAGAGGGGTCTATGGATCATTTTTTGTCCTTGAGTTGTATAGGGTGATAGAAGGGGAGGGTTGAAAAGAAACATATAAAGGTTAGAACCATTCATTGTGGTGTTAAGTAGTGGAGTCAGTGGTTTCTATGTGGATATTTAGTGACCTTACGAAGGGAAAAAGAGTAAAGTGTGACTTTGCTAATGATTCAAAGTGGTGAAAAGGAAAAAATCGTAAACAGTAATGGATAAGGAAAGGTCACGAAAGATGTAAACCAAAGAGTAGTAAATAAAAGATCCGGTATAATATATATATATATATATATTTTATATATTATAATATACGATCCAGTATATTATTGGATTCGGTAGGAAGTCGGAGGTCGGAGTATAAGAAGGTTTTTTAAGAGATACCAGTGATCTCAATGGAAAATGTTTACATTGGATTCATGAAAATGAAAGTAAGAACTTTAGAAAATTACCGATAATAAATGTGGACACGATAGGTTGTATTAGGAGGCGCTATTACTTTTATACGACGTGACAGGTTATACTATCTATCAGTCTCCTTGGTCTCTAGTTTAACGGTTGTAGGTGACCTAGTACCTTTTTCGTTCTCTCAAGGTCTTTTTGTAGATAAAGACGAAATAACTGATACGGTTTCGGAAACTGACACACCTAGTGTTATTTGACACCTTTTAAGATTTTCTCTACCCTTATGGTCTGGTGGACTGGACGGACAATTCTTTAGACATACGTCCAGTCCTTCGTTGTCAATCTTGACCTGTACCTTGTTGTCTGACCAAGGTTTATCCTTTTCCTCATGCAGTTCCGACATACAACAGTGGGACGAATAAATTGAAGATACGTCTCAGGTAGTACTCTTTGCGACCCGGCCTTCTTTGTGTTCCACCTTAGTTCTAACGGCCCTCTTTATAGTTATTGGAGTCTATACGTCTACTGTGGTGGGAATACCGTCTTTCACTTCTCCTTGATTTTTCGGAGAACTACTTTCACTTTCTCCTCTCACTTTTTCAACCGAATTTCGAGTTGTAAGTCTTTTACTTCTAGTACCGTAGGCCAGGGTAGTGAAGTACCCTTTATCTACCCCTTTGTTACCGACTGAAATAAAAACCCCCGAGGTTTTAGTGACGTCTATCTCTGACGTCGGTACTCTAATTTTCTGCGAATGAGGAACCTTCTTTTCAATGCTGGTTGGATCTATCGTATAACTTTTCGTCTCTATAATGAAACGGCTGATTCCAGGCAGATCAGTTCCGATACCAAAAAGGTCATCAGTACATGCCTACACTCTCAACCTGACACCTCTTCCGACTCGTGACTTCTTGACTACGCAAACTTGACACCACAACCTCTTCTGAGAACTCTCAGGAAACCTGACGTTCCTCTAGGTTGGTCAGGTAAGACTTCCTCTAGTTGGGACCCTAAAGAAACTTTCCTTACTACGACTTCGACTTTGAGGTCGTGAAACCGGTGGAGTACACTTCTCGACTGAGTGACCTTTTCTGAGACTACGACCCTCCCTAACCCCCGTCCTCTTCCCCTGCTGTCTCCTACTCTACCGACCTACCGTAGTGTCTGAGCTACCTGTACTTAGACTCACTTGAGGCCCTTGACCACTACCTGTCCCTCCGGACCACACGACGTTAAGTACCCCAGCGTTTCTCAGTCTGTACTGACTCACTGACTTGACTTGGTTTATATCGATGACTCGTGGACTTTACACCGATCACGTTGGTTTCTTGATTTTAGAAGTAAAATAAATCGAAATTAAATACAAATTTAAATTTATTGGTGTGTACCAATCGTCGATGGTATGACCCATCGTGTCCAGATCCTTTATTTCAAGTTTCTTGTGGTCTCGTATGTCAAAAATCTAATTCGGAGATACACAGGAGACAGTTTGTTATAAGATGTACGTCCAAGGACTTGTGTCATATGATAGAGTGACGGGTATTTAAAGAAAGACGATTCTACGACGGAGGGATGAGAAGAGGGAAAGTTGACGATGAGTAAAAAGTACTTACCCCCTTTTATTTTAGACGAGAAAGGTTCAGAGGACCATGGGACGTTTTTTGACTAGTAAGGGAAGAAAACGTAGAGGTAATCTGACGTGTAAAATGATAGTTTCGTTAATGCATGAAATGATAAATGTATACAGTAAGAAATAAATGACATTGAAGAGACGTATTTAGAGTCATAGATCCCACAATACAGAGTCACCATTTCTTAGACGGACGGTTACCTCTTCTACGTCCTCTGCTCCCAAGTCAAGGACCCAGGTCTTCTAAGGGACCTCTTCCCTTACCGATGGATGAGATCATAAGAACGGACCCTTTAGGGTACCTGTCTCCTCGGACTGTCCCGATATGTCAGGTATCCCAACGTTTCTCAGTCTGCACTGACTCAGTTGTGAAAGTGAGAAGTTGTGAATCTCCGATCGTGTAGTCACAAGTTGCGACCGACTTATTTACTTAGAGTTTCTACTGTGTATGTAGTAACCTATGATTAGGAAAGATCCAGAAAATTAAAAATTTATAAAATACATCGTAATTAAATGTCTTTGGTAAAACGGGAATGTAATAAAAAGTTGAAAACTTAGTTGTAATATGATTTCTAGTTAAAAATTTTTTAAAATGAAATGAAATGTTATGACATAACCAAAACGGTATGTAGTTGTACTTAGACGGTGTCCACATGTACTCAAGGGTTAGGACTTGGGGGGAGGGTGGAGGGAGGGGTGTGGTAGAGAGACCCAGTAGGGTCACGTGGTCGGGGTTCGTAGGACATAGGACGTAACTTGGATCTGACCGCTAAGTAAAGAATGTACTATCATATGTACAAAGTTACGGTAAGAGGGTTTAGTAGGGTGGGAGAGGGAGGGGGTGTCTCAGGTTTTCAGACAAGATATGTATTTCTAGTTAGAAAAACAAACTAGATTATAAAGACAGGGAATCCGGTGTAGTCTGTGATTGCCGTACAACGGTAAGAATATGAATGTCACAACTTAGGAGTTTAAGTTAGAAAGGGTATGACAACTTGTATGTCTACTAGAGTGACGTTAAGTATAAGTTGGATTTTAATTTATGAATCGTATTTTTCACAAGATTACATTCAAATAATGAAAGAGATTATTTTTAATCGATTGTAATTTTTGAGACTTCATCTACCCCTTTGTCACCTTTGTCACAGTCTGAAATACAAAAACCCGAGGTTTTAGTGACGTCCACCACTGACGTCGGTACTTTAATTTTCTACGAATGTAGAACCTTCTTTTCAATACTGGTTGGATCTATCGTATAAGTTTTCGTCTCTGTAATGAAACGGTTGTTTTCAGACAGATCAGTTCCGATACCAAAAAGGTCACCAGTACATACCTACACTCTCAACCTGACACTTCTTTCGACTCCCGACTTCTTAACTACGAAAACTTGACACCACAACCTCTTCTGAGAACTCTCAGGGAACCTGACGTTCCTCTAGGTTGGTCAAGTAGGATTTCCTCTAGTTACGACCCACAAGAAACCTTCCTTACTACGACTTCGACTTTGAGGTCATGAGACCGGTGGAGTACACTTCTCAACTGAGTGACCTTTTCTGGGACTACGACCCTCCCTAACCCCCGTCCTCCTCTTCCCCTGCTGTTTCCTACTCTACCGATCTACCGTAGTGGCTGAACTACCAGTACTCAAACCCACTTGAGGCCCTCAACCACTACCTGTCCCTCCGGACCACAGGACACTAAGTACCCCAACGTTTCTCAGCCTGTACTGACTCACTGACTTGACTTGACTTTTTGAGACTTTCTCGTAAATTTGTTGAAAATTTAAGTATTTAGTGTGAATTAAACCTACGATTAGACCCTTTATAAAAACTGAGTTTAAAAGTTAAATATTAACGAACAATAAAATTATTTATATCTAAGATTAAAATAGTCTGACAAGACTTAATATCTAATGAAAATATACTTAATGTTAATGAATGAACCCTCTGAAGGAATCAAAATCTCTCGACTGAACACTGTTCAGTGAGAGTTTACAATTGAAGTTTCAGGCCTATTAGATCTTAGTTTTCTCTTCATAACGAGTATTCACGCAAAAAACAAAACAATGTTTATGATAACTTTGTCTCATTCTAAAGTCTCCTTTTTGATATGAGAAATCCATAAAGTAATTACACGAGTCCCAGACTAAAATCCGTTCGTTTCGCTCCCTACGTTTAAGGGGGTTTCTTTAAATTTTAGAAAACCTCTGCACATAATTCTATTTTTTGTTTTCTATTGTTGATTAATTATTACCCTATGTCGATGTGTTAGTCCCCTTTAAGACTAGTGTGAACACACGGACGTGACGACAGGAGTTTGCAAAGAGAGAGAGAAAAAGACGGGGGTAGAAGGATTACACCGATTGATCCCACTTCTGGTTTAAAATGAAAAAAAGAGGAGGATTACAAAGTACACATTATGTGTCCTTATCTGATGATGACAAGAACATTGATGTCGATCTACCTCCGGACCAGTTCATTCTGCCAAGTTTTTGAAATTTTCAAGTTCTGAAACCTTCGTCCATTTGGTTCTCGAAGATAAAATGTGGAGTCAAGTCAGGTTTGTAGACTAATAGATACCCCTTACTCCAGGACTTCTAAGGTTCTGTTGTCTCATCCTAGATATGGACTTCCCTTGTTCTGTCTTTAATCGTTTCTCCTGACTACCATTGGGAAAGGACCGTTTGTTAAATCGTTCTTTGTACAAAGATAAAGACGGGTTGAGGTCCGTGTACTAATCTACTGTCCTGTCCCAACTTCGTGGAACATAGGACTGAGTGTCTCAGCCCCCAACCCTCATTTTGAATTTGTCGTAAAACTATTTAAAAATTCAATTCTCAACTATCAGTATGGATGGATATTTTTGTCTCAGGATAAATAAAACGATGCGAATAAACAAGAACAAAAAATAAGTTCACAGGATCTTTGTTGAAAACTGAATTATGGTAGGATAAACAAGAGTCTAACACACAATATTTCTGAAATGACGTGGGAAAGGGATTCACCGTTTATTATTATTTTCCAGTTTGCTTCAATAATTACAAATAGAATCTTAAATTTACGGATTCTTAAGATTTAACTACGGTTTCAATCCTATTAGACCTTTCGTTTAAGAACGTCAATTCAGAATCTATAGTATAAGGTTTCGTCCATTTCATTCGATGGTGTCTTTATTAAGTGTAATGTTTGATAATTTTAATGGACTAAATCCAGTGTTATATAGGAATCTCTTCCACGTCTAAAATTGAGAGAACGATAGAAGTATCGACGTAGGTTTAGTGAAAAAAAACGAAGTTACATCGAAAATCAGTGATAATAAAAACTATCTATTAACAGACATAAAGAATGATTGAGAAGTGTGTCCGAGAAGAAGGAAGTAAATTTTAATTCAATAAAAAGTTATAAAGTGTTTGTTAAAATACTTTCGTTTACATAGTATTGAGTTTTCATGACTTTTCCATTAAAGTCAAAGTACTTGAATTTAAAATTATACCAAGTACTCTGTAAGTTGACTTGACTTTAGGTAATATCAACTTTCGATACATATACATTGGTCTCTTTGTCATTGAAAACATCTTCTTATATCAATACAAGGTCTATGTCCACAGTGTCTTGACGTCTCCATTCTGTTTGGGATCTACTTAGATGGTGAAAATTTTCATTCTCTTAGGACCGATAGAACGTCAGTAATGTTTCTGATAGACATAATTAAAGAGTGTTCCTAGATGGACGTGTAAAATTTTAAAGTATCCGTCTATGTATAATGTACTTAAACTTTATTCTGAAATTTTATCTGAAGTGGTTTGGTTGAATCTATAGTTAATTGATATTAGAAGTTTCGATAGTCAATACTTTGACTTCTCAATAAGGAAATAATGAGTTTTTAAGAAACATGGATATCACCTTAATTAATATCTTTAATTCTATAAAACATGGTTGTTAATAACGAGTAAAATAAGTAGAACATTTACTTATTTTACTAAAGGAGTTTAGTTTAGACCGGAGTTTTTACCCCTTAAACGGTGTGACTTCTCATTATTCTTACACGGTGCCCGAGACGTTCCTGAAGGGACTATCGAGTCTACCATTTCTAGACGGACGTTACGGCCTCTGGGTCCAAGTTAGGGACCCAACCCTTCTAGGGGACCTCCTCCCGTACCGTTGGGTGAGGTCATAAGAACGGACCTCTTAAGGTTCCCGTGTCTTCGGACCGCCCGATGTCAGGTACCCCAGCGTTTCTCATCCTGTGTTCACTTACTGATTGTATGTGTGTACGAGACGTCCACTTCTTCATAAGGTTTTTTAAAAATCATTGATGTATATGTTAAATACTTTTAGTAAATAAATCCTCTATTTACCAGTAAAACTATTCGAAGTCTACTAAGAGGGGTTTTAAGTACGGGTCCCTCACTACAATCGTTTTACCGTCTGATCCTCTGGGCTTCAGGAACAAGAAGTTACCACTACAGTTTACCGTCGATTCTTAACCAATGTTATTGGAAGATCTTGACCTCTTACCTGTTTCCATATGTCGTTACTGTGTTTACACGTCACCTTTTTTTAGGTGAAAGAAATAGTCGTCCTGTAAAGTAAAGAACAGGAAAAGGGTCTGGAAAGGAGTCACACCACGTCAGGACCAGACCTCTGTCGTCGTATGAAGGACTAAGGAAGGGAGGTTTCCCTCGTACGACGACGACGACGATTCAACGAAGTCAGCACAGGCTGAGACACACTATGGTGTCTGCCGTCGGGTGGTCCGAGGGGGCAGGGACCCTAAGAGGTCCGTTCTTGTGATCTCACCCAACGGTAAATGAAGAGGTTACGTACTTTCACTTTTCACTTTCACTTCAACGAGTCAGCACAGGCTGAGAAACGCTGGGGTACCTGACGTCGGATGGTCCGAGGAGGTGGGTACCCTAAAACCCTAAAAGGTCCGTTCTCATGACCTCACCCCACGGTGACGGAAGAAACGTTACAGGATGAAACACCGCCCCCACGTCCNCCCCCGTTCCTCCACCACCCCCACCCCCCCCTTCCCCCCGACGGACTTTTTGGGAAAGTGAATTAAACCGTGAGTCCGTCGTTCTCCTTGACTCTGGTGGGTTCTTCCAACGTTTTTCTAAGGAGTTCGTATGTCCATCGTATGAGGTCCAATCCGGTGTACAATCCAGTTTTTTTCTTTTGTTCAGAATTATGCAAAATTTTCTGTGACATATGTTCCATAGGAGAGACTTGTGTTTCCTTACTTTTGATCTTGAGTTATTGTCTTCCTTTGACCTTTAAGGTGTTTATGCACCTTTAAATTCTTGTATGAGGAATTGTGTTTACCTGGTTTCTTTTCATTGTGTTCCTCTCATAAAACTCTGTTTACTTTTGTTTTTTAGTTTTATAGTTTTAAATACCCTACGTCAATTTAACCTAGACTCTTTCTTTCTTTATATATCGACATTCATATAATTTTTTCCGTAGCGTTTGGTTGTTCGATTAAAATGTGGAAACGACAACAAGTCAACGATTCAGTACAGGCTGAGAAATGCTGGGTTACGTGACGTTGTGTGGTCCGAAGGAACAGGAAGTGATAGAGGGTCTCAAACGAGTTTAAGTAAAATAACTCAGTCACTACGATAGATTGTAGAGTGGGAAACGGTGGGAGAAGAAGACGGAAGTTAGAAATACAAATGTGGAATCCTTGAGGTTTTATTGTTTGATTTGGGTTTCCACCGTCTTCCTTCTTTATTATCCTAATCTCGCCTTTATTCATTTATCGGTCTGTTTTTATCTCTTTTTAGTTACTTTGGTTTTCTACCAAGAAACTCTAATTTTAAGTGGTTAAAATCTTTGTCACGGATCTTTTCGTTCTTTTCTTAGTTAAATGATTTTATTTTTTATTTCATCCGTAAGTCAAGTCAACAAGTCAGTGCAGACTGTGAAACGTTGGGGTACTTGGCGTCGTGCGGTCCAGAGGGACAGGTAGTGGTTAAGGGCCTCAGGTGGGTTTGGGTACAGGTAACACAGCCACTACGGTAGGAGACAGCAGGGGAGGAGGACGGGAGTTAGAAAGGGTCGTAGTCCCAGAAAAGTTTACTCAGACGAGAAGCGTAGCCCACCGGTTTCATAACCTCAAAGTCGAAGTTGTAGTCAGGAAGGTTACTTGTGGGTCCTGACTAGAGGAAATCCTACCTGACCAACCAAGAGGAACGTCAGGTTCCCTGAGAGTTCTCAGAAGAGGTTGTGGTGTCAAGTTTTCGTAGTTAAGAAACCGTGAGTCGAAAGAAATATCAGGTTAAGAGTGTAGGTATGTACTGATGAACTTTTTGAAATCGGAACTGATCTGGATCCTGGAAACAACCGTTACAGAGACGAAGACTTATACGACAGATCCAACCAGTGTTGAAAAGAAGGTTCCTCATTCGTAGAAAATTAAAGTGCCGACGTCAATGGTAGACGTCACTAAAACCTCGGGGGTTTTTATTTCAGTCGGTAACAAAGGGGTAGATAAAGGGTACTTCACTACCCTGACCTACGGTACTAGAATCAAAAGACTTACAACTCGAAATTCGGTTGAAAAAGTGAGAGGAGAAAGTGAAAGTAGTTCTCCGAGAAATCAAGAAGAAGTGAAAGACAGTATTCCCATCACAGTAGACGTATAGACTCCACTAACTATAAAGAGGGCCGTTAGAACTGAGGTCGAACACGAAGGAGGTCAGGTCGCAAAGAGTACTACCTGAGACGTATCTTCAATTTATTCGTCCCACTGTTATATGTCGGAACTGCATGAGGAAAAGGATAGACCTTGGTCAGACAACAAGGTACAAGTCAAGATTGACAACGAAGGACTGGACGTATGTCTAAAGAGTCCTCCGTCCAGTCCACCAGACCATAAGGGTAGAGAANGTTCCTCATTCGTAGAAAATTAAAGTGCCGACGTCAATGGTAGACGTCACTAAAACCTCGGGGGGTTTTATTTCAGTCGGTAACAAAGGGGTAGATAAAGGGTACTTCACTACCCTGACCTACGGTACTAGAATCAAAAGACTTACGACTCGATATTCGGTTGAAAAAGTGAGAGGAGAAAGTGAAAGTAGTTCTCCGAGAAATCAAGAAGAAGTGAAAGACAGTATTCCCATCACAGTAGACGTATAGACTCCACTAACTATAAAGAGGGCCGTTAGAACTGAGGTCGAACACGAAGGAGGTCAGGTCGCAAAGAGTACTACATGAGACGTATCTTCAATTTATTCGTCCCACTGTTATATGTCGGAACTGCATGAGGAAAAGGATAGACCTTGGTCAGACAACAAGGTACAAGTCAAGATTGACAACGAAGGACTGGACGTATGTCTAAAGAGTCCTCCGTCCAGTCCACCAGACCATAAGGGTAGAGAATTTGATAAAAGGTGTCAAACACCACTAGGTGTGTCAGTTTCCGAAACCGTATCAGATATTTCGTCTTTATCTACAAAGAGACCTTAAGAGAACGAAAAAACTACTAGGTCACCTACAACCGTTAAACTAGAGACCAAGTAGACGGCAAACATTTTGGTCGAACTTGTAGACCTTCAAGTACCAAGTGCATAACGACTTCGGACCGAACCTCTTAAAACTCGAAATGAAACGATCTGACACTCTACTCACGTTAATACATCATCAAAGTCGTAACAAACCGTAACGGAAAGAAACCCTAACCTTACTTTTGACTGGAAAAGGTCAGGACACCGGTGACGACTCAAAAGGTTTAAACGACCGTATAACTCACGTCGTGAAAACGTCGTAGTAGAAAGTCCTAAACTTTATCGAGTTCACCTTAAGATAGTGGAGGTGATCAAAACAAGTATTAGTCAAAATGTCTTTGATTTTTTTAAACTTCCGTTACGATACTTATTGATACGGTTCTTTAACCTATTGGATCTACTTCATCTGCTTAAGGATGTTTGTATGGTGGATAGTTGTGACTTAGTACCTCTTTATCTTTTAGACTCGTCTAGTTATTTTTCATTGTTCTAACTTAATCATTAGTTTTCGAAGGGGGTGTCTTTTCGGGTCTGGTCTCCTGAAGTGACCATTTAAGATGGTTTTTAAGTTTCTTCTTTTTTTTTTTTTTGGTTAAGGGGAGGTTTTATGACTTCTCGGTGTCCTTTGTGAAAGGTCGAATAAGACTCTGGTCGTAGTGGAAGTATGGTTTGGGTATTCTTTTGTGATGGTCTCTTGATAACTAGCCACAGAGAATACTCGTAATTCATTTTTAGAAGTTGTTTTATGATCGTTTAACTTAGTCGTCTTGTTACTTTCTTATTATGTAGTACGGTTCACCCTAAATGAGGACTTTACTTCATATTCATAGTTAATTACAATATATCGTATAATTGTCTTTCTTTGGGTGGGGGTGGAGTGTTCTAGGAGAGTTTAATATGTCTTTTTCCTATACTGTCAGAGTTGTGGTAAAGCCCTATTTTTATGAGGTTGCTCCTTAACTCCTTTTGATGTGGTTGCATATTTTGAATGTATTCTTTTAGGGTGTCGATTGTAATGTGACCTACTACTTTCTGACTGTCGAAAAGAAGATTCCTGTCATCATTCTTTTCCCACACTCTCAAATGGTGACGATGAATTATATGATAAAATTCAAGATCGGTCTTATTAATCAGTTTTTTTCTGTATTTTCGGTGGGTTTAACTGTTTTTCATTCTTTCACTACAGAAAAACGTCTACTGTACTAGAATATCTATTCTTTCTTTCTCTTCTTTCACTTCAGCGAGTCAACACAGGCTAAGAAACACTGGGGTATCTGATGGTCCGAGGAGACAGGTACCCTAAAAGGTCCGTTCTTATGATCTCACCCAACGGTAAAGGAAGAGGTCCTCTAGAAGGACTGGGTCTCTGACTTAGGTCCAGAAGGCGTAACATCCGTCTTCTGTTGACACAGATTCGGTGGTCCCTTCAGAATATCTATTTCTACAGTGTTCTTATCAACGTCCCGATTATTTATTTAAGTCGTTTCTATGTCATATGTTTTATTTGTGTGTTTTTTAGTCTATGTAAAGATGTATGATTGTTACTTGTCAGGTTTTTCCTTTGACTGTTTTGTTAAGTAAAATACTTTTCTTATTTTTCTTCTAACATGAGTCCTTATTTACATTGACTCCGACGTTGTCTGAACATGTAAACGACATATGATGTATTGTAACGACTTTAATTACTTCGGTTTTATTTATCTTTCTAGAGAATATTAGTACTTGACCTTGTGAATTATAAACAATTCTACAGTTATGGGTTTCTTTAAATGTTAAGTTTCGGTAGGTATAGTTTTAAGGTTACTACGAAGTACGTATTATCTTTTTGGGTAGGATTTTCAGTGTCCTCTAGAGTTCCCTGGGGTTCGAAGCTTTTGTTAGGACTCTTTCTTGTTTCAACCTGTCGAATGTGTAGGACTAAAGTTTTAAACGATGTTTCGGTGTCATTAATTTTGTCATAGGATGACGGTGTTCTTGTCTGTCTACCTGGTTACCTTCTCTTATCTCTCGGGTCTTTATTTAGAAGTGTTTGTACCAGTGACTCAAAACTGTCCTCAGGGTTCTGGTAAGTTACCTTTTTTCTGGGTAGAAAGGTTGTTTACCACGACCCTTTTGACCTATAGGTATACCATTTCTTACTTCGACCTGGGAAGGAAATGTGATATATGTTTTTTATCGAATTTTATGGAGTTTCTAGATATACATTTTCGATTTTGACATTTTGAGAATCTTCTTTTGTGTCAACCTCTTTCAAAGTACTAACTTCTAAACCGTTGTTAAAGAACCTATACTGTGGATTTGTGTCCGTTGTTTTCTCTTTTATCTATTTGACCTGAAGTGTTTAATTTTTGTACAAACCTAGTTTCTTACGATAGTTCTCTCACTTTTCCTCCCTAAACGGACCACCAGGTTCCGATTCTAAAGTTTACGTCCTCTGGACCCAGGTTAGAGACCCACCCCTTGATCTAGGGTGTACGGTGTTGATTCAGGACCGTGTCGATTTATTAAATCAAGTTGTTATTGTTGTCTGTTGGATACTTGACCTTCTTTTATAAACGTTTGATGTACTCGTTGTTTCCGAATTAAAGATTTTGTATGTTTGTCGAATATGTCGAGTTTTTTTTAAAATTTTTACCCGTTTTCTGGATTTGACTGTAAAGAGGTTTCTTCTGGTAATGTGTCTACCAGTTGTCCGTGTACTTTTCTATAGGTTGTAGTGTTTAATAATCTTTTTACCTTTAGTTTTGATGTTACTCCATAGGGTGAAGGGTGTTTAGTCTTACCAGTAGTAGTTTTTCAGATGTTTATTTACGATCTGTCACACACCTCTTTTCCCTCGGGAGGATATGACAGTCACCCTTACCTTTGAACCACGTAAGTGATACCTCTTGTCATACCTCCAAAATATTTTTTGATTTTTGTCATTGGTATGCTAAATCGTTAGGGTAAGGACCCGTGTATAGGTCTTTTCTACTTTTGACATTTTGAGTTATGTACATGAAGTTACAAGTTTCATGAGTTTCATCGTTATAAATGTAATCGGTTCTGATCCTTTATTAAATTTACCTATTTTTTCTACACTATATACATATACTACCTTATACTGAGTCGGTATTTTTTCATAATTAGTTACGGTAGACGTCGTTGTACCTACCTGGATCTCTTATAATATGAATGACTTCAGTCTGTTTCTTTCTATTCACAGTACATAGTGAAAATACACCTTATATTTACTTGAATGAATGTTCAGTCTTTGTCTGGGTGTCTGTAAATTCCCATCTTCCCTGTTTAATTCGTAAAACCTAATTGTATATGTGTGATGATATATATTTCATCTATTTTTTGTTCCTGTATGACATGTCGTGTCCCTTAATATCCGTTATAGAACATTATTGGATATTACTTTTTCTTATACATATTAACTTAGTGAGACGACATATGGACTTTGATTATGACATTAAGTTTAAGTTTGATTATGACATAAAGTTATTTTTTTAAAATTTGGTGTTTGTTTTCCGTTCGGTGTCCTTCTTCTCTTTTATATACTTTTGCTATGTAGAGTATTTTCTGACTATAGGTATTACATATTTCTTGAGGATGGGGTAGTTATTGTTTTATTTGTTAGGTTTTTACCCGTTTCCTGACCTTATGTATAAAGAGGTCCCTTTTATGTATTTACCAGTTGATTATTCGTGTACTTTTCTACACGAGGTGTTATGATCGAATAGTACCTTTACATTTAGTTTAGATTTTACTCTATGGTGAAGTGTAGGAGTTTTACCGATAATAAAAGTTTTTTCTTTTATCCTACAACCACTCCTACACCTGTTTGACCTTGGAAACTCGTGACGACCACCTTTTCATTGTACACACCGGTAGTGTCTTATTTTAAACCATCAGGAATTTTTCAATGTGTATTTTAATAACATACGGTGATTTGATATGTAAAAATTTAAAGTTAAAATAACCTGATATCAACTAAAAGTTACAATATAATTATAATCAAATTATAATAATTGATTATAATTATAATCAAAGTCCATATGTCGTTTCACTAAGTCAATATGTATATTAGAAAAAAAATCTAAGAAAGAGTATATCCAATAGTGTCTTATGACTTATGTAAAGAGACACGATATGTCATCAAAGAATAAATAGAATATATATTATCACATACAAATAGAGTTCGAAGACTAAGTAGGGAAGGGGGTGGTGATTTGACATATGAGAATTAGCCAATTTTTCCATTTGAAATACTACATATAAATGGTGATAATTTTTGTAAATTCTACGTACGTGTACTGAATAATGGAAATTTGTGGTTATGAAACCGGTGGACTACGTTTCTTGACTGAGTAACCTTTTCTGGGACTACGACCCTTTCTGACTTCCGTCCTCTTCTCCTGTTGTCTCCTACTTTACCGACCTACCGTAGTGACTGAGCTACGTGTCCTCGAAGTCGTTTGAGGTCCTCAACCACTACCTGTTCCCTTCGGACCACACGACATCAGGTGCCTCAGTGTTTCTCAACCTGTACTGACTCGTTGACTTGACTTGACTGGATAGTGAATCTATTATATTTATGGTTTACACTCTATGGTATTTATAGTTCCTTATTTCTTATAGTTGACTAAGTAAGTCTCACTACTTGGATACTAGACCCGTAAGGTTAATCTTTAATTTTCTTCTTTGTTTTCAGTTTATCTGTTCGTGGTAAAGATTTATGGTTAAATAGTGTTGAAAATACTTAGACAGAGAATTTTACGTTTTACACTAATTTCTAATGAACTCTAGTATATATAGTTGTAAAAATTTTTCCTACCTTTACATTGGTATACCATACACAAATCTTTTTAATAATAATAAACGAGAACTACGTTTATTTGTGTATTTTTTTACTACCGTAATACATGTACTTTTTAAGATGTTGTCCTAAGTCTTTATCTATCGTAAAAAGACACGATTGACGAAATTCTTTCTTTAATAAATTGTCGAAACCCTGGTCTTCCGTTTATCGGATTGAAGTAAAGTTTCGACATTTGTAGTCGAACATTCCCTTGGTGGGTAATGGAAGATTTGAACAAATTTTAGATGATTAAAAAAGGTTAGATACGTCTCTTTATTTTACTGTTCAACCACAATTTTTGAAGTCAACGTGACTCAGATATAAAAATTGAATAATGGACCTTAGTTCTCTTCACTTTTCGAGTAGTTTGACGAAAAGGTCTTGGAGAAATTCTGTCTGACAGAGGAGAAAACAAACTGACACATACACAAGTTCGTAGACCCTTTTTCTATTATGTTTCTGGATTAAACCATAAAAATAAAACACCCTTAACACAATAAGTTGTATTAAAACTTTTCATTTTCCATGAAAAACCTGAGAAAAGTTTTATTGTCTTCTCTAGTCTACTATTTTTACCCTTTTTAGTGTCCCAATTTAAAATTTAGAAACAAGAACAGTCGTTCTAGTGTAGAAACAATCATGAAACATAACTATTTTAACCGTTTTTCCTGATCTTTTGGGTGATTCAAAGGACTTGAAGAGTAGTGAAAATGAGTCATGTCCTTTACCTAGTAAGACCTGTCGATTCAAAGAGAGACCGTCCTAAGGAATTTAAATATTTTTGAATTTTTATATTGTAATCCCCGAAGTGACCATCAGGTCACCAATTCTAAGACGTGAGGGTTACGTACTCCCGTACCCAAACTAGGGACCAGTCCCCTGATTCTAGGACGTACGGTGTGTGATTTCTGTTTTTTTTGGATATATATATATGTGTGTGTGTATAAAATTAATTTTACAATTGATAAGGTGTTTAAAGGAACATAAAATTTGTTTCTGAGTAACGAACTCTAGACACTGGAAAAAAAAGAAAATTAGAAAGGAAAAACTTTACCATTACAGATAGGATACGGACGAGTTGTTTACGTAATTATAAAATCTTCGTCTATTAAATGATCAAAGTGTGTAAGTGTCGACCTCTCCTTAAAACGGGGTTGTGCTCAATATGGGACTTAGAGTGGGTATGGACTAAATCTTCTATGAATCTACTCTAAAACCTGAATCTAAACTACGGTTTTAACCAATTTTTAACCCCCTATACTCTACGTCATTTACATAAGACGTTTATGTATACAACTTGAGAATTTAAGATACAATCGCTGTTAGAAAACTTCCGGAACCACCACTTAAACGACAACCATCCACGTTCCTCGAACAAGAGACAGTTATTTACTCCCTTCAGAGAGAGAACCCAACTACCCGGTTCTTTCTTTTCTTAGATTTTTAGACACATTGTCATATGTCGGTTTATTACTCGTCATATTCTTATCACTAGACGTTACGAAGGTTCTGTTTTTTAAGTCGAGTGTCGTTTGTCTTTAATATCGAGGAATTGTCTCGAAGTCAAAGTCGTCCGACGGTTGTGTCTACCGCACTTTGATTAGGATCCTCCGGTACTCAAAAGGTAAGAAAAAATACTAAGAGAGAGTGACCTAATAGTATACATTCGAGATGGATAGTACGATTCGAGATGATGGAAGTCACTATGTCCAATTTTCCCTTGTACAGAATTAAATCCTATGTTACATTAGTAGGTCTTTCGAATGAAAATGTCGTTATGAATTAACAAGTTTTAAAACCGGACGATAGAAGTTACGAAGTAGTTAGAGAAGGTGTCAAAATGAAAGGATTCTTCCCTCTCTCCTTGGTGTATGTTTATGTTTTATATTTTTGTCTACGAATCTATCTGACATTGTCAACCTTTTTGTAGTTCGATGGTAAAGTAAATGTTTTCGTTGGTAGGTAATGTCGTTAGACTTTTGTACGTTGTTACTTGTAAAATCTCAAAACGACTATCATAAGGTCTAAAAAAAAAAAAATCCATAGAAAGACTTTTTTACCCTAATACAGGATATTGGTAAAACGTTGAGTTTTGATGGACTTTTTTTAATAGTACTAGTATTTATTATGTACATTTGTCATTGTCAAATTCTTTTACTTCTAATATTAGTCCGATACAATTCTAAATTTGTGACCCCTGAAGGGACGACCAGATCACCGACCCTCAGGTACGATGGTTACGTCCCCCACGCCCAAACCAGGGACCAACCCCTTGATTCTAGGGTGTACGGTCCACCATACCAGTCTTTTCTTTTTTTTTTGTTTGTGATTTTAATTGTATGGCTTTAAGGAACTATTTTTGTTTTCTTTTAAGAATACCCCCCTTTTTTTTCTAAATTTGTACCTTCTGTCACGGGAAAGGAGGGGGTCGGGTGGTTATTAGAGGAATTACTCTACTGAATTATAAGGTGAGTTGTCGTGAAACCTTAAACAAGACAAAGATTGGAAGTTAATTTTCTTATATCATAAATTTCAATAGTTTTCGGTATTGACTATTTTAAGTTAGAAGGTTGTTCTTAATGTAGTAGTAGTCATTCACGGTGATCCAGAAAATCAACGGTAATTTTATTGACCTTTTAGTATGAATCTTAAACCTTTGAACATAAAATATGTTCAAAGTATTTTAGACTTAAGTTATTGATCCAAGTGTCCCTTATGTCCATTTATAGTTCTCGTGATTGTCGACTAGTTTCCGTCTTACACAACTGAACCTTTCTTTTGTTAACAACTCCGTATCAAATCTTATTTTATTCTCTGACTTCGTTCCTCACGTCCAAATGGAAATTTGAAGGGGTTTCTTAGACTTAATATCCTGGGAACTCTCGTGTCCTTTCAGTTCGATAATCTCTTTTCATTTTTACAAACCGAAGTAGAGTGAAGTATTTAATGTAAAGAGTATGGAGATAATGTCGACTACCCAAGTTTTGTCAGGACCCACACCTCCGACTTACAAGATTTGGTTGTCAAACAACTACTCGTCAGAAAAGTTTCAGGACTCTTGTTAAGGAGTAGGACCTTTTACAGTTCATGTAATAAGATTCATAGTTGTAATTATATTGTCAAAATTAGAAGATAAAACTAAAAATGGGAGATATTTTTTATTAAGAATACTACTGAATATTCCTGTAAATGTTACTCAAGAGTTAATGGACACTTTTCGTTTCTCTCCTTTTAGTAATGATCTGTACAAAAGTATATTTTCGATTGAAATTAGTTCTTAAGTTGAACAATTGGTTGAGGATTTTTATTGTCGAATATCATATTTAACCCGTAATTAAAGAATTAGGAAAGAGGAAGGGACTATAAAAAACCATCACTACAACTATTAGTGAATTGACAGAATTCGAGTTAATTTCATTCATATGTGTGTTTACGGTCGATATACCTATTCTTTCGACACCATATATATGTGTTACCTCATAATGAGTCGACAATTTTTCTTAAGTAAACTTAGTCAAGACTACTCTACCTACTTTGACCTCGGTTAATATGTCTCACTTCATTCGGTCTTTCTTTTTGTGGTTATGTCATATGATTGTGTATATATACCTTAAATCCTTCTACCGTTACTGCTGGGACATACGTTCTGTCCTTTTTTCTGTGTCTACACATATTGCCTGAAAACCTGAGTCTCCCTCTCCCTCTCCCACCCTACTAAACCCTCTTACCCTTAAGATTGTACATATGACAGTACATTCTTAACTTAGCGGTCAGGTACAGACTGCATCCCACGTCGTACGAACCCCGACCACGTACCCCTACTGGGTCTCTCTACAACACCCCTCCCTCCACCCTCCCCCCAAGTACAAACCCTTGCGTACATTCTTAATTTCTAAAATTTTAAATTTTTTAATTTTTTTTAATTTTTTTTTATTTTATTTTTTATTTAACTTTTTTTTTTATTTTTATTTTTTTATTTTTTACATGAATATCCGGACTGATTACTCCATTATTTAAATGGTCCATTAAAGTTTACTTTTCGTTCGACGTAAAGAACAGGTATCTACTATTCTCAAAAACGGATAAAAAATAGAAATATAGGAATGCAACCGATCGTGTGACACAAACCACTTATTCAATTAGTATCGGATTTTGTCGAATGTCTTCTTTGATACTATTGCCTTACAATGAGAACATCGTTCTTTACTATTTTCATTAAAAATTTGTAAGCTAATGAATTTTTCACCTATAGGTACAAGAACTTTTATACACTTACGTAATCGGTATTCCTCAGGTAGTAAGTTAAGGACAAAGTTTTATAATTTCTTTTTAGTCCTTCCGTTACGTAGTACATTGTTCCTTGTGAAGATAAAATTTCGTATAGTGATAAATTTGGTTTGAGATGACTTTAATCCTTTATCCTCAAAAATTGGATTCATATGAACTGTACCTCTAGATTAAACTTTTGACCGTTAACCCTTTTTTAACCCTATGGATTTTGTCTAAGTAGATGAATACTTTCATTTTAAAGTGAAATGTTGGTATAAACTGTGATGTACGTAGATCTGTTTTCATGTTAGTCTAAACCGAAAGTACAAATTTTTTATTCTTTCGAAGTGTTTCTTTAAGGTCTAAAGACAAAACAGAACTCTTCCTATTGGACCGTGGTGACCCTACAGAATTGTTCATCGTCTTTGACCGATCTCGACTCATCCCCGAGGGAGGAGACTTCACCCACGTGTTAGGAACTTTCACTTTCACTTCAACGAGTCAGCACAGGTTGAGAAACGTTGGGGTACCTGACATCGGATAGTCTGAGGAGGCAGGTACCCTAAAAGGTCCGTTCTCACGACCTTACATAACGGTAAAGGAAGAGGTCCCCTAGAAGGGCTGGCTCCTTAGCTTGGGTCCAGAGGGTGTAACGTCCGTCTGCGAAATGACAGACTCGGTGGTCCCTTCGAGACTTCACCCACGTGTTAGGAAGTCAAGTCAAGTCGGCGAGTCAGCACAAACTGAGAAACGCTGGGGTACTTAACGTCGTACGGTCCGGAGGGACAGGTAGTGGTTGAGGGCCTCAAGTGAGTCTGAGTACAGGTAGCTCAGTCACTACGGTAGGTCGGTAGAGTAGGAGACAGCAGGGAAAGAGGAGGACGGGGGTTAGGGAGGGTCGTAGTCTCAGAAAAGGTTACTCAGTTGAGAAGCGTACTCCACCGGTTTCATGACCTCAAAGTCGAAATCGTAGTAAGGAAGGTTTCTTTAGGGTCCCGACTAGAGGAAGTCTTACCTGACCAACCTAGAGGAACGTCAGGTTCTCTGAGACTTCTCAGAAGAGGTTGTGGTGTCAAGTTTTCGAATCGTGAGAAATTTTTTTTCAGTCGGAGGGAGTGGACCATTCAGTTGACGATCTAAGGACTTCTACAGGGTTAACAATACCGGGGTTTCTAAGGATTTCTAAATGAGATTAGTAAGGTGAGTCTCCAATACCTCCTTCACTAACTACCTTATGTTTATCTCCTCCACCCTCGTCATGACCGTAAGTCACTCGGACTCAAGATGGAGACCGAGATAGTTATTGGTCATTCATCTGAAATCGGTTCACCAAAATAAAAGATTTATTTATTGACAAGACAACCAAAGATTCGTGGGTAAATTTGGACCTGTCCCCTGGACGTCGTTATTACACTTTTCAGTCCTTACGATCGGATTTCCTAAGACCTAAAATAGCCTATCCGGTACTTCTTGGTGTCTCGTCGTTTCTTAGACCTTCTCGACTCCATACGTTTTCTCTGATTTTCTTAATTCATCCCACTTCTTTACCATTAACACTTAACAAAGGGGAGTGAAATTTACTCCTGTATCATTACAACGAAGAAATCTTCAACCTAAGAAGTGAAGTAATTGTCGAGTCTGTTTAATATTTGAATTTCTCGTAAGACATTTGTTACCCAATCTCTATGACTATAGTTACTTAAAATTTATGATTTTATTCACGTGTACCTTGTATGAAAAATCCGACGTTAAAAAGGTATTTGCTTAGAAGAAATGATGTAGGTAGATAACCCGTCATAAGAACAAAACATAAATATCAACATCGTTGGAATCCTGTTTTCTAATTTTTGTTTTTAGGTTTTTTAGTAAGTCATTTAACAAATATGTCTTAAGTTTTTTTGATCACACGATAAGTATCTTTTTACTTTTCTAGGAATGTAGTAGAAATTCAGTTTCTTTTTGTATGCATTCACTGTAAATATAGGATAAAATTAAAAACTCCTTTAGCCATTAAACCGTTGATAGTTGATTTGTCTTGATTTTTATTAATTTGTCTTGATTTTATAAAAGTCAAGTCAACGAGTCAGTACAGGTTGAGAAGTACTGGGGTACCTGACGTCGTGCGGTCCGAAGGGACAGATAGTGGTTGAGGGCCTCGAACGAGTTTGAATACAGGTAGTTCAGTCACTACGGTAGGTTGGTAGAGTAGGAGACAGCAAGGGAAGAGGAGAACGGAAGTTAGAAAGGATCATAGTCCCAGAAAAGGTCACTCAGTCAAGAAACGTAGTTCACCGGTTTCGACTACAAGTCGAAGTTGTAGTCAGGAAGGTGACTTATAAGTCCTGACTGAAAGAAATCCTGACTGACCAAACAGAGGAACGTCAAGTTCCCTGAGAGTTCGCAGAAAAGGTTGTGGCGTCAAATCTTCGTAGTTAAGAAACCGTGAGTCCAAAGAAATGTCAATTGGTGTGAAGATTTCCTTTAAGAACAGTCGTAATGAAATTTTAAAATGATACTTCAAAAAATGTTACGATAGAATCCCATACAGGCTTTGATATTTTATGAACCCTTATTGAAATTATTCTTTTTCTATCCTCCGCCAGGATTCTACCGTCTCCTTATCCTCTCCCTCTGGTGAAAGAGGGGGTGTTTAAGTAGCTTTCTTGTAAACTTACGACTCGTTTAAGGTGTTTTGGTGGAGACTTACGACCGTCTCCTTTAGTCCGTGGGTCTTTCCGTCGGGTAACAGAAGCTTTCCTACATCCTGTTTTCTATTTTCTATTTTTCTCTCTGTTCTCAATCCCTACCTCTGGGTAGGGCCCTTCCCTCAGAAATTTCTCCTCTTCAAAGGTTTGTGGTCTTTTTGGAGAGTGGTCGCCAAGACACCCCTCAAAACCTTAGAGTCTGCCGTTATATTGGTCCTTCTTTTTATTTATTTTGGGTGTCTAATGCACGGATTGTTGTTGAAGGTCGTCTCTTCATCGGGTTTTCGAATATAGGCGGTGGTCGCTCGCCCCCCCGACTTGTCCTTCCTCGCCCGACGTAACGAATCCCATTCCTGGTCCGGACTTACGGGACTCCCGTTAGTCTCCCTCGATTGCACTCTATCGTTGGGTTTGACACCCTATCGTTTGGTTTCTCGATCGGCCGACGCCTGGTCGTGTAGGGGGTGGCCTCCGTCCACCCGCCGTCGTTCTCGGTCTTTCCCCGTTTGAGTCGGGGTCTCTCCCGTAAGGATGGTTTGACGCTCGTCCGAAGGTCAACGATTGGTTCTGAAGGACCCTAAGACCTACCAACTGTAGGCGGTCCTCCCAGCGTCGGTCTCTAGTGGAGGGGTCTTCTCTGGGTACCGTATGGACTTTACCACGCGGTCGACGGTGGGTCATTTGGCTCGTCGACCCTGGCCCCTCCACTATTCTACGTGGTGTGGATTCCTCTCACGTGAGCGGTTTGTGAACCAGTGGACTGGTCGAGCCTGGACCCTTCCCGTGTTTTACGTCCGGGTTTGCTCAGACGCGGAAACGTCTCATGGGCTCTAGGACTTGGACTCGCCGAATCTGGACTCTTCACGTACGTTGGGTCCCGGACGTAATCTGTCAAGGGAACGTCTCGTTGGACCTCGGACTCGTCACATCTGACCGTTTCGTGTGTAGGGTGCTCAACCCCGTTTGGGTCACACCGGGTCTGTGACGCTCGTGAGGGGTGTGTTCGGTCACTATAAACAAACGTCGCAAGGAGGGAGGGGTGTCGTGCTGACTCACTCGGATATATTCACTGGTGGAAGTGGGGGAACACAGTCCTGCCTTTAATCTGTAACTTCTCTGGACGTTTGTCTTCTTCGGTTTTATTTCTCCCTTGGACCTTCACTGTCCATGTTATCTAATTTTGGGACATCAATCGTGGCTAATGTGACCTTCCCCGGATATCTAGAACTCTTCATATTCGACCTTGATAGACTTTGACTTGACTGGGGTGTGACGGGTGTTGTCGAGGTCTCTTTAAGGATACATATAAAAATGATAATAGTAATTTTTTTAAAAAAATTCAGAAGATAATGAAGAAATTAAAAGTAAAAATATTGGATAATGGAACGTTTTTCTGTGATAAAAATTTCGTTTGAAGTATATATAAAAAATATTAAAAACACAAAAAAAAATTATAACATAAAAACTCTCAAATTGGAAATCTAAAAAATTAGAAACGATAAACCATAAACAATAGTTAAAACATGGAAATTCTTAGTTTAGAAGTCATGGGTAAAAATGAATCCTCACACTAATGACCGCACTAATGGGAGGGGGAAACTGAGAGGAAAAAGAGGGGGTCCAGTGGAGATAGAGGAGGGAGGGGGAAGAGAAGAGAAAGGTTGAGACACTTAAAGACACACACAAGGCCCGATATTTTGACTAATGACGGATCTAGACAGAGAGAGGAAAACTAAGGGGGAAAAGCGAAGGACCAGTGGAGATACAGGAGGGAGGGAGAAGAGAAGAGGTACATTGAGACACTTGGAGAGACCCACAGGGGGTGACACGTCTTAGAAAAGTGGTAATTGGATCTACAAAATAGTAACCACGACATACCTACCTCTTCAGAACTCCGATGACATTCTTATTCTGACTTTAGGTCTCCGTCCTCCGAATTCGGATTTTGGACTCTTGTGGTCTCTTGAGGACTAAGGTCCCTTGTACTTAGCTATTCTCTAGTTGGTTTTCGGAGGTATGGATGTGACTTTGGTTCGTGATGGTTTCTCGGTTGTTCAAGGTCTCGTTCTGTATGGTACGTTTAAGAGGTCGTTGCGTCCTTGAATCGGGACTCGAAGTTATATGTCCGACGGGTTTCAGTGTGGTTTGGGTCGAGTGATAACCTGTGAAATAACGTGAGGTCTCTCTTCTTTGGTCGAGGTAGGTGGTCTTCGGGCTACGTTCGAAAGGATCGGTCCTTTGGAACTATTCTGTGAGTAGGTTGGGGTGGGTGTCCCTCCTTGGAGGTGTTATTTCTCCTTAGTGTTTGACGGTCTTATGTCTTTCCGGTGAGGTTTGAGTCGTTAGATTTGTTCTACTTTTCCGTCTCTTTATGAATCGTCCATTTCCTTGTACTATTTACGGGTGGTTTGGTTTGTTTACTTCTCTTCTATCCCTCAGATGGATTGTTTCTTGAGTCTTATTACTCTCATTTTTACTAGGTTTTAGAACTTTTGTTTTACCTCAATGTCTATTTATCGGACCTCTGTCCTAACTCTTCTACGTTCTTTACAAATTGTTCCTAGATCTTCTTTATTTTTACTCAGTTAGTTATTGCTTATTACGTTATTTACTCTAGTTTTTGTGAGACCTCCCTTGGTTGTCATCTTATTACCTCCGTCTTCTATCCTATTCACTACAACTTCTATCTTACCATCTTTATTTACTTCGTCTCTCCTTTTTTCTTTTTGCTTAATTTTCTTTACTTCTATTGGAGTCCCTGGAGACCCTGTTACAATTTACGGGGTTGTAAGTTTGATATCCTCAGGGTCCTCTTCTTCTGTTTGTCTTTCCGGTACTCTTTTATGAATTCCTCTATTGTCAACTTTTGAAAGGATTTTACCCCTTCCTTTATCAGTAGGTTCAGGTTCTTTGGGTCTCTCAGGGTTTGTCCTATTTGGGTTCCGCTTTGTTGGGTTCTGTGTATAATTAGTTTAATTGTTTCTAGTTTGTGTTTCTTGTTTATAATTTTCGTCGTTCCCTTTTTATTGTTTATTGTGTGGTCCCCTAAGGGTATTCCTATTGTCGACTAGAAAGTTATCTTTGTGAAGTCCGGTCCTCCCTTACCGTCCTGTATGAATTTCACTACTTTCTCTTTTTCGATGTTGGGTCTAATGACATGGGTCGTTTCTAGAGTAAGTTTATACTTCCTCCTTAGTTTTCGAAATGTCTGTTCGTTTTCGACTCTCTTAAGTCGTGGTGGTTTGGTCGAGAAGTTGTTTACGATTTCCTAGAAGAGATCTGTCCTTTATGTCTCTCCCACATATTTGAGTTTGGAGTTTGTTGTTTCATTTACCGTTACCCTAATATGAATAGTTATTAATAGAATTTACATTTACCCGACTTACGGGGTTGGTTTCTGTTTCTGCCCGACTTACCTATGTTTTTGTTCTGGCGATATATACGACAGATGTTCTCTAGGTGGAGTTTTGTTCCCTGTGTATGTCTGACTTTTACTTCCCGACCTTTTTCTATAAAGTACTTTTACCTCTGGTTTTTTTTCCTCCTCATCGTTATGAGTATAGTCTATTTTAGCTGAAATTTCCGACACTTCTCTCTGTGTGCTCCTGTGATGTATTACTAGTTTCCTAGTTAGGTCCTTCTTCTATATTGTTAATATTTATATATACGTGGGTTGTATCTTCGTGACGTTATACATTCCGTTTACGATTGTTCATACTTTCCCCTTCAATTCTCATTGTGTTATTGTCACCCTCTGAAATTATGGGGTGAGTGTGGATACCTGTCTAGTTGATTTGTCTTTTAATTGTTCCTTTGTGTTTGCTATGTTACTTGGTCAATCCGGATTAACTATAGATATCCTGTAAAGTGGGGTTTTGTTACTTAAAGTGGAAAAAGAGTTCACGTGTGCCTTGGAAGAGTTCCTGTCTAGTGTAGGACCCGGTATTTAGATCGGAATCATTTAAGTTTTTTTGACTTTGTAAGGTTCGTAGAAAAGACTGGTGTTACACCGAGTCTACCATTTCTTAGACGGACGTTACACCCTCTGGCCTCAAACTAGGGATCCAACCCTTCTAGAGACCTATTCCCGTATCGCCGGGTGAGGTCATAAGAACGTGTCTCTTAGGGTACCTGTCTCCTCGGACCACCCGATATATGTCAGGTATGTGTTTTTCTCTTCCTCTGCTGACTCGCTGATTGTGAAAGTGAGACATAGACACCAAGGAGACGTAGGAGTCTAAGTTGGTTGGTGTCTCGGGGATGACATCATAAACGATGACTTTTTATTGGTGTATATTCATTTGGATGGGTTAAGTTTGGACTCAACAGTCCCCAGTTTACATTTATTTGTCTTGTTTCGGGACTTTGTCTAAGTGATATGTCCTTAGAGTATGTCTGATATTCACCATAAAGTTAAGTCAAGTCAGTGAGTCAGTACAACTTGAGAAACTCTGGGGTACCTTACGTCGTGCGGTCGGGAGGGACAAGTAGTGGTTGAGGACTGCAAATGGGTTTGAGTACAGGTGACTCGGCCGCTACGGTAGGTTGGTAGAATAGGAGACAACAGGGGAAGAGGAGGACGGAAGTTAGAAAGGGTCGGAGTCCCAGAAAAGGTTACTCAGTTGAGAAGTATAGTCCACCGGTATCATAACCTCAAAGTCGAAGTTGTAGTCAGGAAAGTTACTTGTGGGTCCTGACTAGAGGAAACCCTATCTGACCGACCTAGAGGAGCGTCAGGTTCCCTGAGAGTTCTCAGAAGAGGTTATGATGTCAAGTTTTCGTAGTTAAGAAACCGTGAGTCGAAAGAAATATCAGGTTGAGAGTGTAGGTATGTACTGATGACCTTTTGATATCGGGACCGATCTGTCTGGAAACAACCGTTTCATTACAGAGACGAAAAACTATACGACAGATCCAACCAGCATTGAAAAGAAGGTCATTCGTAGAACATTAAAGTACCGACGTCAGTGGTAGACGTCACTAAAACCTCAAGTTAATTTATCTGTTTTTTCGAGAAATTGAGAGACCGACGGACTTCTGTCGACGGTAGTACTTACTGGGTCATTGATAAGTCTGGTCCTTTAAGTACTGGTTCGCTGATGAAGTCACCTTTATTTACCATTAGATCCAAGAAGTGAGACCCTTCCGTTGTCATTGATTTTGTCTTTAAGTACTTTTTGATCGGTTTTACATGTTCTGGTCTACAGTAAAAACATAAACCTAAGTCTTAGATAGAACCACCACCGTTCTGTTGACCGTAACCGTACCAAATACTTGGGAACCTAATGTGTTTCTTACTCGAGTTTGTGTCCGAACATTCTGTCGGATCTACTCTTCTTTTTCTGGAGTTCTTTTGTCGTTTTCCTTACGTTCTTGTCTTACTTCTTTCAGTCCCCCCGACGTTTCAGGTTACGACCAGGACCGTTCTTCGTCATTTCTAAGACGTCACTGATATAGACACCACTGACACGTCTAAAAAGTACTCTCTCTTATTTGATTCCGGAATTTTTTTTTTTTCTGTTTTCTATTAGGTTATTTACCACACCTAGTCGATTATTAAGACTTCTTCTTTCAATGTATTGGTGGAATGTAGTATATTTTATATAATCTTTCCCTGGATTATCCCTGGAAGGATTTTTTATTTTCTATTTACATAATTTTTTTATTTTATTACATATGGAGACTCTAATTTCAAAACGGATTAGTTTCTTTTGAATCTTCGGTACTTCCTCCCCCTATTTTGTTTACTTTTGTCTTTGTAAAGACTTACCAATTTATATTTTTTTGATTTACACTTTTTGACCCTCTTCTCTCAATTTTATGTGTCTTGTTTCACAATGATAGAGATAGTGTACTTCATCAGAATGTTAAATCCTTTTTCTGTTAAGTTTTCCTTTGATACCTTTCCTGGACCTTCCTAGAGAATTTCTAAAAGGTATTTCTTGACTCTCCAACTAGGTACTTCTCGACTTTTTAACTAGTTAAAGTGATCATAAGTCCCTTAAAGTTAAATTTTGTCTATGGGTAAAAAACGGGTAATTTAACAGTTTGTAATTTTTTTATACTGTTTGTACCTAAAAAAATCTGCATTATTAATTGTCTTGGACAACCACCTTGAAAAAAAACCACCCTCACTCAAACTCCTTAACACGTTTTGGGATCATTTTTTTAGACTTCGGTGGATCACAAATAGTATTTCTCTAATATAATATCGTAACTACATGGTACCAAATAACATGTCGGTAATTTTTATTACATCCTCTGTAAATACTGTTATCCAATTACGACCTTCCTTACATCGTCTGATGATTTACCATTTTCACCCCAATTACAAAACACCCCTTCTCCTACAAGACCGTGCGAAAATTCATATTACATGGTTACTGTCAATAGATAATAATCTATTATTTCCTTTTCACAATGAATTTTTTTTTTGTCTAACGTGTTTATAAAAATTCTCATGGGTGATTTTAACTCCCGATTTTAGAATTAAAGATGGGTGGAGGAGTAAATACGGGGAAACCGAACCGTAAAGTATCATTCTCCAATAACAATGATGGTTGTCTAAACTATGTCCTGTAAAGTGGGTCTTTTAAATTCTTTTATAATTTGTGTTGACTAAATTTTCTAAAGTCAATTTTAAAACTCTCAGAATTGAAGACTATATATGATATTTCTAAAATAAAATAATAAAAATAAAATAAAAAAATGGAAAAATAAAAATAAAAATGAAATAAAATGAAATGTTATGACATATCCAAAACGGTATGCAACTGTACTTAGGTCGTGCCCACATATACGCAAGGGTTTGTACTTGGGAGGAGGGTGGAGGGAGGGGTATTGTAGAGAGACCCAGTAGTGGTACATGGTCGGGGTTCGTACGACATAGGACGCAACCTGTATCTTTTTTTTTTTTTTTTCTAAAAAAGGGGGGATGAGGTCTTATCGAACAACGAATTCAAAATAAATACCACCACAAAAACGAACAAACAAAAGACGATGAACATCGTCTTTTTATCACCCGTTTAAATTGGTCGTAAAAGAGACGCCGAAGACTGAAGGGACCACCGAGTCGACCATTTCTTAGGTGGACGTTACGCCCTCTGGACCCAAGGTAGGGACCCAACCCTTTTATGAGACTTCTTCCTTTACCAGTGGGTGAGGTCATAAGACCGGACCTCTTAAGGTACCTGATGTCAGGTACCCCAGCGTTTCTCAGGTTGGATTGACTCGTTGAAAGTGAAAGAAGCACCCAAGACTGAAGTCACTACTTATTGTTCCGAAGAGATAGGTTCTAATTTGTTAATGGATATCAGAGAAGATCAAATGTAAAAGTTAAACATCCAATAAGGTTAGGTGTGCACTAAAATTATATGTAATTAATGGATACTACCTAATTAAACAGTAAAAGAGTACCGGGTTACATAAAAATCTGAATCCAGGTTTACTAGTTATTTTACGGTCATAAAAACATTACCTTAGATTCATACCAGTATAAGAATTTATTTTGGACAGTATAACGACATATATTGATATCTTACCAATAATAATTGGTAATTATCCTGACCTTACGTTTTCATCCTTCAGTTCTTTGTGGACCTCATTGTCCGTTTAAACCGGAACCTCATGTCTTACTTCATCCCGTTTCCGATTATCAAAAGAGTTCTCTTGTGTGACCAGTATCTTTTGTGGGAGAAGGTTGTTGTGTTCTCTTCTGAGATGTGTACCTGTAGTGGTCTACCAGTTGTGACTTAGTCTAAGTAATATAATAAACGTCGTTTTCTACTTCTTCGAGATATGTCAGTCGTTTTCGTTCTGGCCCTCGACTGACACTGAGTGTAGTACTTGAGGAATAACGGTTTAAGTCCAAATTTGACTTCTTTCATCCCTTTTGGTGATCTGGTAAGTCCATACTGGATTTAGTTTAGGGAATACTAATATGTCATCTCCACTATTTGTCTAAATTCCTTGATCTAGACTATCTGTCTCACGGACTACTTGACACCTGCCTCCAAACACTGTAATATGTCCCCTACCCTAGTTCTGGTAGGGGTTCTTTTTCTTTACGTTTTTTCGTTTTACCGACAGACTCCTCCGGAATGTTTATCGACATTTTTCTCTTCGGTTTTCGTTTCCTCTTTTCCTTTCTATGTGGATAAACTTACGTCTCAAGGTTTCTTGTCGTTCCTCGCTATTCTTTCGGAAGGAGTCACTCGTCACGTTTCTTTATCTCCTTTTGTTGTCTTACCCTTTCTGATCTCTAGAGAAGATCTTTTAATCTCTATGATTCCATTGTAAAGTACGTTTTTACCCGAGTTATTTCCTGTCTTTGTCATCCCTGGATTGTCCTCATCTACAATTCTTCTCCACCGTTCTTATGTGTCTTCTTGATATATTTTTTCTAGAAGTGTTAGGTCTATTAGTGTTACCACACCTAGTGAGTGGATCTCGGTCTGTAGGACCTTACACTTCAGTTCACCCGGAATCTTTCGAACTGAAGTTTGTTTCGATCACCTCCACTACCTTCAGGTCGACTCGATAAAGTTTGGGATTTTCTACTACGACACTTTCACGAAGTGAGTTATACGGTCGTTTAAACCTTTTGAGTCGTCACCGGTGTCCTGACCTTTTCCAGTCAAAAGTAAGGTTAGAGTTTCCTTCCGTTACGGTTTCTTACGACTTTGATGATGTGTTAACGTGAGTAGAGTGTGTGATCATTTCGTTTCGAGTTTTAAGAGGTTCGGTCCGAAGTCGTTATACACTTGGTACTTTAAGGTCTACAAGTTCGACCAAAATCTTTCCCGTCTCCTTGGTCTCTAGTTTAACGGTTGTAGACGACCTAGTAGCTTTTTCGTTTCTCTCAAGGTCTTTTTGTAGATAAAGACAAAATGACTGATACGGTTTCGGAAACTGACACACCTAGTGGTGTTTGACACTTTTTATCAAATTCTCTACCCTTATGGTCTGGTGGACTGGACGGAGAACTCTTTAGACATACGTTCAGTCCTTCGTTGTCAATCTTGACCTGTACCTTTTTGTCTGACCAAGGTTTATCCTTTTCCTCCTACAGTTCCGACATATGACAGTGGGACGAATAAATTGAAGATACGTCTCATGTAGTACTCTTTGCGACCCGACCTTCTTCGTGTTCGACCTTAGTTCTGACGACCCTCTTTATAGTTATTGGAGTCTATACGTCTATTGTGGTGGGAATACCGTCTTTGACTTCTCCTTGATTTTTCGGAGAACTACTTTCATCTTCTCCTCTCACTTTTTCAACCGAATTTCGAGTTGTAAGTCTATTGATTCTAGTACCGTAGGTCAGGGTAGTGAAGTCAAAACCCCCGAGGTTTTCGTGACGTCAGTACTTTATTTTTCTACGAATGAGGAACTATCTTTTCAATGCTGGTTGGATCTGTCGTATAATTTTTCGTCTCTGTAATGAAACGGTTGTTTCCAGGCAGATCAGTCGTGATACCAAAAAGGTCATCAGTACATACCTACACTCTCAACCTGATATTTCTTTCGACTCGTGACTTGTTAACTACGAAAACTTTACACCACAACCTCATTTGAGAACTCTCAAGGAACCTGACGTTCCTCTAGGTCGGTCAAGTAGGATTTCCTCTAGTCAAGACTCACAAGTGACCTTCCTGACTACAACTTCGACTTTGAGGTTATGATACGGTGGACTAGACTTGTCGACTGAGTAACCTTTTCTGGGACTACGACCCTTTCTCACTTCCGTCCTTCTCTTCCCCTGCTGTCTCCTACTCTACCAACCTACCGTAGTGGTTGAGTTACCTCGACTCAAATCCATTTGGGGTCCTCAACCACTACTTGTCCCTCTGGACCGTACGACATCAGGTACCCCAGAGTTTCTCAACCTGTACTGACTCCCTGACTTACCTTGTCTCATAGTCAGTTTTTGTCTCTACAATAAATTTTTTGGGTACGGTGATGTTTTCTATTTCTGACTATTTATTTAAGTATACATGAGTTTGAGTCTTTATTCTTGTGTTCGTACGGGTAATTGAGACTTACATTAGTAAAATCCGAATTCGAACTTTATCGTAATGGACCCGGAAGTTGTAATTTCTATTTAATATTTATATTCAGATTACCCTTATATCCATAATGAAAAATCTCGTGTATGTAATAAATTTTCATTATTAGGTCCTATGTCTTACGAACCCCGACCACGTGACTCTACTGGGTCTCTCTTCCATACCCCTCCCTCCACCATCCCCCCAAGTCTTAACCCTTGTGTACATGTGGGCACCGTCTAAGTACAACTACATACCGTTTTGGTTATGTTATAACATTTCATTAATTGGAGGTAATTTTATTTATTTAAATATAAAAAATTTTTTTCTTTTTTTTTTCTGACTTATGTCAGGAGGCAGTTAATACACCGAATATTATCGTGTCCCTCTTTCCCCCTTTCCTCCCGTCATACCCTGTCTGGTGTACAGAGGGTTTCACTCTCCGTCTTGATCAGTTTACTATGTTTTATCTAAACGATGTTAGGATTTTATTTTTCGGTCATAAACATTGTCGTGACATTTCGTTCATATGAAGTTATTTTTTCGTGTGTATTTACATTTAAAGTTTTATTTTTTGGTCATAGACATTTATGTCATATTTGTAAACTAATCTACAATGGGTTTTGTGATTTTTATTATGCAATCATAAAATTCTCTGGTAATTTGTGTTTCAGTAAACGGTGTTTTCCGTTCTCCAATGACAAGATTATTTGAACGACAAAAAAAATTATAGTCTTGTCCTATCTGTACCCGTCTCTGTCAATGTCACCTTACAGAGAAAGAAAAGGGAAGTAAGTGAGAAATGGGTGGTGTTCTGAGTTAGACAGTCCCTATAAGATAAAGTTGGTCCTCGATCCGAGGGGAAACAGAATTGATACCTCGATCGATGACAGTTTTTTTCCCTCTCCCTTATCCTTAAAGGGTGTTATTTCCGGTACTAAGTGTTTCATGCATTAAGATTTTGTTTGATAGAAGATCACACATGTACAAAGACGACGTTAACTTTGGACGTGTTTAGTGTGTAAACATACAAATATATGTATAATAATATATACATACACTTTCAACCTGGTATTTCTTCCGACTCACGGCTTTCACTTTCAGTGAGTCAGGATAGACTGAGAAACGCTGGGGTACCTGATATGTCAGGTACCTTAAGAGGTCCGGTCCTATGCCCTCACCCATCGAGAAAGGAAGAGGTCTCCTAGAAGGGTTGGGTCCCTACCTTGGTAACGTCCGTCCAGAGGGTGTAACGTCCGTCTAAGAAATGGTCGACTCGGTGGTCCCTTCGGGACTCACGGTTTCCTGACTACGAAAACTTGACACCACGACTTCTTCTGAGAACTCTCAGGGAACCTGACATTCTAGTTTGGTCAGTTAGGATTTCCTTTAGTTAGGACTTATAAGTAACCTTCCTGACTACGACTTCGAGATTATGAAACCGATGGATTACACTTCTCGACTGAGTAATCTTTTCTGGGACGGGATGAAGACCCTTTCTGGTTTCCGTCCTCCTTTTCTCCTGTTGTTTCC
This sequence comes from Capra ibex, assembly GCA_006410555.1. Lineage (NCBI taxonomy): Eukaryota > Metazoa > Chordata > Mammalia > Artiodactyla > Bovidae > Capra > Capra ibex. The sequence continues at coordinate 38,860,283 of SJYO01048061.1, read as the reverse complement.
TGCTCTACAAACCTACCGTAGTGGTTGAGTTACCTGTGCTCAAACTCGTGCGAGGACCTCTACCAGTTCCTGTCCTTTCGGAACACACGACGTCAGGTACCCCAACGTTTCTCAACCTGTGTCGACTCGTTGACTTGTTGTTTTTGTTATACGTAATAATATATATAAGAACCATCGTGGTCATCGTTTCTTAGCCGGACGGTTACGTCCTCTGTATGCTCTACATCCAAGTTAGGGACCCAACCCTTCTAGGGGACCTCTTCCCTTACCATTGGGTGAGCTCATATGAACGGACCTCTGAGGGTGTCTGTCTCCTCCGACTGCACGGAGTCAGATATGTCATCGTTTCTCAACCTGTGCTGACTTCGTTGAGTAATGAGTGTACATAAAAATAGTACCAATTGCACGTTTGGTCAATTAGGTGTAGATTTATTAGTTCCCATCTGGTGTTGCGAATAAAATTTTGAACCTCTCTTGAAAGTGTATTAAGTCTAAACTGAAAATGTTAAGATATTCTTTTCGTCCATAATAAAGGTAGAGTGTTTGCTCCTTTGAGCCCTAATCCCGTGTTCTTGATCCTGACGTAGGGTCCAGAAGACGGAGATATAATTGACAGACGGTGTGACGGTGTCTTTTATTACCTATGTTTAGAAGTTTTAGACTAGAGAGTTCACCTTGTAATTCTTAATTTATCTCTAATTCTTTTGAAAGATCCTTCTGTGTGCATATTTGATTCGTTGTGAACATAAACATCATTTACGTTTCTTTCAAGTCATTTAAAATAAAATTTAGGAAATTAAACAAGAGTAATAGTTCTCACGTACCTAAAATCGCGTTGACGTAATAAAAATCGTGAAGATTTCAATTGAAATCCTACAACAAACGAAAAAAAAAAAAAATTGTGTAGAGATGTTCACATTTAAATTACTGTGTGTTTCCAACTCCCCGTCCCCCTTTAAGATTTAAACGAATGTACCATAGTCAAATCTTTTTCCCCTATCTCTAAAATCATGAAGGGACCGTCAGGTCACTAATTCTGAGGTGGAAGGTTACGTCTCCTACTTCCAAGTTCGGGATCAGTTTCTCGATTCTAGGGTGTACGGGGCCCCAGTTTTTTTGTTTTTCGGGTATTTTATCTCCGTTACAAGACCGGTTAAGTTATTTCTGAGATTTTTACCAGGTGTAGTTTTTTAGAATTTTTTATGTCTACGTCCGACTATTCACATACTGGAATTCGAACGTAAGAAAAACTAGTGAAACTCATCAATGTTTTTACAATACACTTTTCGAAATAGAAAACGGTCCAAAGAAAAAAATTTTCTGAGTCGTCGTTTTTGGGTTCAAAAATCAAGGATTGATCTTCATACGAAATAAAGAGATGGTAAAAATGGACATTGTAATACAATATTACACTAGCTATACTTCTTATTTTGAATGGAGTGTTAGTCCCGTACACTAACACGACATAAGAAGTCAGTAATTATTCGTGTCCAGTGTTTTTCATACAGGTGTCACTTCAAGTACCACCACTGGATGACTACTTTAAGAAGACACTTAATTTGAAAAGTCAAACAATTACGACGTATAAGTCATATTAGTTTTCCCTTTTAATTTTCCTAAGAGAAGATGTCTTTTTACATAGATAAATCAATCTTTACCTACTGAATAATTTTGGCTTCTCTTTGTTATATTTAGTCTTCCCTCTTTTCAGTCTTCTTTCTTTTTGGTCCGTCTCTATTAATTATAACGAACGTAAGTAAATCTATCAATAAACCATGGATATTGTGAAACTTAGACGGTCGAGAATGTTAGTATATTTCTTTTTTTAGTATATTTTTTAGACTGTATGAGGTAAACTAGTAATATTAATAGTATCGATTTGTCCGACATCTATAATATAAACTGTTGGATCTCTACCTATTTGTGAAACCACTAGACCCTATTTACCATATTAGGTCTAAGGTTAGATCAAGACAAAGGTTCAGATTACAAGAAAGATGAACTAGTATGAAGGGAGACACTTAAATATGAAGGGTAGGACACTTCCCCTGTCACTCCCAGTTTGACCGTTCTGGGAAGAGAAACTTGTTTTATTACGGTAAACGTCGTTGTACCTACCTGGATCTCTAACAGTATGACTCACTTCAGTCTGTGTCTTTCTGTTTATAGCATACTATAGTTAATGTACACGTTGGATTTTTTTCCACCCCATGTTTACTTGAATGTTTTGTCTTCATCTCAGTGCCTACATCTTTCGTTTAAATACCAATGGTCCCCTACCCTTTCCCATTTGACCCTCTTCCCCTGACTGTATATGAGTGATGATATACATTTTATCTATTGATCGTTCTTGGACGAGATATCGTGTCCCTTGAGATGAGTTATGAAGACATTACCAGATATTGCCCTTTTCTTGGTTTTGTTTTTGTTGTTTTTTTTCTCTCACCTATATACATCTACACAACTATTTTGATTGAGTGAAATGACATGTGGACTTTGTTTGTGACATTTAGTCAATGCGAGTTTTTTTTTTTTTTTAGGAGAGAATTACTAGATTCTGTAACCGTTTCTGTCTTCTGTCTTCAGTCTACGATGATGACAGTGTATTTGTACTGGACATATTTCCAATAAAAAGTGTTTAAATCGTAAATACTTCCCTTTATGGTAGATTATGGTTGTAAAATTATGAGTTCACCTTAGACCAAATAGTATTATTTATATAAACAATATTGATACAGTAAAATTCAGTAAATTTTTCTAAAATGTTCTTTTTTACCCTTTTCTTTGATCTATTTTACTCCGAAGTAAATGATATTTTAATCACAAGGACGACTAAATATAATTTTGTTAACGTAAGAAAACTAATTTTTTTTCTTGAAATCAAAAATTCGATTACTTTGTAGATTTTGAACAAATTTAGGTCCCATTTAAAATTTCGAGATTAAATTTAAGGTCTCTATGACAATGATTCCTATAGTTTTGACAAAATGGAAAATTTCTAAAGACTATGACATGTTCAGCTTTATTGCACCCGACGTAATGTCGAATGTTTCGTGAAACTATTAAGGTGTACGTATCCGTGGTAGAAAGGTTAACTCATGAAGAGTCGTAATATTATGTTTACATACTTTCTTGTCCACTAAAATTCTACAGTACAAGATTTTGAAATAAAACATTATGATATAGTAGTTTATTACCTCTAAAAGATACTTTGTCATCGTTAGCTTTAAGCCTATTCTCTTGAACGGAGAGGGGTTCTTTTGTGTTGGTTGAAAGAGATGCGAGTCCAGAGGGTTCGTCTCAGGTAGGACCTCGCTGACTCTTATACCTGCAAGTGAAACTTTCATATTTTATATTGTCAATGGGTCCCACTATTCTGCTGAGACCCTCGAGGTGCTCAAATCAAAGTTGTTGTGTGGGGACGTCTCTGTATCGTGAGATTCCGGACACTCCAATCCCAGTTTATTTGACTTGGACAAAAGTGAACTCCTCTCTGAGTCACTCGCCTCGTACCCGCACGCAAGAGGGACCTTCCGGGTTCTGACTTGTGTTCTACGAGTTTTGGATTGGCCGACGGAAGACTTGTTCCGAAATTCGGTTTTCTCGTTGCTCAGGGGGCGGGGGTGAGGATTATTAGGCAAAAATTTATAGTCCTTGGAAACCAATGGTGTTGTTTTAATACGTTCTTTTACTTCAAAGCAACAAAGAAATGGTGTCTTACTGCCAAGTTAAGAGTGTAATGGGGAAAGAGCTTGGACGCTTGGGTAGTCATCCCGTCAGTCACGCGTCGTCCCGCCTTTCGGCGAGAGGTCCGGAACCGCAGTCCTGGAGTTTTCGCCCGACGCGCGAGCTCCGGACCCGACGGGGTACGAGGGAGCGGCAGCGTTGGTGAGGGATGAGACGGACAAGGAGTCAAGGGCACTGCCGTCCGCCTGACTGGGGGGCGGAGAGTGGGTCTCGAGACCCGCGGGAAGAAGGTGTGGCCGACGTGTCCCGGAGCCACCGAGGGGCCCGGGCCGGCACGCAGAGGTGGACGGGCGTCCTCCTGTGCCCCGCGGATCGGGAGTTGCGGAGTCGGCGGTAGAACCATGGAGCTTAGGGTCCGGGCGCAGCGCACGGCTGCGCCATAGGGAACGCCGTCTCTGGTTAGCGGCCTCCGCAACCGGGGTCCCTCGGTTAGCCGTCGCTCCTTCGAGGTCGGGTGGGTAGGGGGGCGGAGTCTGGGATCATCGCCCTCCGACAAACGACAAAATGAGGCCTACGAATCTCGTCTAACGCGCACCAGGAGTCCCTGGCAAAACACCGGACTGGAAACAGATTCCGAGTCGCGGAATAGTGAGAGTGACGTATTTTCAGCCTAAAGTGCGTAATGAGGAATGAAACGAAAACTGGAACGTCCACCGCTGCAGCAGGGGGAAGGGATCACCTAGTATCACCGAAGTCACCTCTTCGGTCAGATCGATGGGTAGCCACTCCTCTAAACCAATTGTCAAAGTTTGGTTCCACTCCAGCAATAATGATTGTTAACAACTGGGATGACTATAAATGTTCCGGAACACAACTCTTACAAATCCCTATGCTTCTTAAATATTTGATTGTTCAAGGACGAACTCACTATACAGTAGGAGATGGATTTGCCCATTGAAGGTGATTTCGTCAAACATAATTTACGGTCTCCTCTGAATCTCTTTTATTCTTAACATACGCAACACACTTTTCGGAAACATCTCTTATATTCCAAATGTGATCTGAAATTTTGGACTCACTTTGAATGTCTCTATTTGCCTCCTTTACTCCGAAAGTTCCCTCTTTCTTGACGTTTTCGTTCCCTAACATCCACTCATCTACGACAACGGATAAACCATAAATTGAATGTCTGGTAAACGGATCTAATCAATTATGACGAAATTCACTTGAAAAACCTCTTAATTCAACCTTAGCTTAAAATCTCTAAGAACTTACAACCCATTCCTGAATGGGAAATTTGTCAGGGCACGACCCCTTTAACACACTCGTTCTTTGCTCCACTAGACCATCGTTAAACCGTTCATAGCCACATAACACCTCCTTCGTGCACCTCTACCGTCCCACAGAAATCGATGATTCTCATTTTGGTCGTATATAAGAAGTAAAAGAAAAAGGGAGATACACAAAACAAAACCTTTATCTTCATAAGACAAGTTTCGAGTAGGGACCAATTGTAGGTTTTATACGTTTGTCGAATATGTGGAGTTATAGTTTTTCGGTTGTTGACTTGAGTTTTTCCTATGGAACTTCTTTACAGAAATCACTCTCATAGAATTACCACTTACGAGAGTCGAAAATAAACCTAATTTTATAAAAACAGAAGTAGGAACTTACCCGTAAATTATTGTATTACAAGATTCAACTTTCAATAAAAAAGAGTCTAAAACCTCTATCGTAGTATGACTAAAGACAGCCAGGAACTTTTAGGGTTGGGAATCGTGGAGACGACACCGGAGGGACCTACCGTCAAATAAATGTCAGACAGAAAGGACGGGGTGGTTATGATGGAGACTCCCCTGCGGTGTAACGAGTGGGAGTCAAGTCAAGTCAAGTCAAGTCAGTGAGTCAGCACAGACTGAGAAACGCTGGGGTACTTAACGTCGTGCGGTCCGGAGGGACAGGTAGTAGGAGTCACAAGGAATTTGTGACATCGGAACACGGGACAGGTTCGTCCACGAAGTAAACAACTCTTTCCTTTCGTTCTCCCTCTTTAGGGTACAACGTTTATATTTTACATCCCGTTTTGTGGTTGATTATTTAATATCATGAAAGTCCGAAGTCAAGTCAAGTCAGCGAGTCAACACAGGCTGTTGAACGCTGGGGTACTTGTTGTCTTGCGGTCCGGAGGGACAAGTAGTGGTTGAAGACCTCAGGTGGGTTTGGGTACAGGTGACTCAGCCATTACGGCAGGTCGGTCGAGTAGGAGACAACAGGGTAAGAGGAGGACGGGAGAAAGGGTCGTAGTCCCAGAAAAGTTTACTCAGTCCAGAAGCGTAGTCCTTCATAACCTCAAAGTCGAAGTTGTAGTCAGGAAGGTTACTTGTGAGTCCTGATTAGAGGAAATCCTACCTGACCAACCTAGAGAAACGTCAGGTTCCCTGAGAGTTCTCAGAAGAGGTTGTGGTGTCAAGTTTTCGTAGTTAAGAAGCCACGAGTCGAAAGAAGTGTCAGGTTGAGAGTGTAGGTATGTACTGGTGACCTTTTTGGTATCGGAACTGATCTGTCTGGAAACAACCGTTTCATTACAGAGACGAAGAACTATACGACAGATCCAACCAGTATTGAAAGGAACGTTCCTCATTCGCAGAAAATTGAAGTACCGATGTTAGTGGTAGACTTCACTAAAACCTCAGGTCTTTTTACTTCAGTCGTTGACAAACGTGACAAAGGGGTAGATAAACGATACTTCACTACCCTAACCTACGATACTAGAATCAAAAGACTTACGACTCGAAATCCGGTTGAAGAGGTGAGAGGAGAAAGTAAAAGTAGTTCTCCGAGAAATCAAGAAGAAGTGAAAGACGGTATTCCCACAGTAAACGTATAGACTCCAATAACTATAAAGAGGACCGTTAGAACTAAGGTCGAACACGAAGGAGGTCGGGTCGTAAAGAGTACTACAAGAGACGTATATTCAATTTATTTGTCCCACTGTTATATATCGGAACTGCATGAGGAAAAGGACAAACCTTGTTCAGACAACAAGGTACAGGTCAAAATTGACAACGAAAGACTGGACGTATGTCTAAAGAGTCCTCCGTCCAGTCCACCAGACTATAAGGGTAGAGAAAGTCTTAAAGGTGTCAAATAACACTAGGTATGTCATTTTCCGAAACCGTATCAGTTATTTCGTCTTTATCTACAAAAAGACCTTGAGAGAACGAAAAAGGTACTAGGTCGCCTACAACCGTTAAACTAGAGACCAAGGAGTCGGAAAAGATTTTGGTCGAACTTGTAGACCTTCAAGTGTCAAGTGTATAACGACTTCGGACCGAACCTCTTAAAATTCGTAATGTAACGATCACACACTCTACTCACGTTAACACGTCATCAAACTCGTAAGAAACCGTAATGGAAAGAAACCCTAACCTTACTTTTGACTGGAAAAGGTCAGGACACCGGTGACGACTCAAAAGGTTTAAACGACCGTATAACTCACGTCGTGAAAGTGTCGTAGTAGGAAGTCCTAAATTTTATCGACATGACCTTAAGGCAGTGACCTTAAGGTGATCGAAACAAAATTCACTTCGAAAGATTCCGGGTGAACTGAAGTGTAAGGTCCTACAGACCGAGATCTACTCACTAGTGTGGTAGCACTAATAGTCCAGTACTTCTAGAAAAAACATATCATCAAGACACATAAGAACGGTGGAGAAGAATTATAGAAGACGAGGACAATCCAGGGATGACAAAGACAGGAAATGACTCGGGTAGAAACGTTTTTTACAAGGCAACCATAGACATTAAAAGAACTTCTCTAGAGATCAGAAAGGGTAAGATAACAAAAGGAGACAAAGAAATGTAACTAGCGACTCCTTCCGAAAGAATAGAGTGGAACGATAAGAAACCTTGACGTAAGTTTACCCATATAGAAAGGAAAAGGGGAAACGAAAAGTGAAGGGAAGAAAAGTGTCGATAAACATTCCGGAGGAGCCTGTCGGTAAAACGAAAAAACGTTAAGAAAAAGAACCCCTACCAGAACTAAGGAGAGAGGACATGTTACGGTGCTTGGAGGCACTGTTTTACGAAATGAGGTGTTATGGAGTTAAATAGATGGAGTTCAGACATCTTCCCTCAAAGATAGGGAAATTTTACTTAGTCCGAAAACGGAATTTAAAGGTAATTTGAAATAGAATCTTGGAGACCTGGTTCCTCTATTGTATGGGACTCACCCCAAGACTATACAGTCCACCTCCCGACCTTGGGTCCTTACCGCTGTCTCCTCTCTGTCGGGCGGGACTCTAGACCAGACTTCACCTTTGTCACCGTGACTGTTTCATGTCTTGTTTCGACCGGGACCTCAAGTACACTCACGACCTACCACCTCGGGTCTAGGGTGTACCATCGATCTCGTCTGTCAATGGATTGACACGGTTCCGGACCACGGGGACTTTCCTCATTTACACAAAAAAGGAAGAAAAAGTCACACTTTCCTATACAAAGTTTCTTTTCCATTTTAGTACCGAGAGGAGATCCATATTTTACTTGTTTACAATTTAAATAAGATGAGTATAAACCCACACCCTTGATCCGTCAATCTTGGCCAAGTTCCCTCGTCTCTACGTGTCCAAATAGACCTCAGTTCCTACGGTCTCATAACACGTTTACGTCGTTTTGACCGAAAAGGTCTCCTTCCTCACAACAAGGAGTACAAACGTATAGTGTCTGTGCCTGACAAGACTCAACGTGAGTCAAGAGGTATCGGAATCTAGACATTTTGGGTGGAATTCCCACACGAGTCACGGTACACGTCTAAAGGTAGGTTCGTGTCTGAGGGGCTGAGCTGGAGTGTCTAAGATTTCAACTGGACGAATCACCTCCCTTTGACTGTCGTGATCCTCGAAGGGACCACCGAGTCTACCATTCCTTAGGTGGACGTTACACCCTCTGCATCCAAGTTAGGGACCCAACCCTTTCAGGAGACCTCCTCCCGTACCGTTGGGTGAGGTCACAAGAACGGACCTCTTAGGGTACCTGTCTCCTCGGACCACCCGATGTCAGGTACCCCAGTGTTTTTCATCCTCTACTGACTCGTTGATTCACGTATCGGACATACACGATCTGCTAGGATGCTCCAATTGTGATGTTTGACTACCCACCAGTATCATAATTACTCTGTCACAAAGATCCTCCAGTAGTGTAGTTGGTCCTGTATTATCCTTAACCACTGATGGTCAACGACTATGACAGTACAATCCTCTGTATTCAGGCGACCCCCTCACTACTGACGTCTTACTTACACCTCTAGACTGTCAGAAACATTTGTGTCTCAGTCCTTGTTGGTCGTATACTCGTGAAAGACATAAAATTTTCAGTCGACCCTTTCACAGAGGAAGAAGTAGAGGTATTATTACAACAGTCAATCCCTTCAACCACCAGAAAGATCCCGGGACTAAACTCGTGAGGACTAGGTGTAGTAGTTGTCCATTGGAGGGAATGCTGTAAGGAGGAACCTTCGATTTCCATATGTGTGTGTGTCGAAGTGTGAACCCGGAGTGGGGACAGTGGCGGGACGAGTCAGATAGTAACGAAGAGAGTGGAGAATTGAGTGGAACACAGGTAAGAACGGACCCATAGGAGGATGGGAGGAGTCTCTTCGGTTTGACTAGACTTGTTCACTTGACCTCGTCCAGAGGCGGAAACGATTATTAGAAGTTGTCGGATCACAACACAAACACTACTTTGGTTCGGACGAAGGGTACCGGACTCTGGGATATTCCAGTATGACAACGGGCAAAGTTGTCGACGGACTACTTGGTCAGAAGGACAAGAATGGTGTACCGTGGTAGGGAAGGAGGACCTGAAGAGGAGAGACACGAATAAGTGAAGTCTTTCCTGAAAGGACTGGTGGAGAAATTTCCCCAGAGTGGGTGGTGGGGTAGACTATTGGTAGATTCGGAGTATATATATATACATATACATATACGTACATACATATACTTATATATACTTCGGGTACCGAGTCACCATTTCTTAGACGGACGTTACGTCTTCTACCTCCTCTACACCCAAGTTAGGGACCCAGTCCTTCTAGGGGACCTCCTCCCGTACCGTTGGGTGAGGTCATAAGAACGAACCTCTTAGGGTACCTGTCTCCTCGGACCGTCCGATGGCAGGTATCCTAGTGTCTTTCAACCTGTACTGAATCACTGGTTTGTTGTATCATCTGTCTATAAAGTATGGGATAACTGTCGGTTCTGTAAGTGAAATAACAACGACCATCCTTATAATTGAATATACTTTTATTTAAATAGTTCTCAGAACTTTTACGAGAATTACGGAGTTAGGTAAAACTACTTAGATAATATTTTATTACTCTACGACATATTCTAAATCACTGTTCTACTTTGGAATTTTGTTTTTACTAATGGTCATCCTTTATCTACTCGGTAACGTGTCTCCCCCATATCAATTTTGTGAGTTTCATACCTTATTACATATCAGTAATCTGAGTGTAGGAGTTACAATTCATTTTCTCGTCTTACCTTTCGAAATATAAAGTTAAGACGGATCTTTATTCATATACAAATCTTTTTTCTGAACTACCTGCCAAACTCGTTCGAGACCCTCAACACTATCTGTCCCTTCGGACCGCACGACTTCAGGTGACCCAGTGTTTCTCAGTCTGTGTTGACTCACTGACTTGACCTGACTTTCTTTATTGATGAGAAAACAAATCAATATCTTGAACCATCAATCTAGAGCTACCAAAATTAAAATAAAAATGAGAACCTATAAGGTTTAAAAGATTTTACTTAATGTTACAGTCCTGTTTTGTAACAAAATTTTTTATGAGATATTTGGGTCGGAATAGAGATGTAGACTCAATGAGACACTATAGTTAGTCTAAATTTAATTGACAATGAAGGAGATTTTTCATAGGTCCGGAACCACCCAGTTACTTCAGTAGGGAGGTTTTGTTGTTGTGTTTCGTTTTGGGAGACTCCAAAATAACGGAGAATAGACAAATGTTGAGTTATTTCACTCAACTATGTGGTCAGAGTAAAGACACTAAGAAATTTAAAAAATAAATGAGTAAAGTGTTTATAAACTCACAGTTAAAAAATGTTTCAATAAGACCTGTCCCAAGGAGGACACTTCTCTAAAGATGAAGTTTGACTTGAGGAGAGTTCGAATTAGGTTGGGGTGCTATTTGGAGAACACCGAAACACGAGATAGACGTCACAGAAAGTGACCGAGACCGTCCTGTTGTTCGACGGTCGGTAGTGTCGTCCCCCGGGAGTCTGTCGGACCGTCCTTCTTTTCACTCCTGTTTACCAAGTATCAACTTCAAAACCTTGGTAGTGACGGGACAGTCCTGACCTTACTCTTCCGACAGTACTGTGACGGACCTTTCCCAAGGCCCAGTGACTTGGTGACTGTAGTAGTCTCATCAGGTCCCTATTAACATACTATTAACACCGACTTGTGTCTCTAGTTTTGGGAACTCTAATCTGAGTAATAAAATTGAATTTATGTGTGTGTGTTACTGTGTCACGTAATAGTAGATAAATGTACTTCAATGTTACTACCGAGACTCTTGTATCGTCACTTAACACCGAGGTTCTGAGGGAAACGAACTAGATCTCTGTGTTGAGTCGTGGTAGTCGTCGTCCTGCAGGAACAAACACACTTGCTACCTCCTCTCCACTACCCCGTCGGGTGACTCATGTTTTTCAAATGGTTCACAGTAAGGATAATTTACTCACACACGACCCATAGTCGACTACTACCTTCCGGATACTTTTACCGAAGGAGAGAACGAGACGACGACCTGGAAGGCTTCTTTAATACTGAATATACACACGTGTGTAGTCTCTCCCCCGTCTCGTCCCTACAACACTCCCTTCTCAAGTCTGGAAGGAACCTTTTTATTTTCCTGGTTTCTTCATTTTTTTTTTTTTTCAACTTTAATGTAGAGTAAAAAAAAGGACAGGATACGATACGTAAAACAACGACAACAAATCAGAGAATTCAACATAGACTGAGAAACACTGGGTTACCTGACATCGGGTGGTCCGAGGAGACAGACACCCTAAGAGGTCCGTTCTTATGAGCTCACCCGACAGTAAAGGAAGAAGTCCCCTAGAAGCGTTGGGTCCCTAGTTTGGGTACAGAGGATGTAACCGTGCACCTAAGAAATGGTAGACTCGGTGGTCCCTTCGGGACGAGACGTAAAATCTGTTTGAGTTTAATTAATCTTGTGGTGAGAGTCCGGACCAAAATATTTTCTAGAAAATGAATTTTTACTCCGGAGAGACCCTATGATTATACCCACATCAGTGTATACAATGTGTGCTTATTTGTTGGAATGTCGTTAGAATGTACTTTGTTTTTACTCCGGAGAGACCCTATGATTATACCCACATCAGTGTATACAATGTGTGCTTATTTGTTGGAATGTCGTTGGAATGTACTTTGTCTTTTGTACAACGTCTCACGATACTTGACAGATTACTTCTTATTTATAATACACAATTTGGTGTTCCAAGGAGGTGACTCCAAGTTAGGACCATTTACTTTTGGGGGAATCCAGTCCCCTCGTGGACCTCAAGGCAAGACCTTGACCACCACCCACCTCCCATGGCACCTTCTCCCTCCCGTCGCTTCCTGACACTCCTCGACTCTCCGCCCTACTCCTGAGAATTCCTACAGAGTCCCAGTTTGACTCCAGAAGGTTCAACGGTAGTGGAGCAGGAAAACGTTCGGAGATCGACTTGATCGGAAAAGACTCGTTGCACTGACATTTTATTATTTAAGAGACCCTTAAGTGTCCTTGCCTCCCGCGACCTGAAAATTATCTCACACCTTACCTACACACTCGTCACGATAGATCTCGAATTCCCAGTCCCTCTGGGAATTAGGTCGTCTGCAGACCTAATGGACTGTAACAAATTGTACTTACTCGAGATATCTGTAAATTTGTGCGGTAAGAAGGGATGTGGTAATGGAACTTTAAGTACATAAAAATTTATTCCTGTAACTATATATTTAATTTTAGTGTATATTTGTGACTTTAGAGACAAAATTTAATGTTTTATAATCACTCACAGAAAGGACGTGAAGACAGAAAAGAACTTGTGTAAGGCTGCTGTAGGGGTACCGTCACCAGCGGGTCGACCGTGGTCTTCCACTTCTTATAGCGGTACACGTCGACCACCCCGAACCCTTCGTCCACAGAATTATTATGTACAAGAATAGGGTGGTCGGATTTCTTCCTCCTCCGTCATTCACTCTTTGTCTCCTTCCAGACGACCTCGTCTAGTTCTCGGGGGTTCAGGGGGTATATAATCATGAGTGAAGGTCCCTTCTCAGACTACTTTTCGAAGGCGTGGAGTAGTATGTGGGTTTAGTCTTGACGCACACCGTGTCGGTGTTTGGTCATGACTCCGGACCTCCCTCTCTCCCCCACCACACTCTGGGTGTGTGGGTGGGAATTCACCGACTCGCGGAGTAAGTAAAGAGAAAGATCTGACCTGTCTCATTGGGGTGACCCAGTGTGTCGCATCTTGGGATACCAAAGAATAAATTGACCTGACACTGGCGATCTTTGTCACAGACGGACTCTTCCCTAGACAACCTACTTCCATCTCTACCCCACCACTCCCTACCTTTTGGGTGGAGGAGAAGACTTTTTTGATCGTCCAGTTTCGGAGTATGACTAATTTTCTTTCTTTTTTTCTTGTCAAAGTGAAAGAGAGAAGCCTTTCTGAACTCCCCTTTCTGAACAATCGGACACTGTTGGTCTGACCCCGGTCAAGGAGGGGTTTCTACGTCCCTTGGAATGGCCTCGTAGCACTTTAAGTCCCGGACCTACGAAGGTTCCGGTATCCTCTCCTAATTACGCTACTATTAGACACTCCGTTAGGGGTGGGTCTACTGAAATAAAGACATTTTGTGTTTTCGTTTGTTTAAGACTTGAGGGTCGGGGTCCGAGTGTACGGGTGTACGTCAGTAGACCCGTCGTTTCCGGGTCCGACTTGGGGGCCCTGCCGACGTGGTCATGGACTTCTCTGGAACGACCTTCTACCTTAAGGAGGCCCAAAAAGACTACTAGTCTAGACGATAAACGACTTAGTACTACGACTGTTTCTTACGACACATCGGGCAGGTAAGATCCATAAAGGAAACCATGGAACAGACAGTCACCGGTCTCTTCTCTTCTGGTACTACGGGGTCTACCTGTGGAGTCCCTCCACAACCACGGACAGATGCTCGGAGGTGAGAGAAAGGGGAGGGGTACTAACTCTCTCCCAGTGAAAGACACAAACCTTTCTTTAGATACCTAATCTAAATACCTAAAATTACCTAAACCGGGTCGACACCGCGACGATCGACGAGGAGGAGGTGTGGACTTCACACGATTAGTAACTTAGCACAGCCTGAGAAACGCTACGGTGTCTGACATCGGGTGGTCCGAGAAGACGGGTACTCCAAATGGTCCGTTCTTATGACCTCACCCAACGGCAAGGGAAAAGGTCCCCTAAAAGACTTTGGCTCCTAATTTGGGTCCAGAGGACGTAACGTTCGTCTAAGAAATGGCAGACTCGGTGGTCCTTACGTTCGATTACATTTGTTCACTCGAGATCTGGAGGTTGAACTCTCTACTCGACTCGGGCCGTCTCCGTTCGGCGACACTGGTGTCCCGGGAGTTCCTTTTGGTAGTGGAGGAGACAGGGGAATGTCGGTAGGTCCCTCCCACGGCGGTTATTGGACCGGGAATGGGTAAGGACAGGCATCGACAGAAGGTCCAGTAAGTGTAACAGAAAGAGGGTGAGGTGGGCGTCCAACTCCTATCACGACCCATCTTTCGGGACGACGCGCATGTGCCACTTTATACATTGTTTCCGGGGGTCCCGGACGTACTCCGGATCTTCTTGTCCTCTCCAAGACATGATTGGGGTCTTCACGGGACGGAGTGAGAGGAGCCCCGAGGGGGGTGTCGGGTGGGGTGGGGTGTCCCCTTCCACCCAGAGACCCGTCGGGGAGGAGCGTGGCTACACGTCCATCCTCATGTCCCGCTCACCGCGCAAGTGGTCGGACAGGAAGAAGAACACCGCTCCGAAGGATAAGTATTACAGCGAAAGTCGAAAGAGCATTCGGTCCCGCTACCTCCCTTAGATCTCCCTCTCTTGTCGTACTCCCGGTTGGGACTTTACGATCTACCTTCCTTTCTCACCGTCGTGTCGGTCCCCGGGCTGCATCCCCTCCCCCACCGTCGCCACCACCACAATCCCTTGACCAGGTAGGTCCCTCGTCTGTTGTCCCACACGACAGACGTCTCTTCTGTTAGGTGGACACAGACTAGCGGATTAGTAGTGGGACAGGACGGTAGAGATCTACTAGATCAATATTTCGTGAAAGGGAAGGGTGGTGACTGGTCACCAAGAGAGGGTCCAGGAGGGGGACCTCCCGTCTCTTGGGTTTAAAGATCGTTCAAGGGATCACTATGTACCTTCTTGGTGCCGTCACCTCTATTCTTCTCGTTCGAACGACGTCCGAGACCCCGAAGTCGAGGGGAGATTGCATCTCTATGGGGTTATAGGGACCTGGCACCTCCGACGGGTCCACAATACACTTTACCCCCATCCGTTACTGGACGTCTCGACACTCAAAACGAACGAGGGACTTCGGAGACATTCGATCTCGGTGCCCTCACTGACAGTGTTTCGAAGGATTCCCCTAAGCAAGATCGTCTCCCCTCCAAAATCCACTGTAATGACATCCAGACGCACTCCGAAGTGTCACAATAATTACCGACGAAGAATGACACAAACCACTCCCCGAAGGTCCAGTGTCTAAGAAAATGAATTGTTCCCCGCCGACACCCAATAGTGAAACCGGTGACCCGGGGTTCGTCATGTCCCTGATAAAACCACTGTCGAGAAGTTTTTTTTTTCCCCCTCTCCGTGGACTCGACTTTGACTGGTTACCGGACACAAAAAACTTTCCACTTCTTGAGTACACAACTTTTCAAGAAAATACCTCACTTCACCAAAATTAAAAGTTTGTGAACTATCTAGAGAGACCAGGACACGAAACTTCACACCAACCACCTGGTCGTCTGAGTCGTAGTGAATTCTCGAACAGTCTTTGGTAGTGTAACTCCAGACTCTTCGTGACTAATTAGGTAGAGGACGGGAACTTCCATTACTGTGACTCCAAAGGGAGTGGACCCCTTCAGTAGTCTGGGACAAGGGAAAGACCGATGAATGATACAGACACGGGTTCAGCTACTTGTTCTATCATTACCACGGTTACCCATCCCCTTCGGGTCGTTACTACATCTACTCTTTCCCCGTGTCGAGCCGCTACAAGAACCAGTCGCACATACGCTAGCAGAAGAAATCCAACAGTTTCTAGTCCGCTGGATCCGTCTTCTGTAAAGAAGGATATCCTGAACGAAGAGTAAAGTACCCACCGGGGTCGGGAACGATTCTGGTGAGTTCTGGGGTGAGTGGAAGGAGGTGGGGACACTGCTACCTGCGCTTCAACAGCAGGTCGTTCTGGTACAGCCGACGTAAAAACCGACGTAGTCTTGGACGATAGGGGTACCGCTAGGGTTACAGACGGAAGAAGTCTCGACCCCTTAGTAATTGAGGTAGGGGTCAGTGTCGTTGGTGTCGTAGGACGTCCCTACCGTCTTCCAACACCCTCCGCCCACCTCCTCCAATCACTCGTCGGACCTCCAGACGACGTGGTTTTGTTTCCGGGCAAAACCCAACCTCCTTTTTCTAATTCTACCCTTTAGGGTCTTCATTCTTGTTCGAGATTTATTCTACAAACTTACTAGTTTTGGTATACTTAGGTTTAACATTTCCATCCGGGGACCCCTCGTTCGTCCTCCCAAGGACCCACCTGACCCAGTCGGGGCTGTCCACCTCTACACCCCACCACTGGAGTGGTCTCGGGATTCCTCCCCTGTTCCGAGTCACGACGGAGAGGGGTGTCTTACTACTGTCTGGATCTTCCAAGGGACCCACGACGTAAGTGGGTGGACGGAGACTGTCGGGAGGTGCTACTAGTCGAAGACGACCCCCCTGCAGGCCCGTTTCTGCTAGAGGCTCACCAACCGATTCTCGAGTAGATCGACAAGACCCGAGTACAGGAAGTCGAGGTACGGTCAGTGGTGTCGTCGGAAGCGTAGGGATCTGTCCGTCCTCCTTGACCTACTCCGGGATCCACCTTCGACTCCAATTTTGCGATAAGACCCGTCCTCCACCCCACTTGGACAAACCAAAATGGTCCTTGGAGTTCAGGACTGAGTAGACTTAGTAGACCACCCTACTACCCCACACACCCAGAGAAAAGTTTTGTCAATTGATTCCGACTGTCCGTAAAGGAACACAGTGTACTGTCATCCTTGTTCAGTTCGTCGGTAAAAAATGTCCTTACCCACTCTCCACCGTGAAGGGTCCCGTTTCGAAATGAGTTTTCTTTTCCTCCATTTTTTGACGGGTAAACATGTAAAACTTAGGTTCTTAGGTCGAAAACGGACTTGTGTACCCACTGTCGAGAAACAAATAAAGTCTGAGTGTCACAGATGACACGTTGGTCGATACATCCCTCTTTTCGACTGACTCCAGAAGGACTCCTTTCGAAAATAGACGACGGATATTTTCACTCCAAGATCCTTGATGACTCTGACGTCTGGACTGGTACGACAGGGGACCTCGTAACAGGTTTCCTGGTAGGTCGTCTCGGGTCCAGGGGTGAATCAGACGTCCCGATCCCCGTCGGACACGACACGTCGGGGAGACTGAGGGGGTGTCGTGGGTGCGAGAGTCAAGACTCAGGGACCGAGAGTCAAGACTTGGGGGCTGACATACGTTCGGGAGTGTCTAGGATGATGGAAACGGTCCCCACCCCCGGAGATCAGAAGGGAAGGGAACCGCTTGTAAAGTCGGAAGTTTAGAGTCGAATTTACAAAAATTCGTGATTTGTGACGTACGAAAAAACAAATGGAAAAATTTCAAAACTCGAGAAAAATCCAGACGAAGAGAAAAAAAAGAGAACCACGATTTATGACTTTAAGATCGTGAACTGAGTTTGATGTCCAAAAGGATATAAGACCATTTTTTTTCCCCTCCCCCTCTTCGTTCTTCCTTTCCGAACAAAGGGAAGGAGGGGATCGATGCTTTTCAAAAGGGGACTAGTACTTCGACGTCAACTATTTCACCTGTTAACTTTTGTAAGTGTTTCATTGGTTGGGAGAGAGGACACACCACTGAACATCCTTTTTCATTTTAGGATGATAAAGTTTTTTGTTTTGTTCATGTTGGAGACTTCGACAAAAGTGTCTACCTGCAATAGTGGTTACAATAGATGTGTTCCTCGTGATGTGTTTCCTCTGTGTTTACACACGGGTCTCCGACAAATGGACGAACCACAGGATTGACCATTAAACAACGGGATCGTCAGTGAATAGTGGACAGTCGAGACACAAGGATTGTCCATATTGACAAACCCATTTGATCCTATACAAGAACCCAGAAAAGAGGGGTATACGTAGTTTCATATTATTTCGTTACTGTAAATAAAAGGTTGATTCTGAAACCTCTGAAACTAAATTTACTAGTTGTCAGTCCAAGGGTGCCGGTCGTGGAGACACGGACACGAATAAAGTGACTCAAACAACAACAAATAACGACAAATCAACGATTCGACACAGGTTGAGACAACACTAGGGTACCTGACGTCGGACGGTCCGAGGAGACATGGACCTTAAGAAGTCCGTTCTTATGACCTCGCCCAACGGTAAAGGAGAAGGTCCCCTAGAAGGTCTGGGTCCTTACCTTGGGTACAAAGGACACAGACGATGTTACCGTCCATCAAGAAATGGTCATCTGTGGTCTCTTCGGGAGGTAAGA
Source organism: Capra ibex (assembly GCA_006410555.1). Taxonomy (NCBI): domain Eukaryota; kingdom Metazoa; phylum Chordata; class Mammalia; order Artiodactyla; family Bovidae; genus Capra; species Capra ibex. The sequence continues at coordinate 38,841,666 of SJYO01048061.1, read as the reverse complement.
TAAATGTTGGTTCATTTTTCGTTTCTCTTCATACAAAGGTATCGTTGTGTAATACTTCGGATTTATGATTTGTGCCTTATTTATGAGTTCTACGTCTGATCCCCGAGTCTCTCGTGTTTCCTAAGAGTCACAAGGACTAATATTTGACATGGCTACTGTCCATTAAAGGATATTTCAAAGACGAAGTCAAAGGAGTGAGATTTAAATAGTGACTTCAAAAGTCTAGATGAAGTGACCCGACTTTATATCCAGTAAAAATACCAGAGTTATGTCAACGACCGTGTATAGTCCATGAACTATTTTAAAACTCATTACTGACCTATATCTTTAATGTCTCATTTGGTCGGTCTTTAATATCTCATTTGGTCGTCTAGTACAAACCGTTTTTCCCCAAACGAGGTCTGTTGAGAAATCTCCGTCATCCCGGACACCATTTCCGGACTCAAGACGACACACCCAAGACTTGAGTGACGAACAATTGAACGAGGTGTCCTTCCAACTCCGCAAACCGTTACAGAAGGTGGCAGAGTGACAACCGCCTTTACTATGGCTGCGAGAACCGTTACCGAAACCGACACTAACCTACTAGCGGACATTGGTACTATTGGATCTTGTGTCCGTTCCTCTGTCCGTACACCCACCACTCCCTGAGACGACGAGTCCGCTCGCCCCTACTGAACCAAAACGGGTGATGTGGTACCGTTCCCCGGTGACCACCGAACGTCAGGAACTAGAAATCCAGTCTCTTAGTGGACAGAGTCTTCCTGTGTACCTAGGGTGACCTAGATGGGAACAATGTAAAGGAGGAACCTGGATCTCCTTCAGGAAGGGAAACCACATTGAAACACTCATCCGACTGTCTACAGAGGAAGTCGTAGAAGTACTACGAGGTGTCGGAACCTTAATTGTGTCATTACCTGAAGTTTAAAACCGAATAGTACTCCCTTTACCTCATACCCTCGACCTGGAATTCTAATTCATTGTTTTGGAAAATAACAGACAACACCAGATCCCACTGTACACCAATGAAGTGCCGAAAGACGAGTAACGTTAACGCGAACACCAAATAAGGTGTGTCTGTGTTACTGATACGAAAATATCCTACCAATGACTTTAGAATCATGTCACTTTCATCTCTGAATTTTTTTCCCCTTAATACTGTAAATCCTCTTCTCTGGATTTATGACTGAGAGGATACTGTCTGCAAGGATCTTTCCTTGAATCGTAGGCACCTTCTACACACGTCAGTCCCTACACGTTCAGGGTGGAACTAGGGACGTGAGGCCGTGAACCACTGTCGTAGTCCATGGCACCTGGCTCCGCCCAGTTAGTAACTGTTCTCCGGGTGTTTTGTCTTCAACCTACATCCCTTCAAGTAGCACAGATGTAGTTTACTTATGCAAAGACCTTTGAGCAGACAGCCGTCCATCTCTACTGTCTTTGGACTTTACCCATACTTAAATCCTCAACCACTTTGATCCTAATTTTTTACTACTTTTTTATCCCTTGTAAAAGCATGTGAAAGTCAGGAAACACAAAATGGTCAAATTCTCTTAACTACAGTCATTTAGACCACCGAGTCTACCATTTCTTAGACGGACGTTACACCCTCTGGACCCAAACTAAGGACTCAACCCTTCTAGGGGACCTCCTCCCTTACCGGTGGGTGAGGTCATAAGAACGGACGTCTTAGGGTACCTGTCTCCTCGGACCACCCGATGTCACGTGCCCCAACGTTTCTCAGCCTGTACTGACTCACTGATTGTGTGAAATCTCAAATGGTATTAACAAGTCAAGGAAGTCAAGGCATTGTACAACAAAATCCTTTCTGTACAAAGTAGGGGTTTAGTAAATGAGACACGAGCAATCCATACGAGACCTCTTTCTTTCGGGTCCTCACCTGTCGGACATGAAGACTCCTCCAACGTCAAATGTTCACCACACCCCCATCTCTGTCTCTGTATTTCTCTACTTCTTCCCCCTCGACACGGGTCTCCCAGGGGAGGTAGGTAAGGGTGGAAACAGAGTACGACAAGGGAGACACCCTCATGCAAGGGGGGTGTTGGGAAATGTAGATAGTGAGTTCCAGGTCTGACTTTACATTGAGGAGGGTATTTTAGAAGGTTCTGAAGACTAGACGTTCCCGGGGGTGGGAGGATGTGGTAGTGTGTCATAGGGGACGTACGACTGGTGTAAGAGGAAATCCTATATTCACCTGCGGTCACGATGGGGCGACGTAGGGTTCGGACGGAGTAACACGGACGGTCGCCCTAGGGCGAGAGAGTGGGTCGTGAGCGAGGGGATACGGCGGGTCGAGGTACATCCGACACACCTTCCGGAGCCGACACGAGGACAGGTCCCCGACGAGGACGGGCAACTGGTACTACCACGACGTGAAGAGGTTCTGGGCGAGCCCCCGGGGAAAGTAGTGGTGCTCCTTCGCGAACAGTAGACCCAGGAGCCAGAGCACCTACCTCTCGACGCCCCCTCCCTAGCGCGTACGAGTCACACCGTAGCGCCCATTCCTGTGGTAGAGATGATGCTTCCCGGACTTGACCTGTCTCTAAAAGTACTCGTTTTGTAGCGAAAGAGACACCAAAGACAAAGATGAGCGGCACTATACATTTCCTTCTCACAAGAGGCGTCCGCACAAGACAGGAAAGATTAAGTACGGGTTCATTATACGTCTCTGACTTCCTGAAGGACCATCAGACCACCGATTATGAAACTCGAGAGTTACGTCCCTCGGACCCAAGGTAGGGACCAGTCCTTTGATCTAGGGAGTCCGGTGTTGAGTTTCTAGAGTACACGGTCTCGACAAATCGAAGAAGCTCAACTTACTCCGAGGTCTCTGGAAGGTTCTGGAGGAGGATTTGGTGGAACGAGTCACGGCTCACGACGTGTCCGCACACCTATATTCCACTGAGATTTCGTAGAGTCTCGAGGAACCGGAGAAGACACCCTTGGTGAGGGAAGATCGTTGAGGTCCCTCGGGTGAAAGAGGTAGTCACGAGACATGTCGTCCGGAGTGTCTTCGACGAGAAGGAGAGGAGCTTCTTCTGCCTCGGGGTCGTCCTAAACTCAGAACAGACACCAACTTTCCGGTGGGCGGATCCGACTCGTGTGGGGACCCCAGACGGGTTCAGGACCGAGACCGGGAACGACCGATACAGGAGACAAAGGAGTAAGAACTGATAGATTATCTTAACACTCCTCACACCTTTAGTCGTCAACTATCGGTACTAATGATGACAATAAAATCCTAACGATCAGTAAGATAAAAGTAAATACAAAACTTGTCTCTAGACTCAAGGAGATGTAAAATGTAGTATGTAAAACAATCAACAGACGAAACGATTGGTACTGAGAAATGACCAATTAATAGGTGTTTCTGCAAACGAGGTGTCAATAAAAGGTCAGGATTTAAGGAAAGTTTGTTTTACACACGCATTAGTGATCTTTGAACGTGTGTTTGCACCAGTAGGATGAATGAATTAAATTACAATACGTTTCTGATTCAGGATCTGTTCCTTTACCGTTGGGGTAGGTCATAAGAACGGACACTTTAGGGTACCTCTCTCCTCGGACGACCCGTACTAGGTTTCTCAGCCTGTATTGACTCACTGATTTGCTGTTGTTGTTGTTTTCTGGTTCAGTGTTGTGGGGTGAGAACGAAACCTCAGAGACCCCTTGAGGTGGACACCGTCGTGAAACAAGAGACGGACTGGACTCCTCCCACCTGTACCGACGGACGACCGATGGGACCACCCTCCCCTCTGTTGGTCCGTTCCGACCGGTCAGTGGGGGACTCGTTGTTCCCCACCTCTGAAGACACGTGACGGCCGTCCCGTCTGTACCTTTCGTTACGAAACCCAGGAGTGACCAGGAGTGTTTCTCGTCCCAAATGGGTTTACCGGACTTGACTGGTGGACCGGAGACACAACACCATCTTTTTTCGTATCTGAGTCCGTAGTCTACCTGTACACTTCTGAATCTACGAGCCCACCGAGGCCGGTGGAGTTGTGAAAGATTCCGGATAAAGGAACGGACGTCAACCCTGAAGTGGACCAGGATGGAAGTTCCGAATACCACTCCTAATGTACTCTGGTTCGTACCTCTTACGGACTGTGTCTACCCCGTCGACCGAAGAGGAGTGACGGGGGGAGTGAGTCGGACAGTACAACCCGCCACACCGACGACGGGGAGGGACACGGGTTCAGTGGTCCCGTCCGTCACCACGTAAACACACGTACAATATGTCTTTCCGGTGCACACCCTTACCGTCCGGGGTAGCTTTGGAAGTAGAAAAGAGAGAAGATGAACAAGACACAAATGGTCTACAGATCCGAGACGTAGAGACTCCTGACAAAAATTTCAGTTCACAGTAAGTTTTATGTATGACTGATTTCCTATGAATACTCACCTTTACGACGAGATCACTACTATTTCTAAGTCAACGATGATTTCGGGTACTCGGGATCTCGGACACGAGGTGTTGTTCTCTTCAGTGACATTACTCTTCGGACGTGTGACGTTGTTTCTGGGTCGTGTCGGTTGATATTAATTTTTGGTTTTCTAAGTCAACACTCCCCTTTCAGTGGACTTTAAACAACCAACTCAATTTTCCCTAAAGTCGATGAAACGCCAAAGAAAAAGATTATAGGTAATGCAATGGGTCGTGCTGGAGGCTCTTGAAGTTTTCTCGTCAAAGACTCCGTAGAGGTTGGTGTTAAAAGACACTTAGTTTTCTATATTCATCAACGTCGTGTATTAGCCCAAGAAGACACCAATAAAAGTTGTTTGGTTACACGTTGGATTCGAATGATTCATGGTCTCCCTCTCTTGTCAATAGGGTATTCACTGTCTAAATGATGACAATCATAATTAGCACGGACTGAGCCCTGACATCGGGCGGTCCGAGGAGACAGGTACCCTAAGAGGGCCGTTCTTATGACCTCGTCCAACGTTACATCCTCTGGGTCCAAACTAGGGATCGAGCCCTTTTAGGGGACCCGTTCTGATGACCTCACCCAACAGTAAAGGAAGAGGTCCTCTAAAAGGGTTGGGTCCCTAGTTTGGACCCACAGGACGTAACGTTGAGCGAGGTCATAAAAACGGACCTCTTAGGGTACCTGTCTCCTCGGACCACCCGATGTCAGGTCCCCCAGCGTTTTCCAAGTCTGTGCTGATTGTGAATTTTGACAATTGACATCCCGCGTTGGACGACCGCTATCCCCTCAAGTCTCTTCAATCTCGGGATTCTCACCCTCAAAAGTACCCTTTTTTCGTTACTTGAACTAGAGCCTCTCCCCGTCCCCCACAAAGGACCTTGAAACTAACATAGAAGAATCGACCATTTCTTAAATCCTGTCATTGAATTTCCGTGTTAGTAAAAGTTCTTTCTCTGAAAAGTCTTCTGGATTTACTTATAAAACTCTTGAAAATCTAAAGAACTTCAATCACTGTCACTTTTTCAAAGGATGTCCAGAACACCAATCTAAACGAGAGTGTCTTGTTTACGATGAGTCAACGTCTCTAATTTAGTTCGTGGTCTAGTCTTGTCTCTTCCACTGAAGCGAGACGTTTCACGGACGCCGACTCTGACGCACACCCCGAAGTGGAAGTACTATCCCTGCGAGAGGACAGGTCCAGACTTGAGTCGCGCCAATGTGTCGCAATACTAGAAACTGTCCCTCCGGGTCCAGCGTCTCGAAACCAGTTTCTGAACTAGACCTTTCTTCTTGGTACCTACGACTCCTACGGTCCGAACACGATTGTTCGTCGTGACAAGTGGATACCGGTGTCTGGTCGGTACGACTCGGGTGGTACGTCCCGGTCCGACCTACGTGGGGTTCCGAATGAGCTAACCAAAAGTGATCACAGACGGTGCTTCTAGACCACCAGCTTGGTGTCTACCCGGTGGCAGTAGGACAAGACCCAGTCCCAGGGTCAGAACAGACTCGTCTACTACCTCCACCTCGGTTCTCAGAGGTGACGGAGGTCTAAGAAGTGTTCCGTCAAGAAGAACCGGTAAGCAAAACGACAGTCACTGTCTCAGTGGATCTGTCTCCTCTCTCTCTCTTCGAAACTCTTTTTGGTGGTACGACTTGAACCCAAGTCATTACATCCTTCTCAATGTCAACCTGATCAAAGTCCATATCAATGTCTACGTCATTTTGACGTGGTCTGGGTCACCGACTCTTCCGTATATTTCGAACGTGCGCGAGAGAGAGAGAAATGAGGAACTCCTTTTACTAGGATTCCCTAGGTGTCCATCGTTTCGGCCCGTTCACGGTCCAGTTATGTTTCCCCCGAATCGACGACTCGCGGACACCTAGTGTTCGTTCTCACAACATTCTGTCTGAAGTCGGTGATACACGGTTTCCCGAACGGGGTTTACCGAATGAAAAACGAAACCCCTTAGTTCTTTATGAACAAAATGAAATTCTAAAGGTTTACAATTATTTCTAAGAACCGAGAGAGAGACTTCGGGGCTCTAGAGTTTTCCCAAGAAATCCGAGGTCGAACCAGTTTAATGACAGACGACCTCAGTCTCCTCTGCCCGCTATTGTGAAGACAGACAGAAACGAATCCTGCCACGGTCCTCACCTCCATACTTAGGAGGGGTGGACCCCCGGAACAAAGTCCTACTCAATCCAGGACTGTGTCGCTCTTGGTTTCAATCTGGTCCCCCGTCTCGTCTTTCACGACTTGACGAGACGTCCTAGTCTGTCCCTCAAACACAGAGTCTGACGGAGACTCTCCCACTTCACTACACTTTCGCATGGATGTAGGGAGTCGACATCTTTGACGGTTTCAAAAAAAAAGAAAATTTTTGACACCTTTACGTCCCTTCCACAGTCCGAAGATCTTTTAAAGATTCACCACCAAGTTCTAACAGAATAGATCTAGAATTCCCCGTTTCATAGTATACCCTAAACGTCTATCTAGAGATTTTTACTTTTGTGTTAAAAAGTTCCTGTTCAGTAAGTTTATGATTGTCTACTCTCAAGAGAAACAGGCAGATTCTCTGTCTTGTAGGATACTGACCGGGACTACCTCGTCTGAGCCGGTGTCGTCTCGTCCTACCGTGTGATCGTCCCAGTCCCATACCGGTGATCGTCGTGTCTGAGTGTCAATGTCACCGGTCCTCTGGGAGTCCGTGTAACCGGTGTTACTACGGTTATTCCTTCTACTACCTCAGGTCCTGTATTATGAAGTACCTGTGACGCTACTACTTCTTTTACTACGGCTACCTCTGACGGTGAGGACGGTGCTATACTTGTTTCACGAGCTAGAGCTACCGTTACCCGCAGAAGTTCAGGAACTGGCAACTTCGGTTGCTCCGCTAGACGGGTTACTACCACGCCAGTGGGCACGACTACTGGTACGGTCAGCGACACGGATGTCCACCTCGTCTGTAAAATAAGGTCCTCAGGAGTCGCTCCTCCCTGGTACCGGAGCGTGCGAGGAGAGAAACCACCGAGTGTACCCGTTAGTCGTGTACTGTGATGGTCGAGAGATCTGAGGAGTTAAGGTGTAAAAGAGAACCTATTCGAATCGTCGTTCTCTACCATCTCTCTCTCTTTGTATTTCGAACTGTTTCCTCTTTCCGATACTCTCCTTGGACAGCAAGACGTTCGATGGCCTGGATGGAAGGTCTGTCCAACATCTCTTCTTCCGCTACAAGAACCAGAGGTCCCCTGAAAGTACACACTTGAGTGTCGTCGCTCGGACCCCGAGACTGAGGGGCCACTGTCTACTCAACAGGTGGATCCTCAAAACTTTTCTCAAGTTCCAGTCCGTTGAACAAGGGAAGAAACCAATTTGACTCTGGACCTTTCTGGTATCGCGGTGCTCGCACTGGGAGTCCCGTGGGTACTGTGACTGGAATGTGGGGACTCACCTGTCTTAAGACTATAGGCGTCCCTGGGCCAGAGGTGGAAATTAGAGGTGATACAGGGGGTGGTGATCGACCAGTCGTCCTTAACAGAAGAAGAGACTCAGAGCTTACTGTTCACGAACGACGTCTTCTTTTGGTACTGGGTCCGGAGTCTAGGGTAGGACCTTACTACGACCGGGAGGACGTACGGGGAACAGGGGGTGTCCGAGTCCTTCCTTCCGTGTCTTCACGTACCGACAGTCTTATCGTCTGTTACTTCGGTTCCCAAGATGAGTCCAGGACTTCTGGGATTCTTGATAAAAAGAACTCAACCTCGAGTACCTCTATCGGAAGCTGGGTCTTTTACGACGGTACCATCCATGTCGTTTCGGAGTCGAGACCCGGACTGTCTGTCCCCCTGGTTAGTAGGACGACCCTTCAGGTACTTCTCAGGATCCAACTCGGTTTCCCTAGTTACTAGAGCAAGTCCAGTATTTCGGAAATTACCTCACTCTCTACCCAGAGACGAAGGATTGTGTTCTCTAAGGTGGGTCTCTGGTACGGAGGGCCGTCGAGACGTCGGGTCACTCCCACACCAAGACACACGACTGTCACCACTGGGGTCTCCTGGGGAGGGTCCAACGACGTCCACCTCCCTAGACTCCGGAGGGTGTGACCGTCGTAAGCCCCCGTTGTACGTCGCTCCGAGTCTTTACCCTCTCCTTTCTGACTACCAAATTTCTTAGTGTCCAACCGAGGGAACCGAGTACAACCTTGGTGAACTTACTGAAGACAGACTTACCAAGTGGTTCGACTCCTCTTCGGTGTCCTCTACGGTCCGTCACCGAGTACAAAGACAGGGTAAGACGAGAACTGACTTGTATAAGGAGGTGGAACGGAGTGACTAGTGTGGGTCCTCCCTTACCCCCGAAGTCTCTCTAATCCGGTCAACGGGTTCTGAGGCACTGTCGTCCCTCCCCAGGATCCGGAGGTTCGGTGTGGGGGGGAAAAACTACGAACGAACAGAGTTCGGATCTCTGTGGTCCCTTCGACAGTGTGAACGGACGCCCTAGTAGAACACCTTTGACCTGTACTACAACCACGAGAAGCGGAGAACCATTATTCGTTTCTGGGGCCAATCTTACTGCTGGTCCCGTTCGTGCCTCGGGTCCATGTGGACCCACTCCTCCTGTCCGTAATCAGTATCTTCGTCGTAGTCCTTACTCGGGCTGGACTCCCGGTCTCACGAGGTACCCGGTTAGTCTCTCTACCATCAACACAGGACTACATTGAACGTCCGGTGTGTTAAGTGGGTAAACTTCAAATATTGATTTACTGATAATTCTTAATTGTGTCAACATATTATTAGTGGTGTTAGGTAGTAAGGTCATTCTGGGGAACACGGGTACCGTCGGTGAGAGGACGGGGCCGGGTCGGGCCCGTCGGTGACTAGACGACAGACTTAGGTCGTGGCCGGACAAGACCTGTAAAGTGTGGTTACCTTAATGTGTCTTATGTCGGAAAACGTGGACCGAAGAGAGAGTCGTAGTACAACCGACGAAATTGAGACACCAAACTTTCACTTTCAGCGAGTCAGCACAGGTTGACAAACACTGGGGTACCTAATATATCGGGTACCTTAAGAGGTCCGGTCTTATGACCTCACCCATCGGAAAGGGAAGAGGTCTCCTAGAAGGGTTGGGTCCCTAGTTTGGGTCCAGAGGACGTAATATCCGTCTAAGAAATGGTCGACTCGGTGTTCCCTTCGGGTCGAAACACCGGGCATTGAAACACCAAACCAGGATGGAATTATAATCTGTGTGTTTAAGAGGTACCATTTCCCTCTCTTAATCAAAACTCCTCTCTTTCGGGTTTTGTGGAGTGTACCTACAGCTAAAAAAAAGGGGTGTATTCTTGGTTAGTACATAACGAGAGAATTTTTAACTACGAGTGTGACGAGACTCTGTGATCTCTCAGTCTATATGAAAGATAAAATATGGACCTCTTCAATAACTAAAAGAGACTGAATACGTCACTAACCAGTCACCATCTGGGAACTGGGGTCGGGTTACGAGACGGGTCCCTTCCGGAACGTAATATCACGACTGGGAGTGGTGGGCTGAGGCGGGTGGGGGTAGTGGTCGTTTGGCCCCTCCTCGGGGGTCACGGCATGCAACAGGTCCCTCCTCCGCACTAGTAACCTTATGACTTAGGGTATACGCTAGGTCGTGTCCTACCGAGGATAGGTATCCTCCTACCTCTTCGGGGGGTGGTAGACAAACTCCTTGAACTACTAGAGGCCCCAAAGGAACCCCCCACACTCCGACAACCCGGGTACGACTTGGTCGTCAAGTCGTCGGACCCGTGACCTTTCTGGGACTCTTTCGTCTCCCTTTTCTTTGTCCTCAATCTGCAAAGAGGGAGGAACCCGACCTACAGTGTAAAGACGTCTGACACCCGTCGACACTGATATACGGTCGAGTCAGTGACACGGTAGACCCCCAGAGTAACCTACCTGAGGTGGTAAGAGGGTCGTGTAGGGCATTTGACACCCTGTCCCACCTACGGGACTGTGGAAGGGCGGTACAGGGAGGGAACGGGGGCGTAGGAGACCCGGGTCCGAGGCGACGAGGAGAAACGGAGGGAGAGACATCCGGTCACTCAGTGTGTCGTGTATAAAGACAAGTGAATCTTGTCTATGTAGGTTTAAAGGACCACAATTCTGTTGTGTAGAAACTCAAACTTAAGTGTCTTACTTCGTCGTGAAGACGCTACTCGCTAAAATCCTCCGCATTCCACAGGGGGGAAGAACCTCCTCCGGACCTGTGCTGGACTTATGAATGACCCGTGTCCCAAACTTTCGTTGGGACATGGTACTGTCACTCCTCCGTGAGTTTGGAAGGTCCCCAGTGGTACCGAGTCGACGTCAGTGTCAGTTTCTTGACAGACACTAGTCTGTGTATCGGGTCGTCTCCCGGAACGGTCCGGACGCCGAGTCCGGACGATGAGAACTCCAATTACTCGGAGGAGAACGTTGCACCCGTGCACCCCCCGACCGTCTAGTGAGTGTTCGGGGTTCGTGTGTCGGAGAGAGAAACATACCAGGGGCTAGGGGAGGGGACAGTGACCAAGAGACTACTGAATGGCATTACTCCAAACATGGTATGAAACAGAGGTCAAGGAGAAACGACTCAAACACCAGTAGGATTTCAGGTACTTTTCTTGTCTCACTTATTAAGGTTTTCTGAACTTGGGATTTGGGACTGTTCGGGTACTTTAGACCCTCTTTGTGACTCCTACCCTCTCTCCGGTCCTTCACATTTTTCTTCCTTGGAAACAGGGTCCCCAAGGACGTCACTCTCTTCTCTTGGAACGACGTCCTCTCGAGTGACCGGTCGTCTAAAAGACCGGTAGGGACCTCTCAAGTCTGAATTGAACGGTAAATGGTGTACCATCGACAGGAATCAAAAATACTCATTTCGTTACGTAAAGTGAAGTCAGACCAGAGGTCGTGTACGTCTAGGATCGTGTGGGCAGTAGGTCTGTGCTCACTAGACCTTTGAGTTGAGTCTGGACTTGACGCCCGAATTGCCCCTCGCTAGTTGTCACGGTTTGGTAAGGTGTACAGGACTGTCGAGGTGTGTCGGGAGTGGTCCGTCCGGTACACCCTCTCTCTTTACCCGGAAAGGAAGGAAGTCGTGAACTCCGAGTCGAACGATAGTCTGTTCGGGAGTCTAATTTTTGGACGGTTTATTTATGGTCCCCCCGCCACCCCCCTAGGTGTGAACGATTGAGACGGTGTCTTAATAATTTGACTTCGTCTCGAAGAGATGGAATCGTAATAACTGTAAAACCCAGTTATTGAGACAACACCCCTGAAGACGGGTGGTCGTGGGAGGGAAACTCTTCACTATTGGTATTTATAGAGTCCTGTAAACGACACCGTGGGTCCCTCGTTTCAAGGGAACAGGACAGGACAGGACAGGACAGGGAAAGTCTTAGAGACCCGATTTCCCGATCTTTAGAGAAGGACACCGTTTTTTGGGTCGTGAGTCCTAGGATTTTGAGACTGACAGTCTCTGTCTTTAAATATGACACTGACCATAGTCTTGACAGAGAAAAGAATTTCGTTTTTACAAAGTACAATGTCTCTCAATCCCAAAACAGGACACGAATCGGTCTAACCGGGACGAGAAGGTAAGTGACATGGTCATGGGTGACTTATACTGTAAAGACCCCTCGGTATCCTAATTCTGTACCAAGACACGTCTCATACGGTTCAAGTCCCGTCTCTTCTCAATTGTACTAATTTCAGCAACGAAAGTACCTGCCTAGAGTCTGACATTCCCTGGTATGACGTGGTAGGAGGGGTGATCGGACTGAGAGACCCCTACTCTCAACCCTCCCACGCCCACACTTGAGACGACCTTCTCGTGTCCCGTCGTGGTCCACGGAGTCCGAACTCAGTGGACGAACAAAGAAGTCTTCGGTCCCTGTGACGTAATGAGTAGTTCCAAGATTAAAAGACCTCCCCAACCCTACGTTCCCGTGGGTTCATACTTCAGTGTTTAATGTCCTAAGGACATTCTTCCAACGCTTTTTCTCCCCTTTCTTTCGACAAAGAGTCGTTTCTTCGTTCCCTTATGAGGTCGGTTGTGGTACCTTAATAAAAAAGATATAAAAGGTTTTTCCGAGTTTAAAGTTCCTTCCAAGAGTAACATTAATTGTTCGTATACTATCTTACCTATATATAAGTACAATATTTGTCATTAAAGTTCATTCTGATCAATATAGAAGTAGGGATTGACGATCTATGTACGTCCTTTATTCTTACTGATAGAATCGGAAAGAGGTCAAAGAGATATTGGGAGAATTGTTGAGATTCTCCATCAATGGTAAAAATTAAGGTCAAAAAGTTTTGTCCTTTAACTTGAAGTCCCTTTGTCTAAACTTAAGTCTAGGTTAAGGTCCCAGTAGTCTTGTATGTACCTGTTTGTGGAACACCGTACACAACAAATTACTCGAGAGGTCCATTTTATTTTCTCGAGACTAAACGTCGTCAGTGTAGAGTTCGATGATTATGTCATGGTTAGCCGAACGGACTTAAGACCTTACAAATTGTTGGACGAGACACCGTGTGTTCTCGAGTGTCGTGATGGTCGACGAGTCTCTTGGTGTCGAGATTTCAGACGTCACTTCACGTCTTGTTGGGCGTATTAGAGTCTGAGTCCCGACCAAAGGTAACCGTAAGGACTCTACATTAGTCGGTGGAAAGTCAAGACCTCTACAAGAAAGGGTCCCGCCGGTCGAAATCATCATTGTCCCGAAGTGTAGGTGTTTCGTGACGGTAATGTTCTCTGAGAGTGGAGTGGAAGGGGAACTGTCTGGGTACTTTTACCAAACAAAGGGTAAAATGTATTTCTTTTGACTCGAGGTCTCTTCGATCCATCGAATGAGGGATCTCTTGACCTTGGAGTCGACTCGGGTTCCGACGGACTTGGGTTCTGGTTGAGAATGATGACTTAAGGAAAGAGTATCCCGTTTATATGGGTCTTTGGATCGTTCAAATCCCCGAAAGTCAAAAGGAGGACCCACCAAGACCGACTACTCTATCAAATTAAAGTATCCGATGATTATGGAGTCACTTGGTCGTCCCCTCTCTAGACCCGTCACGGACACCGTTGACCGGAGTCTCCTCGGGAGGGAGCCGCACGGATGTCGGACTTACGTCCTTAGAAGCCTCCCGGACTGGGGACCCGTCTATGTTAGTGTGGTAAAAAAAAAAGAATTTTGTTCCTTTGTGTACAGTCCCTAAAACTTTAAGAATTCTGACTTTAAAAGAAAACATTCTTCACCCAATATCCCCGTTCGACAGTGGTCCCGCCTGTCACGAGTTCCCGTGGGTAAACGAGTCCCTGGTTTAGTTGACTGGTCTAGTCCAAGAAAAAATTCGAGGAAAAAGACCACCAAGAAAAACGCAAGGTTTGGGAACAAAAAGTCCGGGGACCTGAAGAGGAACGGTAGGAGGAACAGACAAAAGAGTTACAGAAACCAAGGTGACTCGAGGTGACTCATTTAAAGAGAAAAGACTTTTTCTTCGTCTCCACGTTACAACCGAGCTCCATCTACCCAAAAGACTCCGCTTCGTCCCCGGGAGTACCACCCACCTTGAATGTTCCTTCCCCGGGAGGGGGTAGGGGATAAGGACCAAGGAGGAGGCCCCTCAAGAGATGTCGAGGACGTTTATCTCGGACGTCGCGGAAGAGAGACGAGAGGAGAAGGCACCTCCCGACCGACCCACCCGAGGGGTCTCCTAGGGAGGGACCCGCTTCTTCAAGTAAAGGGCCTGAGTCTGTTCTAGGGAGGCTCCTCCCCTTCCCAGAGCGATCACGGACCAGGGGTGCCCTATGATCCCGCGGGACACAGACCCACCCCCGCGGACCAGGGACTTCCTGTGAGGTCGCTCGGGCCACAGAGCCTCCCCCGCGGACCAGGGGGTCCCTGTGAGGTCGCACGAGGCACAGAGCCACCCGTGTGGACCAGGGGCTCCCTGTGAGGTCGCGCGGGGCAAAGAGCCTCCCACATGGGTGACTTAAGGACTTGGTGGCTCCCGTCCTGCCGCAGTCCTGGTGTCTCGTAGGCGCGGCAGTGGTCGGAACGCGGCGGGAGGAGGCCGAGGTGCCGGGGAAGGACGCAAACCCAGTCGTAGAAAGAAGTGGGGTGGTCGGGTTCAAGGTGCCAGAGGCCTGGCCCTCGCCTCTCTTGCCTCGTCTCGGGCGGGCGGGGAGGAGGGCGGGGCCGCCGTGCGTGGGCCAAGTACCGCGCCCGCCCCCCAGGACAGGCCTCCCGCCCGGCCCGTGCACCTTCCCCAGGGCAGCTCGCTCCTGGCCCCACGCCCCAGCGCAACCCGACCGCCGCCCCAGGAGCGAGGAAGCCCACGCCTCGCGGTCGCGTCTGGACGTCCACTGAGCCGGAATTTTCGCGCCGGGGCGGGGGCGGGCGCTCGGGGCGGGGGTGGGGGCCGCCCCGTCTCTCGGCCCACCCGCACCCCAGGTCACGCGTCACGACAGACCGGTGGGCCTGGACGGCGCGCCTTCCGAGACCCCTTTCTGGAGCGGGCGGAAAGGGGAACTCTGAGCAATCTAACACTTTTCAGGATTCGCCCCACCCCCACCCCCCTTAACATCGAGGGGCGTAACCAGTAAGAGACCCACAGGACCGTAGCTTTCTGGGACCTGCTGGGCTCTCGCCTGAAGCTACCCGCGGCACCCCAGTCTCGCTTCACCCCTCATTTGCTCTCTGGGGTCTGGGGGTCTTCGTCGGGTCAATGAACGTCCTGGGTCTACGCCTACTTCCCCACACTCCGGGCTCCCAACTTGCTCCACGGAATCACCGTGCGACCCGGCCCCTAGTCGTGGGTGGGAGGTGGCTACCCCCACTTCTGGAGAGGGAGGGCTTTCTCCCGACGGGTGTCGGCGGCAATAAAGAGGGAGAGGGAGGGAAGGGGAGGGAGGGAGAAAAGAAAGGTTTTCCCGTCTCAACCTTGAGTCAGAGGTGGGGGATGGGGACACCTCGCCCCGTTGCCGTTACTCAGTATTGATTCAGGAGTCCCTGTCCTTCTGAGGCCGTTGTAGATCAATGTCTATGGATAGTGTCCAAGGAATCGCAGGGTGGAGGTCGTTGACGTACAAAGACACCTCAGACACACTCCTCTATGTCTGAGTCATACTTTGAACGAACGTGAGACGGTCCTTCGGTTCCCCTCCCCAGACGTCCGCGTCTCACCGACGACGACGAGACACGAAGACCTCGGGACCTCATCTCTTAGTCCTGTGGGTCTCTCTCCGGGGACCCGAGTTGGGACCTCAAGTTCAAAGTCCTCGTTCGGACTAAGTGTGACTGAGTGAATCCCCCAGTCCTCTCTTCCTCCACCCCTCTCCCCCACGGCGCCAGTTTTTACTCATTCAACCGCGTTTGGGGAGGTTCTTCTACCGACAATCAGAACGGTCACAGTTCAAACTTTCTAAGAGTCAACGGTGGTTGACCTACCGTCTCTTGTGACAGGACGTGTCTAGACCGATGACGACGAGACGGGGACACCGTCGGAGACTACGGACCCATACTGGAGACGTTGAGGTACGTACGGGTGGGATTATGGGATTGAGGACGGGGTACAGGGAGACAAGGACCTCCTCTCACCGGAGGTCCGGGCACACTACGTCCGTGGATGTCGTCAGGAGTACGATCTCTGTGTCTGAGTGGTGAGAGTCTAGGGTCCCCGATAGTTGGAACTGGAGGTGGGTCAAGACCACTCGAGAGAACCCGACCGGCCTTTCGAGTTCCAGGTTTCACCCTGTGTAAGAGTCGGGACCTGACGTCATCGTCGAAGATCACTTCGTCACCAGAGGACAGGAACTTTTCTTCGGGTATGTACAACGTAGAGGAGCACCTGACTAGACTCACTGTCTATAATGTATGACCTTGTACGGTGGCACTATGTACATTGATAAGGACCGAGTAAAGTCAGGTCATTATGTGTTGTATAAACTCTGACGTGATCTGTATCCCCTCTTTACCATGATTTTAATACAATAAGAGACGGGACCCCCTTCAATTTGAACTCAACTTCTGTGTTTTAATTGTTTAACATTTATTAACATTTACTCGGTTCTGCCTTAAATCGTGATTTCCTAGATTCGAGATGTACGAAGTCCTAAAACTTCTACCCCTCTAAAATAATGAAACTCAATCAAAAGGTCCAAAAAAGAGAGGGAATCGTTGGAGGTGCTTTCCACCCTCTCTTCGTCCACCCAGACTTACACAACCAATGAGGACCAGCGACTCTCCGGGGAGGACGACGTCAAACCCCACCCTCTCCTGTAACGGAAGACCGAGGCTCCATCTCCTTCTCCGCCAAGGGAAGACCGGAGTGCGGGCGGTGGGAGAGGGCACCACACCGTCGAGGTGTGTGGACGGGTAGGACGTTCGAACTCAGGCCCGTCGCAAAGGGGTGGGCGCTCCCGGCGGACCTCAGTCTTAATTTTTTGTTTTTGTTTGTCTTGAAGCCAGTCCGGACGAAGTCGTGACAAAGGAGTAAAGAAGTAAAAATACCCGCATACTTGTAGGACGTCCTTCCTTTGACCGAAGGTCTTCAATCGTGGACACTACACCATTACCGGGACGGACACCACGGGTCCCGGTCCACCCGTGCCACGGGACCCTCTCCCAGGCCCCGAGTCCACCGGCGTCGTCGGTGTGGGCGGAAAGAGGAACACCTATACGTGGGGATCTACACTCTCGTGATACCGGAAACAAGACACTGATTAAGAACCATCATTCTAGGAAAAAGTCTTTTAATGGCAAAAGGAAAATTATTCACCAACCTTTTATAATTAAAGTAAAGACTTCAGAAACTAAAAACATAAAATTAAAATCCCCCTTGTGTCCAAAAACGGCGAACTCAGGTAGAAACAGTACCTTCAATATTGTATATGTATACATATTGCATACTGTGTATTATACATACTGTACTTCCTACAGTAAGTATGTTTATACGACCCAATTGAAACGACCTTAAACGGAGAAGACTACTCACTTCACTACGAGACAACCGGTGATCGAGGGTGTAAGAAGTCTCAATCCCTCGGCTTACGTCTGTGAGTCATAAATCAGGACTTTATGAATAACCTCCAAACATGATACGTACAGTCGTAGTGTGGTCCGGGAAGGAGACTTTGTCGAAAGGTGGACCACCTTCTATGTCGTCGAGTCCATTCTCATAGGTGTCGTCTGTCAGTTTCCGACTGCTCCTGGTCGTGACTCAGCTACCCGTATTCGGTGAAGGTCTTGTCAGCTCCTTCCGTACTTGCCACACTACCCTACTGTCCGCGAAGGACTTCACCCAGGTCACGTTCACGGGACAGTTCCGACCCAGTGGACTGGACTTACCCCCGTCCCCAAGGTTCCGCTCGTATAGGAAAGTCCTTCATCGTCCCCTCGCCCGACAGTCTCACCCGAGGTAGGAGTTCGGAACCTCTGGCACTACCACTCTCTAAGACGTCGTTTTCACCTCCCGAGGGACGGGTCTCGCCCCGGTCCGAACGTCCGAAGTGACATGCAAGGGTAGTCGGAGGACTGTTCCTCCCCGGACTCGGACAGATTCGGCGTTCGTCGACAAGTAAGTCCATGTTAAATAAACAAGATAGAGTTCAGAAACGTTACTTTGTTCTCTTCCTTCTCGTCTGCTACCACTAAAGTAGATTCAGTCTCCTCAAAGATCCCAGAGGGGAGACCCACGGGGGTTGTTTATATGTAAATAGGACAAAGGTCGGATTTGGCTCGACAAGGGTCTCGATATCCCTTCCCTTCGGTACCTTAATTATAACATTCTCTACACCAGGTAGAGTGGGTGTTTCTAGTCGAAGCTAGAGTATTACACTACTCCCCTACAGTAGAAAATGCTTCTGAATTCAATTAAATTTTTCTCATACTGGATAAGGATCACTACAATTCTCTTGACACAAGTAGAGGGGGTCAAAAGGAGGGACTAGACAGGGACACTCTACGGTCCAGAACCCTACTCTTCTTGTTGGACCAGGAATACCTCAGTGACAGGTATATTAAGTCCGTGTCTCTTGTCGACGAAACAATAGAACCACAGAGAACAAGAGAGACTACATGTAATTTATGAACAGACACTATTGGATCACAGAATTCAGTCGTACTCCATTCGACCATATTGAGATACTTGGATAGATAGGACTTTAGTCGCGAAGCTTTAAGGTTTTTAAATGAGATCTTCGTCTACCCCCTTTTTTCTCTCTCTTTCTTCCTTGTGTCGAGTGTAGGGATCAAAGTAAATGTTGTCCCGGGTTGAATTGTGAACTCCTAGGTCTTCCCACGTTTCCTCACCCGGTAGATGTTGTGTCACGTCTCAAGTGATTCTACGGTCTGTGACCTACAAGACATGTGTTCGGACTCCCTTCTTTTCGTTCATTTCTCCGATTCTTTGACGAAAGACCCCTACTCGCTCTCCTTTGACCGTCGACGAACCGACGTCCAAGAAGACCCTTCAAGAGGTTTGTCCGCTCACCCGTCGACTCCAAGACTTCAACAGTACGTCCCCCCCCTCCCCAATCTCAACACCCCACTTTCCGAAGACCCGGAGACCCGGGGCCCTATTCACTCCTCCGTCCTCCTTGTACCGAGCAAACGAGCCGAGGATGACGCCGATGACCACAGGGGACTCCTCTCCTCCGGTGCCCGACGGTTTCGAGTATAACACACCTACCTGGTCGGTGGTCGTACAGTCGTCCCCTCGGCCGAGAGACCCCGAGTGACAGAGAAACCAGACTACTGAGGCGACGGTGGTCGAAGGTCGGAAGAATCTGACACCCGCCCGGAAAGAAGAGTAGAATCAGAGAGAAAGGAAGAAGAACCCCAACGATCTATTTTACGTTCGAGGGAAGTCTCGACAAAAAGTCAATTCGTTACTTATGAAATTTTTTTTTAAATCATACAGAGTTTATAATGTCCCGAAGAGTCCACCGTGTCACCATTTCTTAGACGGAAGTTATGTCCTCTGGCCCTAATCTAGGGACCTAGTCTTTCTAGGGTACCTCTCCCTTTACCGTTGGGTGAGGTCATAAGAACAGACTCTTTAGGGTACCTGTCTCCTTGGACCGACCGATGTCAGTGTTTCTCAGTCTGTACTGGCTCGTTGATTGTGTTGTTGTTTTGTGGTGTCTACTGTATGAATATGACTTTAATAAGTAACAACTCGATTTCACGTTTAAATTGGTCTGCAGTCAACACCTACAACCGTTGGAGACGCACGGTACACCGGGAAATGACGAGCAGTCGTGAACGTCCCTAGGACCGGAGTCACGAGGAGCAGAAGGTGACGAGGGGATTTGTACTTTTATTTTACAAGTCTGAAAGAGAAAAACGGTACGGTCAGGGGGGACGACGACGACGACGATTCAGTGAAGTGAACACAGACTGAGACACGCTGGGGTGTCTACCGTCGGGTGGTCCGAGGAGGTAGGGACCCTAAGAGGTCCGTTCTTATGACCTCACCCAACGGTAAAGGAAGAGGTTCCGTGTGTACGTACGATTCAACGAAGTCAGCACAGGCTGAGACACACTAGGGTACCTGTCGTCGGTTTGTCGCAGGAGACAGGTGTCCTAAGAGATCCGTTCTTATGACCTCACCCAACGGTTCAGGAAGAGGTGGTCAGGGGGAGGGGGTGGTGTTCTCGGTTATATTTGGCACAAAGAGAATTCTACCAGTTGAACTTATTCGTACCTTTATCAAAAACAAACAAAAAAGTTAATTTTATAGTGAAATCGGTCTTTTAAGAATGGTGACACGTCTCAAGTACAAGAGCTTAGAGTCCCTTAAGCCTGCCAGAGTTCTAGTTGCAAGTTAAGATCTCCGTCGGTCGTCTCCCGCGTGTAGGGTGTTGGTGTAGACCTGTGTCGTAGGGTCCACTCTGTAGTGGATGGTTGTCCGGTGAAAGTCAGTGAGTCCGTGGTTGTTAGATGTCTTGTGGGCGTCCCGACCGACGAAGCACGGTTATCAAGTAAAGACTGTCTCGTTTCCTGTTGAACCATTTTGTGTTGGGAGTTTATTTGGTCTTTTTTTTTTTTGGTGTTGATGTCATTTTCTTTCCTTTGTTTTGAGTCTATTATTAATGACGTTTCTTCGTCAGTTCGTTTGAAACCGTAAAGGTACCACCAGGTCACCAATTCTGAGGGTCAAGGGTTATATCCCCCGTACCTAAACTAGGGACCAGCCTCTTGATTCTAGGACGTACGAAGAACCGTTTTTTTTCTACACGCACACACGATTCAGTGAAGTCAACACAGACTGAGAAACACTGGGGTGTCTGACATCGAGCGGTCCGAAGTGACAGGTACCCTAAGAGGTCCGTTCTTATGACCACACCTAACGGCACGGGAAGAGGTCCTCTAGAAGGGTTGGGTCCCGAACTTGGGTGAAGAGGATGTAAAGGAGTAACCGTCTACCCAAGAAATGGTGATCACGGGGGACCCTTTGTGGGAGGGGGGTTTTTTCTACACTAATGGACAATTTAGTTATCTGAAGTTCATTTTATCCAATGAGGGTATTACACCACCCGGATCAGGTTAGTCAACTTCCTGGATTTTCACTTGTCTACCTCCAGGGAGTTACTTCTCCCTTAAGAAGGAGGTCTACGGAAACCTGATGAGGTCGACTTTGGAGTCGAGGAGGGACCCAGAGGTGGGACGGTCGGAAGGGACACCTGAAACTCAGACAGTCGGGGAGATTAACACACTCGTTTAAAGAATGTTCTGTAGAGATAAATTTATAGGAAAAACAAGACACAGAAACCCCTTAGGACTCGATTACGTTTGAGGAATTCGAGTAGTCGGATCGTTTGGAGTGTCTCTCGAAGATCGTGGACCTCTTCTTTGGGTCACAGTCTCCGACAAAAACCAATAAACAGGTGTCGGATTTCCTCTACACATACTGTCCGACGGAGAGTCTTTCCCCATATACCCCTTTTTGATGACTACCGAAAGATCCACCGTGACGATCATTTCTTGGACGGACGGTTACGTCCTTCGTATTCTCTACACCCAAGATAGGGATCCAACCCTTCTAGGGAGAAGGAAGGAAGTTCAGACGTCTGAAGAGGTGTCTAGGTCGACGGGAGTCTCGAGAAAACCCTGGACCAGGATGTCCGGTCACACCGTCGACTTCACTCTTGGGAGTGAAGCGGAGGCGACCACGACACACCCGTCCATAATCACGTTGTAGACGTCACCCGAACTACTCAACCTCCTTTACTTCTTCATTGATTACGAAAACAGATTTGTAAACTTTTTGATAAACGCATTTTTATAGGTGTCACCACTAAAGATTTACCATTTGTAAACCTTGATATACCTACAGTCTTTTCCTCGATACTGAATTTTAATATTATATCATTGTACTTACTTACAATACTTAATTAACCTTTTATACCGGTAGTACATCTTTTATAGTCATATTCCTGTACGAATTTATTTCAATCTACTTTTATCGTCTTTTATCCGATACACATGTTACTAATGGTAACAACATTATTATTACGTTAATATACCTTAATGTACATACATGCAATCGTTTACCCGAAGGGACTATCGAGTCAATCATTTCTTAGGTGGACGTTACGTCCTCTGGGGTCAGTTAAGGACCCAACCCTTCTATACGACCTCTTCTCTATCCGATGGGTCGAGATCATAAGAACCCGAAGGGAACACCGAGTCGACCATTTCTTAGACGGACGTTACGTCCTCTGGACCTAAGCTAGGGTCCCAACCCTTCTAGGGGACCTCTTCCCTTTCCGATGGGTGAGCTCATAAGACCGGATTCTCTTAGGGTACCTGACATATCGGGTACCCTAGCGTCTCAGCCTGTGCTGACTCGCTAAAAGTGAAGTGTAATCGTTTATACTCTCTTAAATTTACTCCAAACATCAAATCTTACACCATAAGTACCCCAAGGAAAATGGGAGAGAAAAACGTTTAACCTTTGGAGGACTCATGCACTTCAACCGCCCCAGTAGCAAAGTGTACAGACCCCGATCTCAGACAAACTACACAGGTGGACCGTTACGACTTCATGGACCAATAAGTTAGACTGCGGGAAGGTCCATGTCAACACTCCATAAACCTTCTCTAAGTCAAGTCAAGTCAAGTCAGCGAGTCAGCACAGGCTGAGAAACGTTGGGGTACTTAGCGTCGTGCGGTTCGGAGAGACAGGTAGTGGTTGAGGGTCTCAAGTGGGTTTGAGTGCAGGTATCTCAGCCATTACGGTAGGTCGGTAGAGTAGGAACCAGCAGGGGAAGAGGAGGACGGGGGTTAAGGAGGGTCGCAGTCACAGAAAAGGTCTCAGTTGAGAAGCGTACTCCACCGGTTTCATGACCTCCAAGTCGAAATCGTAGTAAGGAAGGTTTCTTGTGGGTCCCGACTAGAGGAAATCTTACCTGACCGACCTAAAGAAACGTCAGGTTTCCTGAGAGTCCTCAGAAGAGGTTGTGGTGTCAAGTTTTCGTAGTTGAGAAGCCGCGAGTCGAAAGAAGTGTCAGGTTGAGAGTGTAGGTATGTACTGGTGACCTTTTTGGTGTCGGAACTGATCTACCTGGAACCAACCGTTTCATTACAGAGACGAAAAGTTATAGATCCAACCAGTATTGAAAGGAAGGTTCCTCATTCGTAGAAAATTAGAGTACCGACGTTAGTGGTAGACGTCACTAAAACCTCGGGGGGTTTTATTTCAGACTGTGACAAAGGTGACAAAGGGATAGATAAAGGGTACTTCACTACTCCGGTCTACGGTACTAGAAGTAAAAGACTTACAACTCGAAATTCGGTTGAAAAAGTGAGAGGAGAAAGTGAAAGTAGTTCTCCGAGAAATCGAGGAGAAGTGCAAGACGGTATTCCCACCACAGTAGACGTATAGACTCCAATAACTATAAAGAGGGCCGTTAGAACTAAGGTCGGACACGAAGAAGGTCGGGTCGCAAAGAGTACTACATGAGACGTATCTTCAATTTATTCGTCGCACCGTTATTTTTGTCGGAACTGTATGAGGAAAAGGATAAACCTTGGCCAGACAACAAGGTACAGGTCAAGATTGACAACGAAGGACTGGACGTATATCCAAAGAGTTCTCCGTCCAGTACACCAGACCATAAGGGTAGAGAAAGTCTTAAAAGGTGTGAAATAACCCTAGGTGTGTCAGTTTTCGAAACCGTATCAGTTATTTCGTCTTTATCTACAAAAAGACCTTGAGAGAACGAAAAAGGTACTAGGTCACCTACAACCGTCAAACTAGAGACCAAGGAGACGGAAAAGATTTTGGTCGAACTTGTAGTCCTTCAAGTGCCAAGTGCATAACGACTTCGGACCGAACCTCTTAAAACTCGTAATGAAATGATCGTACACTCTACTCACGTTAACACTCTTAACATTTAAGAGTCCTTTAGGGATTTAAGAGGAAATACAAATTTCCTCCTACTAGTACGATTAGTGGTTCAATATTTTGAGTTCTTAATAAATTTTTAATAGGTCTCCAAGAGGTTCTGGGGGGAAAGAAGCCCTGTGACTGGTAGTCCGGACCTAGGGCGTCCCGTAGACGGACGAAAACTCCATTCGTCGCCACTTTGTAGTAGAGACTCGTTGGGGAGTTCTCGGACACAAAAGGAGACTCGCTCCTCGTCCCTCCCCCGACCTGTGTATCAAAGATCGTAAAGTTTCCACCAAGATGGTCGGGAGCATTTTGAAGTATGCCTTGACATGTTTCTTCCAAGTTACTCCGGAGGGTAGGGAAAACGGGGTTCAGTATTTTTACTTCGGTTCCGACGTATCGTCTCTATTGAGGTCCAACGTCCAGACCTAGCCGGAGTAGTGAGTGACCGAGACCCAAGGGGCACAAGGGTAGACGGTAGAACTTTCATGAAGACCGTCGAGGGTTTAAGTTGGTCTCCTTGTTTCGGCCATCCTCTGTCTGCTCCTTCTCTTGACCGAGTGTTACACACCACCGATCATCCCGTTCAGACTTCCGGTAGTCCCCCACCCAACCACAGGTGTTCTCGTCGACATTCCGGAAGTCAGACGAACGTACCTCGGGTGAGTCTACTGGGTCCGGTTGGTGGAAACGGATTTCAGTTGGCTCATAACTGACGTCAATGGAGAAGGTTTAGGGTTTCTTTCCGTTACGGTTTCTTACGAGTTTCATGGCGTGTTAACGTGAGTAGAGTGTACGATCATTTCATTACGAGTTTTAAGAGGTTCGGTCCGAAGTCGTTATGCACTTGGCACTTGAAGGACTACAAGTTCGACCAAAATCTTTTCCGTCTCCTTGGTCTCTAGTTTGACGGTTGTAGGTGACCTAGT
The DNA here is from genome assembly GCA_006410555.1 of Capra ibex. Taxonomy (NCBI): domain Eukaryota; kingdom Metazoa; phylum Chordata; class Mammalia; order Artiodactyla; family Bovidae; genus Capra; species Capra ibex. Next base: position 38,816,858 of record SJYO01048061.1, on the reverse strand, counting down.
ACCTTTTTCGTTCTCTCAAGGTCTTTTTGTAGATAAAGACGAAATAACTGATACGGTTTCGAAAACTGACACACCTAGGGTTATTTCACACCTTTTAAGACTTTCTCTACCCTTATGGTCTGGTGTACTGGACGGAGAACTCTTTGGATATACGTCCAGTCCTTCGTTGTCAATCTTGACCTGTACCTTGTTGTCTGGCCAAGGTTTATCCTTTTCCTCATACAGTTCCGACAAAAATAACGGTGCGACGAATAAATTGAAGATACGTCTCATGTAGTACTCTTTGCGACCCGACCTTCTTCGTGT